>CAJJDM010000009.1:491941-819677 GCA_905182975.1 Paramecium primaurelia
ACTCCAGCCTTACATTCACCACTTATGTCAGTTACAAATGCAGTATCTGGTATAATTATAGTTGGTGGTATGGAATTGATGGATGGAAAATATTTACCAGGATCTTTTACTGGGTTATTGGCAGCCATCTCTGTTGCCATAGCATCACTCAATATTTCTGGTGGTTTCTTAGTCACATAAAGAATGTTAAATATGTTTAGAAGACCAACTGACCCTGCTGAATACAATTATTTAATGGCATTAGCAGGTGCTACAGGAGTACTTGGATATTATGGTGGACTTTATTATGGAATTCCAAAAGAACCATTGACAAATCTTTCATATTTAGCTTCATCTATAGCTTGTATATTAGCACTTGCTGGATTAGCATAATAATAGACAGCTAGAATTGGTAATAGTTTTGGTTGTTTGGGAGTTGGATTGGGTGTTGCTGCAACTTTAGGATATAAAGGATATTCTCCAGAATTATTAGCTTAATGGGCATCAATGGTTATGTTAGGTGCTACTATTGGAGGTACAGTTGCTACAAGAGTTGCTATTACTGATTTACCTTAATTAGTTGCTTGTTTCCATTCATTTGTTGGATTGGCAGCAGTATTAACATCTATTGGTAATTATTTACATGTATTCCCTCATTTGGCTGAAGATCCAGCTGCACTTGTTCATAAATTATCAATCTTCTTTGGTATTTTCACAGGTGGTATTACATTTACTGGATCACTTATTGCCTTTGCTAAATTATAAAATCTCTTGCCTTCAAATCCAACTGTTATTCCTTATCATAATTAAGTTAACATTGCATTGGCAGCCTTATCTGTTGCATCTTTATTAATATATAATTAAACAGGTAGTTTTGCTGTAGGAATGACTGCCTTATTAACAGCAACAGCTGCTAGTAAAGTCTTAGGAGTTACATTAACAAATGCTATTGGTGGTGCTGATATGCCAGTTGTAATTACAGTTTTGAATTCATATTCAGGATGGGCATTATGTGCTGAAGGTTTTATGTTAGATAATCCATTATTAACTATTGTTGGAGCATTGGTTGGATCATCAGGTGCTATTCTTTCTTATATTATGTGTAAAGCCATGAATAGAAATTTAACAAGTGTTATTTTTGGTGGTTTTGATGTTAATCCAGCTGCTATTTAATCTACTAAAGTTGAAGGTACTCACACTGAAATTAATGTTGAATAAGCTGTTGAAATGATGGTTAATAGTAAATCTATCATCATTGTTCCTGGATATGGTTTGGCAGTTGCTAAAGCATAATATCCAGTTGCTGAAATGTGCAAAACACTTATTGATTAAGGAATTAAAGTTAGATTTGGTATTCATCCAGTTGCTGGTAGAATGCCTGGATAATTAAATGTTTTATTAGCCGAAGCTGGTATTCCATATGATATTGTGTTTGAAATGGATGAAATTAATGATGATTTCCCAGATACTGATCTAGCTGTTGTTATTGGAGCTAATGACACTGTAAATTCAGCTGCTGAAGAAAATCCAAATTCACCAATTGCAGGTATTTTATTCAATTAAATTCTTTAGGAATGCCTGTATTAAGAGTTTGGGCTGCTAAATAATGTATAGTTATGAAGAGATCCATGGGTGTTGGATATGCTGCCATTGATAATCCAGTATTCTATAAACCAAACAACAATATGTTATTGGGTGATGCTAAGAAAACCTGTGATGAACTTTCCTCAAAAATCAAAGATCATTTTAAATGATGATCAATTAGGTTGTACATTTTCATATAAAATATAAAAATATTCTTAAATAATAAATTCTATATCCTTATTATTTTATTTAGTTTTATTTTAATAAAATTAAAGTATTCATTTTACTTACTCATTAGTATTTGTAATAAAACACAATTCTTATTCTTAAGAGAATAAACAAATAATCATAAATCTACAATAGTATATTATTAGCTTTCAATAAATAGTATGTTTAAACGTAAAAATATTATATTCTAAGAAATCTACTTATTCTCCTAAAAAATAACTTTGTTAAGGCTTATTTATTGTGTTATTCATTAAAAAAAATTAATTCTTTTATTACACTTATTAGAATAATAATAAAGTTCACAAATGATGTTTGTAGATTAATATTATTTCCTACTTAATATATTTTAAATAATCAAACTAATATCTATCTAATTATATATTTTTGTTAGATAAATTTAGAAATTTATAACTAGTTAACTTAGGATATATTATGTCTTAAGAGTTTCACTAAATATAAAAATGTGTGTCCTCTATTTTTATTAATATTTAATAATGATTTGTAATATTATAGACATTGCACTCAGCTCAACACCATAAAAAGGAAGAACCTCCTAAGCAAATACAACAGTTTCATCTGCTAGTTCAAGTGATTCTTCCTTTGAATCTAAATATATGCCTAAATTATAAATACCTCGACCATAGCTAAGTTAAGAAGAAAAGTTTGAAGCTTCCTTATGTGCATTTGGTATCATATTTTTATCATGAGACTTTAAATTGCTTATGCCTGATGAAGGAAGTCTCTAAAACCAAAAATTACTTTTTTAAGAACTCATTGAAATGAAGTTCTTATTTGATTGTGATGAAAAGGTTTTGTATTAAAATACACTTTATTACAACCTTGAAATTTGTGAAGAGAATGTAATAATTAATTTCTTAATTGAGATTCTTTATGATGAAAGAACCACTCTAATGTTAAAAAATATACCTAAATATATGAGACCAGGTGATTTAAAAAACCTTCTTAATAAAGACTTCAAATCATAATTTGATTTTCTTTACCTACCAACTGATAACAATGTAATTATTAAATTAATCAGATAAGAATGAAGGAAATCTAGGTTATGCATTCGTCAATTTTATTTCCCCAGAAATTGTATTGAAGTTTTTCAAAAAATACAATAATAATAAATGGAGTATAAATGATAAAGTAGACTAAGATATTAATTATAAAAGCAAATTTGTTAATTGAAGTATGCAAAATTACAGGGTCGAAGAGATTTAATGAACTAAATGGATGAATGATGTTAAAGGCGTTGATATTTTAATCATTTTTGTTTTTATTTTTCAAGTTTTGAAATTTATTTATTATTTTCTTCCTTTTAATTATTATTTATTATTAATAAAATTAAGAAGTTTTTAAGTCTATTGATAGCCTTCTTTTTTTAATTATTGTTATATAGTAATATATTAAGAAAATCAAAAATTTTAAGAAACTATAAATTTACTTTTTTATGATTATTTTTTTACTATTTTATATATAAAATAATTATGTTCAGAAAAGTACTTTAAAATTTTACAAAAAAGAAATTAAAAATAGATAATTATGGATAGAATTTATAAGATCCTTATTAATATCATAAATCACTAAATAAATTAAAATCTATAGATCCAAAATATTAATCAATAATAGATGAACCTCATTTCTAAAAAGTACTTTTTTTAATTATTCCAGCTTGCAAATTTTAGAAAGGAATATTTACTCAATTTGACTAGATGGCCAGATGATAATGAGGTTTTGATTGACATTGATAAATTCAATTTTTTCGAATATATTAAATTTCTTTCTAAAAGCAAATTTGATGATTTAGAGGAAAAAGATTAATTCCCATATAGAGCATTTCAAGCTATCTTACTGTTTATTTTAGTGGAAATTTTAATAAACCTTTATTATTATACTTGCAAAGATTAATATAAAGAATATTAAAGAGAAGACATAAAACCTCATTATAATTATAAAAATTTAGAAAATGAATTAAGATATTCAATATTATTATTTAATAGATCAGTCAATTGAATATGTATATATATACAATATATCATTTAAAATTTCAGTTCTTACATTCAAGACATATATATTTTTTTAATTTTATAGCTTGATCTTAACTTAGTCCTACACATTTCAAATGAAACCATTTTTAGCATATTTCACAAAATATATACCTATTTTCATAAAATTTATGATACTTTAAATCTGGATTAGGAGGCTTTCTACAAATACAAACCTTTTTCCATTATTCAAAAGGTGGCGATAACTTTTCATCAATATATGTAGCTCTCATAAAGTATACATTATCATTTAACTCTTCTATTTTATCATATTCTTCATAACTTAAAATGATTGCTAATCCTATTATGCTTTCGATTTCTATATAATCGAATTCATTAGTTTTAAAGACTTCATTTTCAGAAATACATTCTAATTAATCCTTAGGTAAACCCATCAACTCAGTTTTCCTATTATACCACTATATTTTAATAAAAGGTAAGTAATTATCTTCATCATCGTGTAGTTTCACAATCTTGGTCAGCTTGGCGATATATACAGATCTATTGTCTCCTCTTATGCATAGATTTTAGCCAACATTATATATTTAGTTTTAGTATTTAAGCTTTTAATAATTTGTTCTAAAGTAAAGGAAAATGCCCTAACCTTGACTTTTAATCAGTTTGTAAAATTTTTACAACAGATTTAAAATCTTTTCTTCTAAGTAAATTTGATATTTGGCACTGCTTTTTTAATGCAATTTAATCTTCCTTAAGAGTATAGGTAGAAGAAATCTTTTGTTCTTAAGACACTGACATCCGATATCTAGTTGAGATTTAAAATAAAATTAATCAAATATTTACTTGCTACTAAATCTTTATATACTTAGATTATCATTGCATAATAATGAAAATAATTAACTAAACTTAAACCTAAATATAATCAATTACATCAACAATTCTAAAAGAATTTAAATAATAAACTCTTTTAATTCTTTTATGAATAATAAACATATAACTAAATAAAAATATATTTCTAATTCTAGTTATCAGTTTATCAATTGACAAAGTAGAAAAATTATATTCAAAAAAGATAATAAAATTAATTATTTAAATATTTATAAAATTAATACTGTAAGCATATTTCAATTATAATCATTTAATATCATATCAAAAATGTTTACAAATACATAATAAACAAAAAATTAGTTAAAAAATTTCTTATGGTATTAAATTAAAATTAAATTTCTTATTCAAAATTAAATCTTCAGAAAATTAAATTATTGTGATATAGAAAATTTTATTATGAAATAATTACTTATTTAATCATATTATTACAAATAATGGAAATAATTCCTCTATTATTTATTCAATAATAATTATTTGATTTAATGTTTAAAATTAAATTATTATTATTTTTTATGTATTCAAAATATCTATGTATTAGAATTAATGATTTTGAACTCCATTTCATTTCAAACCGATTGATAAATTGAAAATAATTGATCTGAATAAACTAAAGATAATATTATATTTTTTATTAACAAAATAAATATAATACAATATTAATAAATTGATATTTATAATGCAATTAACTTAAAATAGAATTACAGATATTTCTTTATAAAGTTCAAATATTAATGTGTATATTCTAATCTAAAATCCATTTATAAAATCAAAAGGAATATTAATATTAAGGATTTAATTACAATAAATAATAAAAATATTAAATACTTTAACAATTTAATGTAAAATTTTGAGACTGTCGAGATTGTAAATCCAACTGTTGATTATTTAATAATAAAATGCTCATAAAATCTTTATGAACATTACTTAAGTGAAAAAGAACCTGGTTATAATTGTGAAGTGATAGCAAATTGGCAGTGTGGAGTTGTATAATAGGATTTCTTAGTATGTAAAATAAATAATAACAATAAAAGCCATTTGATCATGGTGAATCTAAATATGCTATTTTAAATAAATGGATAGATGAAGATGAACCTGTACTTAATTATATAATATGTTTTAGCATTTTAAGACAATTGATAATCTGACTGCCAAGGGAGTTAAAATAGTGAAAGTTTAACAGCCAACAACAGGTTAAGAAACATAAGATGATGCTAGATCATAAAAAAGTTAATCTTCTTCAAGATTCTCAAGAAATTCAATTGTGAAGTTTTAGAATTCTGTAAGCAAAATGAAACTTCTAAATAAATTGGGTGGATCTTCTCAATAGATGACAACTCTTTAATCGACAATTTAAGAAGAATACAAACCTAATCTTATAAAAATGCCAGATACTAAAAAACCTCCTACTCCAGATGCAATAATAGAAAGACTTCGTGAATAAAGAGAATATTAAACATTAGATAAATAGAAAGAAAATGAAAGAATGCGTAAAATAAAAGAAGAATAAATTGAATATGAAGAAAAAAAGAAAGAATAGTTGAAATAATTAAAAAATAAATAATACACTTATGATTATGATGGTTAAGTGGTGTTTCTAACAACAAAGTAAAACATCTCTATAAAAATAATAGACCTATAGATTTATAAATAAATGAAATACTTTAACCAGAAACAAAAACTAATTAACCATAGAAAGTTATTAAGGAAGTGAATTCCTAACCTGAAATAAAACCAGTTAAAGAAGCCTTTGCTAAAGGAGATGAAGATAATAGGAAACTTGAAAAAGCAGCAGCTGTTGAATATCCAAAATAACCTTCTTTAATTGAAGCCATGAAGGTTTTATGAATAGTTATACTAGTCTAAATAAGGTACAAATATCATTTTTGATAATGGTTGTGTTAAGGAAGGAGGTGAATATAAGATTCCTGATAGAATGAGTAAGAGGGATTATTAAACAATGGTGGATGGTTTATAATAAAAAAATAAAAAGTAATATGAAGATGTAGAAGATGGTGTAGTTGAGGAAATGGATACATATGAATAGAAAATATATGATGCTATTAATCGTGAAGGAGATAGAAATATCAAAATATAAAATGAATAATATTTTAAATGGATGATGGAAGATGAAGATATCAAAAAATCATATCGTTCATCTTCAGCTGAATCAGCTAATGCAAAGAGTGTTTATGAAAGCAAAAAATAGTTCAAAAAACACACTAAAGAAAAGGAGAAAACAAGTCCTAAAAAACTAAAATCTTAATTTGATAGAATAAATGCTTATAAAAATTGTATTATATATGTATATTTATTTAGTTGATGATATGAAAAAACCTCAAAATCTTAAAGCAAGTAAATTACACAAAGCTTTGAATGAATTTGATTCGAAAATATAAAGTCCAAAATGGGGTAATACTGATATTAAAGAAATACCATAACCTAATTCAACAATCTATAAATTAAAGCATAAATCTGAAAGCCAACCTAAATTGCCTCCTTTAAGATAAAAAGGAAGAATTTGAGCTTTTTTTATTATTAAATATATTAAAATTATAAGATGGATAAGGTTTACAGTTTTAAAGCCAAAACCTAAGTTGGTCATATCAAATAAGTTATAAATCAAGAGCAAAAGCTTCAGTTTTATAGTGAAGAAGAAGGAGATAGTACAACATCTAAAGATAATACTCCTAAAACAATCATAAAACCTAAGGCGAAACCACCAATGCAAAATGGATATTAGACTGATGATTCAGATTCAGGTACCCCAAAAAACTAAAAGCCATAAACGAAATAGCCTTAGGGTAATATAGATTATATTTAGGTGCTAAGATGTCTAGATTCAGCAATCTAGTCAATACAAAAAAGGTTGAAGGAGATGTTGAATAGGAACCAGATTTTAGTGACTAAGAGAAAAAACAAAAACCAGTATAAGTTTAATAACAAGAAGGAAATTATAATATTGAAGAACAAGCTTAAAGGATATAGTAAAAATTAAGTTAATAATCCCCACAGAATATGAAGCTGAATAAAAATAAGTATTCAGATAAAATCAATTTTAGATAAGCTGTCTCTATGTAAAATTTGAATGTGAATTCAGACAATGAATAAAGTAAAAAGAATTCGCAAAATAATTCCAAAGATAAGTTAAGTAATCATCCTTTTAGACATCTTATTTTTGGTCCAATTATCAACGAATAAGCATTTAAGAAACATCTTATATTAACATAGAGAGGTTTAATTTATGCAAGAAAATGTCTTAAAGGACCTTCTGATAAATTCATATAATCAAAAAAAATCCAACTTGCAGAAGCCAATCCAAAAAAAGATAAAACTTTAGTACTTGATTTAGATGAAACTTTAATTCATTCATGTTCTTAAAGAGAAAACCCTTAAGTTTATGTAACAGCTGTTGGAGATTTTGGAGAGGAAGCAAAAGTAATTTATTGGAAAATAATTAGATTGGGATTAATATTCGTCCATATACAACACTATTCTTGTAGTAGTTATCTTAACATTATACTATATACATATATACAGCATCATCTTCAGCCTATGCATTAGCTATTATTAATTATTTAGATCCAACAAAATAATACATTTCTGGTATAATGACTAGAAACAATTGTATGGAAACAAAAAATGGTTTTTTCATCAAAGACTTAAGATTAATAGGCAATAAGGAATTAAAAGATATACTAATTGTTGATAATTTAGCTCATTCTTTTGGATTTTAAATTGAAAATGGTATACCAATCTTAGAATGGCATTAAGATTAAAATGATTAAGAATTAAAATATCTAATAGATTATTTAATTGATGCAGTTAAGTATCCTGATCTTAGAGAATATAATACAAAGAAATTGAAATTGGATGATTTAATTGAATTTCATATTGAAGAATGAGTTATTTTATTGTTTATTTCATTAAAAAACTTACGATTAAAGTAATAATTAAATCACAAGATTGAACAAAATTAAATATATTTATTTAACTAAGTGAACCTAAACTAAATATATATATATGTTATAATTTCTCATAATTTCTTAAAGTTATTTTTAATAGAATCAGAAAATTAATTTAAGAGTATTAATTAGTAATATGGATAAGATATATGTATATATTTGATCTTAAAATTTAATAAATAATTTTAACATGTATAGATTTGATTGATCAATATAAAAACTGTCAAAATAAGTATTTTAAAAACTATTTTTATCAATGATATTCAATAATTAATATTTTAGTTTCAATAAATATTTGTTATTTTCTATGAACGATTCTGATTCTCAAATTAACAATCCATTAAGTAATAGCCATGTCTCGAATTCAGATTAAGAATAATTGATAAGATAGGAAGAATCAGATTGTGAATTTGAATGTTCATAAAACCCTATGTTAACAGAGGAAGAAAATAATGAAAAGTCTGTTGTAATTAATAAGCTCATTTAAAATTCATGTAAGAATTAATCTTATCTAAGAATCTTCTAATCAAAGAAATAAGAAAAGTTAATTAGGATCATTTTTAACTTCTTAATAACTCGAATCATAATAATACAAAATATCTGTTTAATATGTGGATTCAAATATTGGTAATCCTTTATGTTCAGGAGAAGAAGAAACTCAAGAAAATTTGAGGAATATGAAAGAAAAACTTCAATAATTAGAAATTAAATTTGAAAGCTAAGGAAATGAAATCAAAGAAATTCAAAGTAATAAATTAATATAATTTAGACAATTTTAATTAAACAAAAGAAGAATTACAACAATTGAAATCTGATAATGAAAATTATAAGAAAGACAATATTGAAATTAGATAATAGTTGTAAAATTACCAAAATGAAATTCAAAAAGTCTAAAATTTAATATCATTGATGATCTAAGAGAAATAATTAAATCGATATGATTATCCAAATTAAATTTAGAATAAAAGATCTAAAACAACAGTTGAATTAAGCAAAGACTTAACTGATAATTAGGAAGATCAGTCTAAACAAAAATAAAAATAAACCAATAGTAATGGATCTCCTATGAAATAAAGTGAAAATCAATTATCTTAATAATAAGCTAATTTTCTTATAAATAGCTCAAAAAGTTATTACCATAAACCATACATACCTTAGGTTCAACTATTTAATGCTAATTAATTAGCTGCGTTACTTAAATTACGTATTATTTATTATAATTGAAGCCCTAAATAGAAAGGATGAAGAAAGAAAGGATTTTCAACAGAAAATGATTGGAAAAGACTTTAACTATTTATTTCATAAACCAGTTAACACTAGTGGTAAAAATTTAATTTAGATTTTATGTAGCAATAAATTTGAATCAAGTAAAAGGATAAGGTGTTCCTTCATCCTATTCATTTATAAACACTTCCCTGAACAAATGAAGATGATTTAAAATACTTTTTATTTAATATATCTCAATTTTTATCTTTTAATTAAAAAATTAGAATCAAATTTAAGATAGTTGGATAAAAATTCTATCTTTTGATATTAATAAACACAAGACTTTCAACCATATCCACTATCTTTAAATTTTCCTTAACTCTAATTTTATTAATTAATCCTCTCAGAATATTTACCAATCTCTAAATAGTTTTAATTATAGAATCCTCTTCTATATCACTTTATAAGCAAACAATCAACAAATAATTAACCTTAAAAATAAATCCGATAGAAATATTCTTCATATCTTTAAATTGACATTATTTCTCTAACAATTATATAGTATAATCTTATAAATATTAAAAGTTAGGCTTATTTTCAAAGCTAAAACTAAATCATTTCATTAATTTCATAAAATATAATTAGATTCAAATATTGATTTTGTTTTAATTTTGAGAACAATAAATATTTTTTCTAGAATATTATAAATTTTATAATAATTTAGAAAAACTTTTGAAATATGATGTTATATTATAATGTAAATTTTAATTGGAATAAAGTAAATATTAGGTTGGAGTTGATTCTATAATTTATTTATTTGCAATGAATAGACCACTTTCTTGTTCAGATCCTAAGTTCAATTTATTTAATGGGGGCTTAGGATGCTCAATGGATGGATGTGGTCAATACAACAAATGTCTTACAGTTTTAAATGAAAAGTTTATTGAAACAACAGGATGTTGCCGTATGAAAATTTTAGAGCCAAACTTTGTGACAATTTTTGTTTATATTTTGATTGTCCCAGTTATAGGAATAGCTAGTTTGGGAGCTTTAGGAGGTATATATATATTTTCTAATTTATTTAAGGAGGAATAGTAAAGCGTCCATTTCTGTAAGCTATTCTGAATTTTGATGCAAGCATAGCTGGAGATATTACTGCTTGTTTAATGATTAGTGCACAAATAGTGAATATGGTGTTCATATTTCTCTAAAAGTAATTTTGCAGATTAAGTAAAATAGTCATCCTGATGTGCCAGAAAGACCAGTCATTAATTATGACATAGCTATTATTTATACTTTAGCTATTCCGGTTGGTTTGTGTTTAGGAAGTGATTTAGCAAACTTTCTACCGTTACTACCTTTACTATCATTTCAAATATTATTTTTCTTAGCAATATCCCCTGTTTTAATATATTATGCTAGAAGACAAAATGAATTAGAAGATATAAAAGATCAAAACAGTGATGTAGTAAAGGAATCTGCACTTCTAACAGTGTCTTAGTAATAAATCTAAAATCAGAATGATTACACTGAAAATCAAGCTAAGCTTTATAAATAGCTTTATGCTGAACAATGTTAAAGATTTCCACTTGTACCTATTTTAATAACCTTGGGGAATTTTGCAATCAATGAAGTAATAATTACTATTATCTATTATTAGCTTTTATTACTGTTGAGATCTTCTCCATATCAATATTCTCCATATTTCTTTCCAGAAGGAGATTTAAATAATTAAAATAGGGATAAAGGTCCTTGTGAACCTTGGAATTTTTATATGGTTCTTTTATTAACAGGAGTAAACTTTTTGATAACAGGTTCTGTTTACTTTTTCATGAGAAAAAAGGAATTGTTAAAAAATACAGTAAATTTTTATCCTCATGAACGTTACTTCACACCTCCTAGAAGATTCTTTTTTGTTTATGCAGCAGGATTTTTAACAGGATTTGTTGCTGGTTTTGTAGGAATGGCAGCTGGATTAACAATGGTAGTAACTATGGTTCAATTTAAATTAATTGCTGCTGTTGCAGGAGCTACAGCCAACTATTGTTATTTCTTAATTTGCATTTAAGTATTTACAAACTTCCTTGTTGGTGCTTCATAGAGTTAAGGTTTGGATATTGGTGAACAATTCTTTTTCTATGCTTTAGGAGTAATTATTTTTTTAAGATTTTATAGATATTAGCAGTTCTAACATTCACAAATTATGGTTATAGATTATTGAAGAAATATAATGTAGGGCATATAATTTTTTATATTGACTTTGCAATTGTTGTTTTAAATATTATTGGTAATATTGTATGGGGAATTGAGAATGGTTATCGGGATGGTTTTCGTTCATTGGAGTAACAGCCTTCAACATGTGGAAATTTGGTCCTTGATAACTGAAGAATTATATTTATTTATTTTAATTTATTTTAAATAAGTTTCATTTTGCACACCAGAATGTTCAAAATGGTTACTTTCATCATATATGAATATTTTAGAAATAATCTAATTACTATTCATAAAGCTGCCATATAATACTTTATTATGCAATTATATCAAACTATCTAATTTGTCATTCAGTTAAATTGGTAAGTTCTTAAGTTCTTCTAAAGTAGAAAATATTCTATAATTATTTTTATAATGTCTTCATTATTGTCATGCCAAAATAACCAATACTCTTTATTTTAAGGAGTTGGAACCATAAATTGTCAAAGCTCTACATGTGGGTAGTTCTCTGCATGCAATAGCTTGGTTTTATCAGGCAAACCCACTGGCTAAGTAGGCTGTTGTAGAGAAGGAGTCTTGTATCCGAATGCAGTTTCTATTATAGTTTATATTCTAATTATTCCAATTATTGGAATTGGCAGTCTTGGAGCTTTGGGAGGTGATCATAATATTAAATTCATTAGGTGGCGTTGTAAAAAGACCCTTTTTAGAGGCCATTCTAAATTTCAATTCCTCTACTTCTGGAGACATCACTGCTTGTCTTATGTTTGGTGCATAATTAGTGAATCAAGTCATAATCTTTTTTTAAAGGTATTTAAAAATATTCTATGTTTGTAGTCATCCTGAATCTCCTGAACGTCCTTTGGTTAATTTTGAGATAGGATTAATCTATGCTTTAGGGATACCAATATCAATGTAGGTTGGAATGGAATTGGCAAACTACCTACCTCTTTTGCCTTTGTTGACACTATAAATGCTTTTTTTCATAATTATTTGCCCAGTACTTTTATATTTCGCAAAATCTGAACAAAAAATTGAAAATAATAAAGAGGTTAATAATGAAATGCAGTAATCTTCCATCATCACAATAGAGCAATAGGTCAAGGGCAACATAATTGAAGAGCAAAGAATGGCTGAATTATTTAAACAGCTTCAAGAAGAATCAAATTCAAGATTTCCATTATTGCCTATCCTTTTAGCATTTGGAAATTTTGCAGTGAATGAATTGATAATTTTACTAAGGACAACATCATACTAAACATCACCATATTTTTATCCAAATGATTAAAATTTTGGTAATAAGTATTCTGCTTGTGAACCTTGGAATTTTTATATGATGATTCTCTTGTTTGGAGTTAATTTAATAATCACCCTTTGGGTACTCTTTTATATGCGTAAAAAAGAACTTCTTAAAAATACTGTGAATTTTAATATGAATGAACGTTACTACACACCAATATCTAGATTTTTTATGATTTATGGTGCTGGTTGGGCTACAGGATTTATAGCTGGATTCTTAGGAATGGCAGCTGGATTAACTATGTTTGTAACTATGATAGAATTTGGCTTAGTTGCTGCAGCTGCTGGAGCTACAGCAAATTATGGATATTTTATTATATGTTTGCAAGTTTTTATTTCTTTCGTAGTTGGAGAATATTAGGATTTGAGTTTAACAGTCGGTTATCAATTTTTCTTTTATGGAATATCTGTATTTATTTATATTTATATTTTAAGGCTATTGGAGTTTTGATTTTTACTAATTTAGGATATTATATGATTAAAAAGTACAATGTAGGACATGTCTTATTTTATATTGACTTTGCTTTGGTTTTACTCAATATGATTGGTAATATTGCCTGGGGTATAGAATAATCTGAAAGATTTTCATATCATTCTTTGGTATACAATCCACAGAGTTGTACAGCTTAAATTTTAAGCAAAAGCTCAGTGCAATGAGCTTTATTTATTTATTTATTTATTTATGTATTTTTAATGCAACAATCATATATTAATTCATTAAAAATAATAAATCAATTACCAATATTGTAGCATATAAACTACCTATTTGAAAATTTTACATAATTGAACATAGAAGATTGGACATGCTCCTGAATCAATTCCTTATTGAACTTAAAAAGTTTAATATTTTAATTATATTAAAAATAATAATATTTATTAATAATTAATTCAAAATAAATAGAACTTTACCAATTATAAAATATATTTGAAAGTCTCTTTTAAAGTATTTATTATGAAAGGATTCTAAAATATATTTCATAAATTATTATAATAAATAGTTGCTTAAGTTATATTAGAGTAGGAGCATTATAAACAGAAAAAAAAACTAATAATTTATAATTATAATTTCAGTCTAATTGTTACAATTTTCAATTATCCTTCTAAAGATTAAGCAATAATGTTCATAAACTTTAAATTTCTTTAACAATATTTTTTAACTTCTTAAGAATTGGAGTATCTGACTTATTGAAAATTTAGTATACGTTAAATCAAAATAATTTGACTTTTATATTTATTTTATAAGAATTATTGAAATTGCTATAAAATATGATGATAAAATGATTATTTTTATTTCATCAACTTTGCTTAATAAGTAGAAAATTTGTCTTAGATGACCTTAAGAAAAATAAATTAAATTGATTTAATTTAAATAATTTTAATAGTGGAAATAAAAATGTTTTTAGAGAATTTTTCTATATGAATTCAATTTATAAGGATTTGCTTGTTTCTTTTTGAATAATAGCATTTTTTATTAAATCATACTTGGATGCAATTGAAATTTGTTCTTGGGTTAAAAAGATATGTTATTTAAAGTCTATTCATATTAATGAACAATCTTATTTATTTTAATAATGTCATCATTTTTTTCATGTGAAGATGATCAATACTCTTTATTTTAAGGTGTTGGAACAATAAATTGTAATAACTCTACATGTGGATAGTTTTCTGTTTGCAGCAACTTATCTTTTAAAGGATAACCCATTAATTAGATAGGCTGTTGTAGAGAAGGAGTCTTGTATCCTAATGCAGTCTCAATTGTTATGTACATTCTAATTATTCCAATTATTGGAATTTGCAGCCTTGGAGCTTTAGGAGGTGAAAATAATATTAAATTCATTAGGTGGTGTTTTTAAAAGACCATTTTTAGAAGCCATTCTTAATATAAACTCATCAACTTCTGGAGACATCACTGCTTGTCTTATGTTTAGTGCCTAAATAGTGAATTAAATCATAATCTTTTTTCAAAGGTATTTAAAATAATTTTATGCTTATAGTCATCCTGATTAACCTGAACGTCCTTTAGTTAATTTTGAAATAGGATTAGTCTATGCATTAGGGATACCTATATCAATGTAGGTTGGAATGGATTTGGCAAACTATTTGCCTCTTTTGCCTTTGATGACACTATAAATGATCTTTTTTGTAGCTATTTGCCCTGTTCTTTTATATTTTGCTAAATCTGAAGAAGTTATTGAAAACAATAAATAAAAGAAGAGTGAAATACAACCATCTCCCATAAATACCAATGAATTAAATGTTGAAACCAATATAAATGAAGAATAAAGAATTTCTAATTTATTTAAATAGTTTTAAGAAGAATCAAATTCAAGATTTCCATTATTGCCTATCCTCTTAGCATTTGGAAATTTTGCAGTGAATGAATTAATAATTTAACTGAGGACAACATCATATTAAGTATCACCATATTTTTATCCAAATGATAAAGATTTTGGCGATCAATTTTCTGCTTGTGAACCATGGAATTTTTATATGTTGATTCTCTTGTTTGGTGTAAATATCATTTTTACATTCTTTGTATTCTTTTATATGCGTAAGAAAGAACTTCTTAAAAATACTGTGAGTTTTAATATGAATGAACGTTATTATACACCAATATCTAGATTTTTTAAGATTTATGGTGCTGGTTGGGCTACAGGATTTATAGCTGGATTCTTAGGAATGGCAGCTGGATTGACTTTGTTTGTAACGATGATAGAATTTGGCTTAGTCGCTGCGGCGGCTGCAGCTACAGCAAATTATGGATATTTCATTGTATGTTTGCAAGTCTTTATTTAATTTTTAGTAAAAGAAAATTAAGATTTAAGTTTTCAAATAGGTTATCAATTTTTCTTTTATGGAATAGGAGTATTTATTTATATTTATATTTAAAGGCTATTGGAGTCTTAATTTTTACTAATTTAGGAATTTATATGATTAAAAAGTACAATATAGAACACATAGTATTCTATGTCGACTTTGCTTTGGTTTTACTCAATATGATAGGCAATATTGCCTGGGGTATATAATAATCTGAAAGATTTTCATATCATTCCTTGGTATACAATCCACAGAGTTGTACAGCTTAAATTTTAAGCAAAAGCTCAGTGCAATGATATTTTATGTTATTCATTTGTGAAGCAAAATTAGATTTTATAATTTAAATACTGCTTATTCTTACTAATGTGAACCACCTTTATCTAATCAAAAGAATAAGTAATTCATTAATTCAAATATCCATTAAATCTATTAGAATATTTCTTTGCTTAAAATTTATCTATTTTTTTTTCACTATCCTTTCAATAAAATTATAAAAAGTAAAAATATAAGGATAAGTCTACATTTAAGTATCTCTAAGTATCTCTAATGTGTCCTGGAATGATAAATTATATAGTAAATAATATTTTTTTACATTTCCTAATTCCTTTTTCAGAAAATCCATCTTCACCTATATTTTATCATTAGATATAAATTTTTATAACTCCTAAAATTATCTTATATTTGAACTTTGAAGAGTTTCTCTTAAGACTAATCTTTCTCTATTTAATTCTTTAATCAAAATTACATAACACCTCTTTCTTTTGAAATCACTATATTTACAATTTATATCTACATAAATTTTTTGGATAATAAATACTAATTTATTTAAATTATTCTTATAATCTCTGCTTTGTCATTTTGTTATTTTCTCTTTGTAATTATATAATGCTCTCTAATATTTAGTTAATCTATTAATCTTAAATAAAAAGAAAATCCCCTAAATTCTTAATCATTTAGGTTAAACCTTGTTGTTTCTGATTTATCTCTTTTAATTCAACAACAAAATTCAAAAACTGACTCTTTATTTTCTATTGGAATATTTCTTTAAGTTACATAAAAACTATTAAGTGCCGTATGAACTAATCAAAGTAAAACTCTCCCATTTAGTAAGGGTATACACTAATATATAACTCCTAATTTATGAAAAAATCTTTTGGTAGGAAAGAGATAAAAAATGATTACGCTTATTCATTTAATAACCGAATTTATTTCTTCACGCTTAAACATTCAACTAAAATTGGTTATAGGTGATGACGAAATGCATTCCACGAAGCCCTAACAGACAAAAAATTAATATCTTTATTATTAAATTTTGAAACATAAAAATTCAACTATAAGTATTTGATACTTGTATTAAATCCAAAACAAAATAGAAATGCCATTTATTTAATACTTTAATAATTAAATAGTTTACAATAAGATTCAAATAGATAGAAAGGTTTTTATTTTTTAAAATTAAAAATCTAATCATAACTTTAGTATTTTCATTATACTCTTAAATTCCTTCAAAAAATATAAGAATAAGGTAAGTATAAAATTAATTCATATGCTAGAACCGAGTGTATGACTGTATATAAAAGAGAAGAATTATAAAACAAAATTAAATAATTTATCAAAAATAGAAAGACCTCTTAGTATCATTATATTAACCAAGATTTAATATAGAATTAGAGTAAATTTGAAACATTAAGCTAAAATTTAATAAAAGTATTTTAAATTTTCTTAGATTTTTTCCCAAAAATGAAAATATTTATATAATACAATATTATCAAAAACAATACTATATACTACATCAAAAACTTATGCGAGAGTTACTTTTTAATGAATTTAAACTTTGAATTTTAGTTACAACACTTCTAAACTAAGATAATTTTAATATTTTACTTTCGAATTTTTAGTTATGAATTAATTTCTTTTCTTTTCTACCCTTGTTAAATTGAAGACTCTTGTATTTTCAAATTCAAATATCATTTCCTTTTTCTTTAATTGAGATTTTGTAAAGTATCTTTTCAAGTCATCTTATTTCAAGTAAAAACAATAATATTATAAATATGATTAAAATTCTTCAACACCAAATGAACTATATTTTGGTGGAATTTAAGATATTGATCCTCTTTTTTATATTTTATGATATCTTTCTAAAACACATTCAATATTATATCTTTAACAAAAATTATGAAAACTAGAAACTTTATCAAAATTTGGTATTTCTGAAAAATTAATTTATTAAAATGTTTATTTTTTGTATTTCAATGTATTTATTTATTCCAAAAGATCATGAAATCTATTAGTAGCTATTTAATCGATATATTAATCTTCTATTATTATTCTTTAAGTTAATTAACCCACTTTTTTTTTGGAATGATGTGAAGACTCTTCATAATTAAATTCTATTTAATCAAACTTTTTTTTATTTTTATTATTAAATATTGAAACTTATAAAGATGTTATTATTCTTGAAGGAGTATCATCTTCTATTGAATTATTATCATCTTCAATATTATAATAATTATTAAAAATTGTATCAACAATTCCTTTTGAACCAAGAAATGAAATTCTTTTATTATTAATTTTAATGAATCGTTTCTAAGTTTATTATACTTAATAAGCTGAAAATCTTGCATTAAAATCCCTTCTATCTTTTCTTATATATACAGTTTCTTCTATTTTACGATATTGATGCAAAAAAGAAAGAAAATGAGGGGCATTACTATATAATTAAAAGAATTTACACTTAAAAATGTAATACTGGACATTCTTTAGCCAAATGATCATCCATTTAGCAAACATAGCATCTAATTTGTAAATAACTATAATCTGATTCAAATATTATTGCATTTCTTACTTTAAAGTACTATTGTAGATCTTTTGGATAAGATTTAGCAATCTCTAAGAATTTCTATTAATTTAATACAAAAATATGAGAAAATGTTCTGCTTATTGCACTAGCTGATCTTAATTAATTAGAATAAAAACTGATTTCTCCAAAATAATCATTTTTTATTTTATTATCAATTACAATATTTGTTTTCATGAAATATATATCCACACTCCCTTTTTGTATTAAATATAAATCATTAGTGATTGAAGGAATTTCAAGAAATATTATTTCTTCTGGAAAAAATAGTTTATCTTCTAAAATTGGAATTATTGCTTATATGAGAAATCTCTTTGTATGTAAATGCCATATAATATCTGCATGTCCAAATAGTTTTCCATTTACTAATTCTTAGATATCTTTTCCTAACTCATCAGATAATAATTTTGTAATATCTTTTAATAGGATTTAATGACTATCCCAAACAAATTCTAAGTATTTTCTAACTTTATTTTACAAAACATCTGGAATATTTGCTTTTTTCATGTATTTATTGAGTAAACTTACTTTTTATTTTCTAACATTTGATTTTTCTTCTAATGATGATAAAGCAAATCCAATTGAATTCATTGTAAATGCAAACCCTCCACAAGCTACTAATAATAGAAATATTCCCAATAATCTTTCAACTGGAGTTTATGGACTTATATCTCCATATCCAACTGTTGTCATTGTTGCAACTCCCCAATAAAGTGAATTTATATATCTAATTTACCAATCATATTCTTCTTCTTAATCCCCTAACCAAGAATATTCTTCTTATATTGCAGTATAATGAAATATACAGCCTAAAACATGAGCAAAAAATAGTACAAATACAAATAATTTCATAAAAGTTATGATCACTCCAATAATCCGAGAAGTTTATATGTATTCATCAATTTTATCTATTATTTTTTTAAGTTTTGCTAATCTGAGTAATTTTAAAACTCTAACAAATTTCAAAAATTTAAATAGTCTTAATAATTTAGCACTTTATATAAGTTATTATGACTCATCAATAATAATTTCATATGGGAATGTTGAAATCATATCAATCCAAAACCAAAATTATAAGTAATTTTTAAATATATATCTTCTATCCATCTATAAAGCACCATCTATGTAAACTCCAGTATTGAAATTCAATAATATATCAAAAATAAATACTCCCAGTGATAAATTTTAAATCTCATTACTGATTTCTATTTCAAAACTTATTTAAAATGGTATGCCTATCATTTCATAAATAACAAATCCTAAACAAATTAAATCCCATATTAATTTTATAGAACCATCAGGTGTCATAGTATATGGACGTTAAGGAGCTAAATGCTTTTTGAGCTTTCTTATTTAAGAATTTAATAAAATTAGATAATGATGAAATTTCATTGCACATGTTTTCGAATATAATCTAGAGTGCTTTGAATTCATAAAATTTAAGCTTCTTTATTCCCATTAAAATTTTCTTCTTTATTTTAATAAAATTTTGAATTCTTTTTTTTTTTCTAACTCATCCCCAGAATCATCACTTGTAACAGTTATATCTCTTAAATATTTTAATTATTTTCTATTCAACCACTCTTTCTCTTTTCTACTTTTTTATAAATATTCATTTTATTTTATTTCATTCATTAATTATTGAAAATAAAAATGTAAATATTATTGTTGGCATGATCAATGATTAAAGAAATAACCATTAATTTACATTAAAAATAATAATAATATTTCCATCATAAATACAACTTATTTTTTTTATTTTTTCTTAATAAAACACAAAAGGCTAATAATTAATTCAAAGTAATATACTGATCCAAAACAAAAATTGATATTATATTCAAGTAATAATGTTTTAAATGTAAATACATTAGAGCTTTATTATATCAATAAATATCAAATTCAGTCAAGTTATATTAATTTATTATTATAGAAAATAAAATCAACCTCATTAAATAATCAAATAATCCCATATTCTTTTAAGATTTAATTAAATTTTTGTAGAGTTTGTTCTGTGTTCTTTTACACTTTATTTTCAAAAAAATTTGCCATATCTTCAGCCTTAGTTATAATAGAATTCTCTATTCCTACAACTTTAGCTACATTAATTCCAAAAGAAGCTTCACATGCTCCTTCCTTTAATCTATAAAGAAATATAACTTTTCCATTTTAAATATAACAAGCCATATGAACATTTGTTACTTCACTAATTAATTTTGCCTCTTCAACTAGAATTCTGAAATGAGTTGCAAAAAGCACTCTACATTATATTTTCTTAATAAGATAATGCATAACTGCAGAGGCTATAGCTACACCATCATATGTAGAAGTTCCTCTTCCTAATTCATCAGTGATAAATAAAGAATTTTTTGTTCCATATTTTAATGGTAATAATGTTTCTTCTAATTCTACATAAAATGTTGATTTTCCTTCCATTAAATAATCTTTGGCTCCTATTCTAGTAAATATCCTATCTATTGGAGAGAGTTCCATTTCTTCACATGGAACTGAACATCCAAGTTAAGCTAAGATTGCAAGAATACAAACCATTCTTAGAGTTGTGCTTTTACCTCCCATATTAGGACCAGTCAATAATTAAAATTTACTAAGCTTTTCCCCCATATCTATTGAATTAGAAACAAAATTTATATTGGTTAAACATGGATGTTTTCCTTCTTTAATAACTAATTTAATTTTGTCTGTTGTAAATATTGGCATAGTCATTTTTCCATCAGATGTATCTCCAAATACACTTAAAGAACATAATGCATCTAATTCATTTAATATTTTAATAAGAGAATCCCAAACATATTGATTAGATTAAAAATGCTTGAATATGAAATTACCAAAAGCATTTAATTATTATTTTTTTAATTCCTCTGCTTATTCTAATTCAGTAACTAAATCCTTAATTTCCTTAGTAATATATCTTTTATAACCTTATCTTGAAGAAGTGAATTCAAAATCATCAGGTTTTGACTTTTCTACTAATTCATCTGGAATTTCTATTTCATATCTAAATTTTGTATGTACATATTGAATGTTACTATTATTCTTAAATAATTTTTATTTAATTTTTTAGAGAAGATCATCAAGTTTCTATTAAACTAATTCAACTTCAGCAAGTGATTGATCATAACTTTCTAAGACTCCTGTAACTGGTTTAGGGATTTCTTTATCTTTTTCCTTTTCCCATATAATATATTATTCAAATTCATCTAATTATTCTTAAACATTAGGTAATAAACCTCCATTAGCTTCAAAAGTCATCATTTTTTTTAATCTTTCACTTTTAAAATTGATATTCAATTAACCAAATAATATTATTTCTTCCTAAGCAAGTCTCAACATTTTAGTAAGAATCTTAAATTCTTTTAACCTTTATTCAGATAAGTTTTCATAAAATACAGCTTTACTTTCAGATTTAATTGAGTATTCATAAATTCTACTACATCTTCTTTCAAAATCTGGAAATTATTTAATACTCTATCTAAATAAATCTCTTTCTTTTCTAAATTGACTAATATCACTTACCATAGTTTATCTTTCTCTAATTTAATCAACTTAATAAAGAGGTGCACAAACCCACCTTCTTAGTAATCGATGTCCACCAGGAGTAACAGTTTTATTTATCACACCAAATAAAGAATAATCTTTTTTGTCTACTAAAGTAGTTGTTTACAAAATTTCTAAATGATACTAAAATAAATAAGTAAAAATATTATACAATTGCTTAACTATCTAATATCATACATTATTATAATGAAAATTCTTCATCATATAATTTGAATTTAGCACATCCCAAAACTCGATCTAATATTAAGATTTAATTTAAATAAGTAAATAATCCATTTAAAGCTTATAGAACAACTTAATTATTTTGATAAAATTTAATAGCTGGAGGAAATCCATTTTAATAATATTATTCAAGTCTAAATAATGCTTTTTTTTCATCCCAATTATCTTTAGATGCTGTTAGATGTGAAATAACACTTTTAATAACAGATCCAGATATCATTTTGGTTATTGGATCAGTTGGAGGTAGATTATGTTAATCAATAACTGTTTCTACTGGTCTCATATGAAGTAATAAAGTCTTAAGAGATTCATAATTTTTATCTCTATTTTCAATAAATGCAAGTGATATTTTATTTGTTTATCTTTCAAAAATAGCTATTCCATATTCTTCTATTGTATTTGATAAGATTTTCTTTCTTATAACAAGTAAAACCTTTTCATCAAGATTCAATTATGATTCTCCTTCTTCATATAAATATGTTCCTTTTGTCAATATTTCACTTATTTATCTTTAAACTATTTTATCAGTGTTTCCTGTTCCACTTTTCTTATTTTAAGCTATTCTTTAATTCATTTACTCTGGTGTTTCTATTTAATCTACTATTGCTACCTTGTATCCATATTCTAATAAAAGAGCTTTATATTTATGGACTGCTCTTTCTGGAAATCCTGTATGCCTAATATAATAATAATAAATTTAATTACATTTTTCTTCCCATCCAATTTAAATCTAAATATTTATTTCCTATATAAGCATCTTCATAAAACAATTCATAGAATTTTCCTAATTTAAAAAATATAATCTTATCAAAATTCTCACTCTTATATTTCCAAAATTATTGCATACATTTAGTTAATTTATTGAATTCATTTTAAGGTATTAAAAGTGTAGTTGGATCTGCATCCTAAGTTCCATGTAATTTACCACTTTTATCTCTTGATGAACCAATAGCTGCCCATTTTGGAGTAACATCATCAAATTCTTCATAAACATTAATTTTATCTGATGGATGTTTAAAATCTATATTTCCTTATTTATTTTCTTAAGAATTATCAAATTCCTCTTCTTCTAATTTTGTAGATTATTTTAAATTTTTGCCGGATTTATCATATTCTGATTTTTTTTGTTTTTATTATGATTTAGTATTATTTTTTGTATTATCTTATTTTATAAAAACAGCTAATGATTTTTTCTCCTTATTCTTTTCCTAAGACCCTACAAAAGAAAATTTTTCAATTTTTAACTCATCTTAATCAAATTCTTTTTTTACTTATTCTTCATCACTATCTACTATATTATTTCTTTTTAATCTGCTTAATTATTATGGCTTATCTTGTGAATTTTCAATTTATTGTTCTTTAATTACTTTAATTTCTTCTTCCTTTTTTATAGAAGTGGCTGGCTTTATATATTAGATTTCAATCTTTTTTTCTTCTACTAAACTATTAACATTTGACACTTTATTATTATTTAAGTTTGTAGTATCATTCTTTTTCTATGAAGATGTTAAGAACCTTTAAAGTGTTGTTTATTTCATTATACCGCGAATTATTTTTATAAAAAAATGAATTAGTAAAATCTTAAACTATGCTCTGAAATAATTGATGATAAATATGTAAAAATAGCTTCAAATTCTCTTAATGCAAAAGAGAAATTGTTTAAATTATTACTATCCTAAAGATAATTACCTGAAGAAGGTTTTGATGATCTTACAATTGAATATTTGCTTAATATATTTGCAATTATGGATACTAATAATTTTGTTAATAAAGTAGGTGTTGGAGAAAGAGAAAGCAGAATTTTCTCAGCTCTTGTACAAAAGAGAAATTATTATATGGGACATGGAATTGGAAGATCAGGAGATCTAATAGCTAGTTAACCTAAAGCTGCAGGATCTTCTTTAATAGCAAAATTAACAAAACATTTGGCTAAAGATGCTTTAAAGTTGAGTAATTATCAAATTAATGAATTACTTATTGTACCTGTAGCTACAGGAATGGCATTATCACTTTGTTTATTAACATTAAAGTCTCTAAAGCCATAAGCAAAATATGTTCTATGGCCAAGAATAGATTAAAAAACATGTTTAAAATGTATTTAAACAGCTAATCTTATTCCTATTGTAATTGAAACAATGATCTAAGATGATGTAGTAACAACTAATTTAGATATTTTAATCTAAAAAATTAATGAAATTGGGCCAGATAATATTGTTTGTGTTTTAAGCACTACAAGTTGTTTTGCACCAAGAATTCCAGATAATATTGGAGAAATTGCAAAAATCTGTAAATAATTTTAAATTTATCATGTTGTTAACAATGCATATGGAATTTAATGTAATAAAATAGCTAACTCTATTAATTAAGGGTTAGCTTAAGGAACTGTCAATTTAATTGTTTCAAGTTCTGATAAAAATTTTATGGTTCCTGTTGGAGGAGCTTTGATATATGGTAATGATAAAAAACTCATTAAATAAATTAGTGAATTGTATCCAGGTAGGGCAAGTGCTGCTCCAATTTTAGATTTATTTATTACATTTTTATCTATGGGTAGATCAGGTTATTTATAATTACAAAAAGATAGAGTTGAAAATTATATATATTTTAAAGAGAAACTTTAGATTATTACATAGAAGATTTCTGAATAAATACTTAATACTCCTAAAAATAGCATATCTATTGGTATAAGTTTAAAGAATTTAAAAATTGATTAGAATAATTAAGAAGAAAAAAATTAAATAACTAAATTAGGAGCTATTTTATATTCTAAAAAAGTTATGGGATCTAGAGTAATTACAAATAAAAAAAATAAAATAGTTTGTGGTATTGAATTCAAGAATTATGGAAGCCATTGTGGTAAATACTATTATTTATATTAGATAATTATTTTACACCTTATATTACTGTTGCATGTGCTATAGGTTTAACAAAATAAGAAATTGATACATTTGCTTAAGAATTCGAGAAGGCTTACACTCAAAATACTTGAAATAAAATAATCACTGATCATTTTATTGTATAAATTAAATTTATTAAATGAATTTTATTACATTAAGATTCAATAATTCAGAATTTGAACATCGATATTCTTCCTAAAGAAAAAGTCTTTAAAAATAAAGCTAAACTGTTTATAGGCTATTTCTCATAATTTTAATATCATTAGAAATCTTTGGAAATGTTGTATAAAAATTATGGTTTGAAACTATTTTAAATTTGTTTGCCCTTTTGATCATGTTGCTTGGCTATATTTTTAAATAATAATTGGCCTCTTTAAATAGTACTTTAACCTTAATAGCCATTATAATTTACAATATTTAACATCCAATAAAATAAGGTTTCTTAAACCATTCAAATGATAAAGAAGTATTATAAAGCTATTTCATTTGTTTAGGAACTCTAGGGTATAATTATGAAATATTTTAGAATAATCTCTTAATGGAGTTATTTGATGAAAACCTTCATTACAATTATTGTACTCATTCTTAATATCACTAGTATTTGTTTAGAATCTGATCATTGGAGACAAATTTTGATATTTATTTTTTCTAGCATTATAGCAATATATAGCTATTACATAAATGAATAATAAACTAGAATTTCATTTATTATAATGAATAATAAAGACATTATTGAAGAAAATCTATATAAATAAATTGAAATTTAATCATATATAGTACATTATAATCTTAGACAGAATTAATTTGATTTAGTCAGGTAAAATAGAGTATCTTAAATTACTGAAAATAAATAACATAATTTCATTAATTTGATTAGGAGTATGAAAGTGATTTTATTTAGCTAAAGAAGAAGAAAATCTATTATCTAATCTTCATAAATGCTTAATCAATCTAATAAACTTAATTTAGAATAATTTTTGTTTTATTTATTTATGAATCATGAAAAAATGTAAGAGATAACAAAGAATTGTACAATAGATAATTTAACTTATGAATTGATAGGATTAATAGGATTAGATGTACATCATATAAAAATAATACGTACTGAAGATACAAAACCATGTTTAATAATTTTGATTAAAGAAAATAGAAAAGAATCATAAAATAAATCATTAAAATATAAATTGAAAATATCAAATAAATTATTAAATTAAGTTTAAGAGAGCATATAATCTAGAATTAGGATATGTTTAATTTATCTTAAATAAATTATATAATAGGAAATGTTGAAGAATAATAATATATAATAAGTATCTGATAATAAAAAAATTATTTTATTTTTAAATAGTTAAATTACTAAAACTTACACTGATATTAATAATATATAAGATTTTGCAAACTTGAATTCTAAATTTACTAAAGTTGTTCTAAATCATTTTGATATATTAAATTGTATATAGGATTGTATATCAATCTTCAATGTGCTTTTTCCTAAAAATCATTTAAAAAAAATTAAATTAATATCTCATTTGACAGATAATCAAATATATACGGATTAAAAGAAACTTAAGCAGTTACTTTTTAATTGCTTATACTTTATTTTTTAAAATACAGAATAAATTACAATTGAATTAAAGGATGAAGAAAGTAAAGATGATATAAATTAAAAATTCATAAAATTTGACATAATTTACTCTGGTTAAATTTTCACTGCTGAGAAAATAAGTAAATTACCTATTTTAAATCCTTAAAGTTTAGAAGAATTAAGACATAATAGTTATTAATAATTAAATCTAGAAATTCCTATTGCTTTAATGATAATCAGATAAATTGGACCTTATACATAAATTTAATTTAAATAAAATGCTGTATAAAAATAAAATATGCTCTCATTTTATATATTTAGATCTCTTGAAGACTTTCATTTAATTCCAATAATATCATTACATCCTTCAGATAATTTAATAACTAATTAAAAACTATTTAAGAAATCTTCAAATATAAATAAAATAGAGAAATAAAAATATTATCCAACTGAAGAACCTCATTTAGAAACATTTCGTTAAATAAGTGAGTAAATGATATCAAAATTTTGATAAAATAGATTTTGAAATGTAATTAATTCTACATAAAATATAGATAATTTATTTGATTATAAATTATATGAGAAAAAAAGTACAAATTTTAAATAAATCTATATGTATTTTTAACATAAGCAATAAATAATAATCTCTTCACTTTAATAATTTTTCATTATTTTTGATATATTTCATTGAGATATGCATTGAGCATAGAAGCACTTTGATTTCTTAACTTTAAAATTTTCTTCATTTTAGTCCCTTAACATTCAGTAATTATATGACCATTTTAAAAAGCCTTTTTATTGACTGTATCGTAAGATAAACCTCTTAAAGGTACATAAACTTCAATATTAGGTTCAGTTTTTGAATTAATAAAATTATTCTAATGATGTTTTTAAAAATCAGAGTTGTAAGTAGTTTCAAAATAATTAGGAGTGATATGAGCATATGTTTAACTATTTAAATTATGAAAAAGTTACTGATGTTGCATTTATTTAACATCTGAGGCTGAGAGAATGGAAGTCTTTGGACGATTTTTAGTAAAATCTTTATTATAACTGGTAACGGTCAAGATAGGGATCCCTGAATGAGTACTTATATGTTAAGGAGCATCAATCTTCTTATTTGGATCATGATCTTTCCAATCAGGATACATTTTCTATAATTCTTGTTCTTTCTTAATACTTGATATGTTGTGGTAGACAAAAACTATCTAGATGCTGAATTCTTTTTGTATTATCGTTTGTATCTTTACTAAATAGGATGTGCAGTAAAAGCCTTGCGTTATTAGGTTTACATTTCTAGAAATGGAGTCTGGATTGGTCTTTATTCATAATATCTTAAATTCAATTCTGGAGTATAAAATGATGAGGATGTTAATCCAAATTAGTAACTTTTCTTATAGGAAGTGTTATATCCTGATTTGTAGACTAATTTTGCATTGTTTACATAATTGCATTTGCAATTACAACATGCACATTTGAAACAAGCACAATTTTCTTTGATAGGATAATAGAATTACTTTAGAGATGATGAAAATAATCTTGATTCTCTCTAATTATTTGTTTAATATCAATATTTTAATCATCTATGTTAAGTTATTTTAATAATTCTTAAACAGTTGGATTTTCTATCGTTAAAGTTTCAAGAAAATCCAAGTTAACTGAAAAACATTTATTATTATCTTTTTTATTAGATTTAGAATTATTTGAATATGATTAATTAGCTAAGGATGCACTTCTTTTCTTTTCTTCCAATCTATAATAACAAAAATTCAATACAATTTATTAGCAGATTAGTAACTCTTAGTACTGATACATTAAGATATTTATTGGCTATCATATTAATACGATGAAATACATAGCTTCTTTTATTTTGTTTTT
This sequence comes from Paramecium primaurelia, assembly GCA_905182975.1. NCBI lineage: Eukaryota > Ciliophora > Oligohymenophorea > Peniculida > Parameciidae > Paramecium > Paramecium primaurelia. Next base: position 521,134 of record CAJJDM010000009.1, read on the forward strand.
ACTATTGCGACTATATTAGGTAGTTTTACTCATAAAATTTTATAATATCAATATTTATTTATAAACTTAAAAACATAAATAAATATAACAAGATTTTAATTTCATTAAAAGAAATGAGTGTTTTTGGGTCTAAAAATTTTTGGATCGAATTTAACTCTTTTCTAACTCTTTGAGGTTCTTTGAGATTGGGTATCATCATTTATTACTTATTATTATTGCCTTAAACTTACTCCTCTATTTAGTTAATTTGTTATAATTTGCTTTTTGTTTTTCAAAATGCTTTTTTTTGTATTAGTTTCTGAATCTCTTTTTAATGAAATTGATGACTCATCATTATTAGGATTTTATGCTTTTTATGCTCTTGAATTACTACTTAGACTTCTAGCATAACTATCTTTTTTATCTATTTATATTTCAGCACGAATCTTAAATTAAGAATCTTTGTAAGTTTATTTCTTTTAATTTATTTGTTCATCTTTATTTTATGGTTATTCTTAAAATTATAAATTCTAATTGATTTATGGTTGAAGCATATTAGGGATGGTTGTATTAAGAGACAGATTTAAGCTAGGATTAATTGAAATAGATTAACGATTTGCACTACTACTATTAAATGTAGCTGTTTTATGAATGCTAAAATTAATGTTATTTTCTTATAATGCTAATTCTAATTGTTCTAGTGATTCATGATATTCACCCAATTATGAAAGTGGAGGAATCAAAATATTTTACTTATGTGGGTGTTTTCCAATTTACTTTCGTTTTAAAATTGTAGGAACATTGTACTCTATTTAGGGAGCAGAGTTCCTTTACTTTATACAAGATTATACTACTCCCATATAATAAATAAATATTTTAGAGTAATTAAAAATAATTAATTATTTTATCATGGATGATAAATATAATTTTTCATTATATTTTAGATTAAAATCAAGCCTTAAATTGAGATTTCTAAATATTTATTTGAATTTCAATGTATTATATTAAATAATATTTTATGAACTTCATAAATCATTATGGTTTACTGGCATTATTAATCCAATTATTAATTTCGTTAATCTTCTCTTACAACTCAATATCACTCAAATCTAGTTCCTCTCCTACAGTGCCTAATATTTCTTTCAACACTTCATCCATAGGTCTCTTGGCAAATTTAAGAGTGTGATTTGTTGCTTTTTCTTAATATAACTTTAAATCTTGCATGTACTCAGAAGCAATAGTAGTATCTAAAGGATCATCAGGTTCAGGAGTCATGAGAAGACCTAATAATTTATATTATTTAAATACCATATACAGCTTCAAAAATTTATAGAACTTTTGTATCAGGAGTATAGTTTCTACCTAAAATACTATGACATATTCTTCCCTGACTATTTATATTACAATGATAAATAGATGTTAAAAATCTTAGATCAGGTGGTTGTAATGGGAATTCTTAAGGAAATTTCATATACAAAATATAAATCCCACCTGAATATGGAGTTTATTCAGGACCAACCATAATTATTTTCCAGAATGAAACATCATGAGTGCAAGGGAACACTTTAACAAAAGGATGAGGTTTTTATTCATATGTCATCAATTCTTTCATCACTCTTTTTAAATAATTATGAGGAGCAATTAAATTAAGTTATTATGAATCAGAACTAATTCTTCTAACTAATTATTTAGGATTGATAGATTATTTTTTTAATTCTAATGGTAATTCAAATTCTCTAGGTTAAACATCAAATTATATTGTTTTTGGATTTTATTAGAAAATTGCACTAATTTAAGCATTTGTTAATGGTTCCTATGATTTTCTTATTTTAGCTGATAAGATTGTTTCATACTCAAATAATTTCAAACCTTCTTAAATTGTTTTAGGACAGAAACATTATCCACCTGCAGCCTTTGTGATTTATTTTAAACCATCACATTTATCATAGACTACAAAAGAATCAAGAATAATCTAATTTTAAACAATTGTTTGTGCAATAAATTCTGGACTATATTTACCTTTATTATCTTCTCCATCAGTAAGTGCAATAATTCTCAATATACAATTTGGATACTTTTTTTTAAATTATAAAAGGGAATCAACAGCATTTTTAAGAGCCACATATAAAGCTGTCATACCTTATGGTTTAGCTTTATTAACTAGATCCTTAAATTACATGAAAAGTTCTGTATAACCACATTTCAAAATATATCTATCATCAAAATATGCAAGAGAAATAACATTCTTAAGATTATATGCCATAGTTCTATCAGCAAAAGCATTGAAAAATGCTTTAACAACTCCTAATCTTGTCAAATCTTCACTTTTATAGAATTCTTCATCCATTGAACCAGAAATATCAATTAATACAATAATAGCTTCTTCTGGTTCAATAGTTATCTAAGTAACTAATTAAATAGATGAATCATCATCATCCTCATCATCTACAGGAGTACTTTTATTTGGTAAGACTTAATTATAAGCAATTTAATCAGGATTTTCAGGTTATTCCATACCAGATAATGGATCAAATAAATTAACAGGTTTGGCTACATCTTTATTCATAGATGTATATATAACTAATTACTTTTATGAATTCTTAGTAAGAACAGGAGCAACAGGATGTTATTTCAATTCAACTGAACTATAAATCTTTAAAATGTTTATTTTTAAATCTTCATTTTTATGCCATTCAGCTGGTATTGCTTAAAGTTCTCTGTTGTCTTTTAAATCAGTTTAAGGTAACCATATAAGATCTTCTTTTTCTAAAAATTTAACTATCTTAAATTATTCAGTTAAATTAGGATCTTAAATTAATTGTAATTCAGAAAATAATTTTCCATTAGCATGTTTTTCTTGTGTTTCTTATTTACCTTTTAAAATATTGTAATCTACTATCTAATAAGCATTTATATCATCATTTTAATTTAAAGATAGAAAAGCTGGATTTTCTATGGGACTTAATGTAACTTAACAAGCATAATCTATATTTCTATAAATTTCAACTGGTTTAATGTCTGCTTCTTTATATTTAGCTGCTTCATTATGTAAAAATTGAATCCATTATCTTGTATACTCAAAAATAGATCCAATATCAAATGTAGCAGGTACTTAAGAACTTTAAATAATTAAATCAAAAAATAATCTAAGAAAGCCTTCTTCAAAAGCTATACGAGCATTTTAATTTAGTCTATATTTTCTAAACAAACAAACACAAGCTAATGTAAGTGCAGGATTATTTGAGTATTATCTAATGGTATATGTCCATTTTGGTTGATCTTCCTTAGCAAATAATACTAGCATATTGCATCTAAATTATCTGATGCCATCATCACTCTACTTTACATAATGATTTAACCAAGGCATATAAAAATTATAATTATAACTATCAGCATGACCAACTAATTAATTTAATTTAAATGTTAAATTCAAATTTGAATTGTTTTAAATATTATAATCTTTAAGTAATAAGGTATCTGTGAGTAATTTACCACCATAATTTAAAGTTTAAACATTTGTAGGTATATTGAGTTTATGATATAATTTTTATTTTAATTATAATACAGTTGTTGTTTCAATATCTACTTTAATTACTTTTGGTCCTTAATGAAGAATAAAAATTTGATCTTTTCCTTCTTCAGAATCAATTTTAGGAAATGATTTATCTCCAGCTGAACATTTTGTAATTATAGCATAGAAAACCTTACTTTAAAGTTTGCTAATTGTATCATCAACAGTCTTTTGATGAAGTTAATTCATATTATTAACTAAAGGTAAACCACTTAAACTATATAAAATAGCATGATTCTAATCTTAACTTAATTAAAGTTGATTGCAAATCTTTACTGATACATTGTATAAAGTATCTTCTAATGAACAACCAAAATTATATTAAATTGTCTAATCTTCAGCTTATAAGAACTTAATGCTTATCTCTATATCACTTTAGATTTATTAAATTGAATTCCATTATGAAGTATCTAAATAGAATTTCCTTTTTAATTAATTTTTACCAATTTCATCCATCATACCATCATCTATTTATTAAGGCTTATACTGAGGTTAAACAAGATTTTTAACTTATTATGATGATTGAGGGGATTATATTTATTATTAAGGAGGTATTGTCTATTATTATTATTATTATTATTATTATTATTATTATTATTATTATTATTATTATTATTATTATTATTATTATTATGTTGATTAAGTATTTAGTTAAGATCCTATACTCAAATTAGAAGTTTTAAGGGGATCTAAAACCGATGTTGATAAAGATTAGTTGAAAACCAAATTTATTAGTTCATTGTTTGAACATAAGTCTTCAACTAAATCTAAATCACTTAATATAAAGTTAGTTTAATCTGTCAGATGGTATTATGAAGGATCAAAATTACTTGGCAATGTATTCTTAATATTTTCAGGCGAAATCTATTTAAAATATTATCATTACTTTATAAAAGGCTTCTAATCTTTGAACACAAATTTGCTTTAATTAATCAAATGTCTTTTAATTAGAAGCATCAAAAGCGATTTTAAACTTAACCTATTAAGAGAACTAAATATTTAGAACCAATTTGTTCATAATCTTTTTATTATTATACAAATTTAATATTAATTATTAAAGAATTAGTGTACTCAATATGTTCTGATAAAATCCGAATCTAAATAAATCATAAAAAAATTGGGCTCGTTCGGGAATTGAACCCGACCTACTTGCACCCAAAGCAAGCGTACTACCGATATACTAACAAGCCACTAATTGGTATTTTATTTGATGTTCACAATTTATACAGCTTATTACATTTTAAGACTGAACATTAAAATAATAATCATTATATTTAATCTTGATAATTCAAAAACTAAAAAGGATATTAATTTACGATTACATTCATAATTATAATTAAATAATAAGAATAAATTGAGAAATACAACAAATTAATTTAATACTTATATGAAATATTAGATGTAACAATTGAAATTCTAAAATAATTGATATTAAATATAAAACCTTAATTAAAAAAAAATTTCAATAATAATATATTCCTAAATTTTTTTTAATATATTTTTAGCTTGCTGCTTTAGGAGATCTAAAAATTCAATTTTTTAATTGAACTATAAAGTTACTCAATTATCAAAATTTATTTATAGCAAAATGAATGTTAAAAGAATCATTAATGTATATAATTTTAAATTTTAGAGTTCACAGGAGGCATCCAAATTAGGGAGTTCCTTCTAAAGATTTATTTTTATATTTTTTATATTTCATCAGAGTCTATTACTTAAGATTGTCCAAAATCATATAATTTATTTGTTTCAACATTATCTCTAATATTTCTAATTTTATTATCCAAGGCTTAATTGAATTCTGAAGATGCAACTCTGTCTATCAAAATTATCTTTTATGTAATCTCTTTTGTTTCAATTTTGTTTAGTTCTATAATAACCTATTAATGGTTATAAATAAGATAAAATATAAGAAATGAATACATATCTTAAACAACCAAATTTTATTTGTAGATATATTAATAATAATAATAAAATCAGTATTTTTGTAATTCCTTAATGATGAATTCATTCCACTCCTTTTATCTACTAATATTTTGACTATGATTTGTCTCTTCATCATACCTTCTTTCTAATGAGAGATACTCTTAGAATGTATCTTAAAAGATTTATGTAGATTCAAGTCGATAGTTCTTAGTAAATTTAGATTTCTCAGCTCTATAATAAGTTATGTTAATTATACCTTGCTTTGAATTCTAAAGCACATAAACATCCAATAAGATAATGCCCAGTTTCATGTTCCAATAAACGATCCCATTTATTCTTAACCCATGATTTACTATTTAAACAACACCATGCATTAATAGTTAATCTATATCTTATCTTATTGCTATGCTTCATTTTTTTCATGGCAATATCATATGTATAACCAACAGTCCAAAAGCAATGGGCTTTCCATTGTGAATATACATTTGGAGGAGCAGAGAAGAGATCCCAAGTAACTTTCTTTATTTTAACACCATTAATAACAAGAGGTAGGACGGACTTGAAATCATTAAAAGAAGCATAATTCAAAGGATCATCAATCTCATCAATTTCTGATGAAGCATTACTACAGCATGTTGAGAAGTGAGAATTACTATTGCATTATTCATTTTCTGACATTCTACATCAGTATAACTTATGTTATTACTTTTAAGATTATGATCTTTAAGATGTAGAATTAGAAATTGAACATCTTCTAATTATCATTTGTGAAAAATGTCACAAAATAAATAAATTAATTATCAGATCAGATCAAATAAATCTACAAATTTGATATTCCGAATGAATTCTCCAGTGGATCATTATCTAAGGTACTCCCAAAACCCAATTTAATTGTATCTTTCGTATGTGGAAATGAAACATCAATAACCGAAGTCAACTTTCCTTCAGGATATCTACTTCCACATACAGAAATGCCATTCTTTACTTTAGAATAGTCATATTTCTCTGTCCATACATATTCCATTCCATCCATTCTTCCTATGCTGACTCTTAAAAACCCTGTTTCTCCTCCCCATCCATCTATAAAATGATAATTTGCTACAATTCTCACTTTACTATGTTGAGGTAATTCAACAAAGGTTTTCTGAACTTCCCCTCCTGCAAATTTACCATAACCACCCAACATACTGATACCTCCACATGTGGATATTGAGTTATCACTCCAATCTACTGGTTATTACCAATAGTTTTCTTACCACCAAAGCATCCATTAAGGTTGGTTTTTATAGTAAAAATTACCTTGTATTCTCAATGAATGAAAAGAGGCTTTTTCTGCAGATGTATAAAATTCCAAAGGTGATATAGATAATACTATGTCTTCATTAAATGTCCATTTCACAGCTCGATCTATTGTTATACGAGATGTTGAATGAGGAAGACTTATAAATTCTAAAAATGCTGGTGATGAGTCTGTTCCCACTAAACTTAATGAAGCCATTTATAATGCTACTTGTTATGTGATTACTTTTTCATTTGAAATCACTCCTACTATCAATTAAATAAATATTAACATTATTATATAAATAAAAACGATTAACATGCTAATATTATTTCTACTTTTAGGTCTAAGTGTAAATATAGAACTTAAATTTGAAGAGGAAATTATTAAATTAGAGCAAACTTAATTAGGCAAAACATTCTTAGATACAGTCTAAATTGCTGTAAGAAGCAAAGAGCCATTAGATAGAGTCTTTCAAATATTGAGAGATTAAGCATAGTCTTATGAAACAGAATTCCTAACAATTGATGAGAGGCATAAGACTTTCTCATCTAAATGTGCTAAAGATCTAGGAGATTTTGATAATTATGCAGCTTTATTGAAAGCTCGTATTATGGATATGTAATAAGCTTTAGATGATAAAATACCTGAAAAAACAAAAAAAGTTAATACTCTTTAAAATAAAAAGAAAGAAAAGACAATGTTAATTAATAGAATAGATGAAATCTAATAAAATAGAGAGAAATAAAAGTGCATCTTTGAATCTAGACTTGAGTAAATATATATGTATATCAAAGAGAACATTAAACAGCCATATCTGCTGTTGTTGCAGTTAGAGAAATATTTGAGTCTGCTTTGTATGAAAATGATAATGGAGAGACAGCGTTTATTCAACTATAAGAGGATGATGTTGATAAAGTTACAAATTTATTAGGTTATGCAAGTCTTAAAGCAGGTATTCTATGATCTCTAAATAAATAATAGGTGATTTTAAACATTTATAGGGTTATAGTTCATTGTTTACAGTGATGGAACAATTAAAAGTAGGTTAAATTTCTAAACATGAAGAAACTGTAAGATAATTAGTAGAAACTTGCAATGATTTAGAAAATTATATTGATATAGCCAGGAGTCTATTAAGATCAGTGGATGATATCCGAGAATCATATTTCTAAAGATTATACAAAAATTTACATCAAGATCTTAAAGATGTTAATGCAATTATTGAGGAATTAGATTCAGATGTAAATGTTTTGGAAGCCTAAATCAAAGTACTGACTATGGACAGAGATGAAGCTGTATAAAAATAGGATAATAAATTAAAATAAAGAGGAGATAGAGCAGTTGAATGTGAATAAGAAGATACTGTTTATTAGTTCAAATTATAAGAAAAGTAATTTAAGTTTATATTTTATATTAGCTAAAGAGAAAGAGAAACTATTTAAAGGATATTATCATTATGTTTAGAGAATGTTAAAGAACTTAAACATTACATAAAAAGAAGAGGAGATGAATTTAAATGATTATGAAATAAATATATAATTGTATCAACTAATTCAAGATTTTATCACTTATTCTATAGTAAATACTATTATATAATCTAATCTCTCAAGTATAAAGTATTTTTTTGATCATATTATATAAATTATAATTAAATAAGTAGTGAATTAAAGAAATAATGGTAATTTGATTGCATGATAATTAGTTTGGAATTTTCAATTTCTCAACAATGATAGTGATTTTATTACTAGTTATATGTACTTCAACTTATATCAGACAGATGAAACCTGATTTAATTAATTCACATAGACATGGATTTAGAGGATTCTTTAGAAGAAGTGCTGTAATTGGAGTATTTTAACAATATAATAAAATCTAGGATAGATTATCACCATTAGTATCAGGTTTATGTTTTATTATGGGTGCTTATGTGTTGTTAATACGATGATTAATTAATACATGTGTTTAAATTATGTAAGAATTACTTATGAATTTATTTAAAATTATTTTTAAAAATTTTACAATGAAACAAGCCAAACAATAAGGATAAGCACAATATGATGTATTGAAAGGAGCAATTAAAGGTAGTTATCTTTTATATTTCTTCAATTAGGATAGGTATGTACTAGATTTCCACCTGAACCATCTGGTTATTTACATATTGGTCATATAAAAGCATCTGTATTGAATTATAGATATTCCAAAATGTATGAAGGCAAAATGTTAGTACGTTTTGATGATACAAATCCATCAAAAGAGAAGGCTGAATACTAAGATGCAATTTTAGAGGATTTAAAAACTCTTTAAATAGAGTGGGCAAACTTATCACACTCAAGTGATTATTTCGACCTTGCAGAAGAAAAAGCAAGATTTTTAATTAAAAAAGGATTGGCCTATTGTGATAACACAGATAAAGAAACTATGAAGAAAGAAAGATTTGATGGTATTGAGAGTGTTAATAGAAATAAATCTGTGGAAGAGAATCTTGAGAAATTTGATTTAATGTTAAATGGAAAAGCTTTTGATTATTGTTTAAGAGCTAAAATTGATATGAAGGCTTTAAATAAATGTATGAGAGATCCAGTACTCTACAGAACAAACTAAACACCACATCATAGAACAGGTACTAAATATAAGGCATACCCAACTTATGATTTTGTATGTCCTATTTTGGATAGCGTTGAAGGAGTTACACATGCTATGAGAACTAATGAATACTCAGATAGAATAGAATAATATTAATGGGTATAAAAGGCATTAGAATTAAGACCAGTTGAAATTTATGAATTTTCAAGATTGAATTTTGTTAATACTTGTTTGAGCAAGAGAAAACTTTAAGAATTTGTAGATTAAAAGGTTGTAGAAGGATGGTAAGATCCTCGTTTTCCAACTCTTAGAGGTATCATAAGAAGAGGAATTACAATTGAAGCCTTACATGATTTTATGTTAGAATAAGGACCATCAAAAAATGCAAATCTTTAAACTTGGGATAAGCTTTGGGCAATCAATTTTACAAAGATTGATCCTATTGCTCCAAGATATACAGCTGTAGGAAAGGAAGGAATTTCCATTTTAACAATTTCAAATTATTAAGATTAAGGTATTAATGTAGTTACTGTTCCATAACATCCTAAAAATAATGAATTAGGAACAAGACCTTTATTTAGAAGTAGCTAATTGTACTTAGAAGCTTAGGATGCTAAAGATATTAAAGTCGATGAGAAAATTACATTAATGAAGTGGGGTAATGTTAAAATAACAGAAAAAAAGGAAGTTGATGGATAAATCTTATTGACTGGTGAAAACTTACCAGATGATAAGGATTTCAAAACAACCAATAAATATACTTGGCTTGCTAAAGATACTCCAATTGTAAATGTAGATTTGGTTGAATATGATCATCTTATTAAAGTTAAAACAATTGAAGATCATCATGAATTTAAGGATTATTATAATCCAAATAGTAAATATGTTACAGAAGCATTAGCTGATGCTGGAATTAAGACACTCTAAGTTGGTAAATATAATTATTAAAAATTATCTAGGATCTGTATTATAATTTGAGAGAAGAGGATTTTTCAGAATAGATAAAATTGTTGGAGATAAATATGAATTAATTTATATTCCTGATGGTAAAACTAAAGCAGCCAGTATATAAACAAAATTAGATTTGAAATCTGTTTAAACTGGAACTGTGGATGAATAAAAATAAGATTAATAATAATAATAATAATAATAATAATAAGAATAACCAAAATAATAAAAATAATAAGAATAACCTAATCCAGAAAGCAAAAAATAATAAAAAAAATTAGAAGCTGAGAAGAAGAAAGCAGAAAAAAAGGCTGAGAGACAAGCAGCACAATAAGCAGATAAAAAAGAGTGAAATAATATTAATAATTATTATTTATATAAAAGTATATAAATCTATATTTAACTCAATATGGATGTATAACATATAATAAATCATAATCTGTTCTATTACCAAATTTCATTTTTACATACTTATTTTCTTTCCAAATATCCATTTGATTAGTGTATAATTTACTAAAAGGATTACCACTTATTCCTGTATCAATTACAAAGAAATTAGATTCATCAGAATCCATTGATATAATTTATTTATAATTGGATCCTGTTTTACCATTAAATGATCCATCTAAATCATAAGATGATACTGCTACTGATCTTCTGTTTGAGTGATAAGGTATTTTTCTTTCAAAAATGAATGCGAAAGGTGTATTCGAAAATGCATGAGGAAAAACTTAATTATGTAATGATCCCCATTTCCAATCTTTTGTTTGATTTCCAAATTTTTCATGTATAAATTATCTGGCTTCTCTTAATGATTCAACTAAATTTTAAGCACATTTATCTTGAACTGAACCATTACAATATGGTTAATTAAGAATTTAATCATTAGGTTATGCATTATTCATATCAATCAGATTTTTAAAATGGAATGAATCAAAAATATAAAAATTATTCCATTGTTTGATTACAGCTTCATCTAATTGAGAGTGAAATTTAAATGAATAAAAATATTCAAATACTCCATATAATAAGGCACCTGAAGACTCTGAATCCCATTTACAAGTCCAATTTTCTAATATTACTATTTCATTTATTAATTCATTATTTTTATCATATTTTTTAAGTAATTAAATTAATTCATCTTTAGTCATACAAGCATAACTATCATATGTATCTGATTATAATTTTATGTGATCTAAAACAGAAAATTTCTATCCTTTATTAATCATTTAATTTATTAAATCATTTATTCTTCTTCCTCTACTTGTTGGTTGTGAGTTCCAACTTAATTCATTATCTGGTATAAATTTATTATTTGCAACTACAATATAACCTTTTTCAGGATCAATAATCATAGGAATTTCTTTATATGGTACATATCTAATCCATTCTTTATTATTTTTCTTAACATATGCATTTTCATCTGGATGTCCCTCTTTTATTACTAATCTTCCTGTTGATAAATAACCAATATGGTTGTCATGACTAATGAATACCATTCCATTATTTGGATAAGAGATATGTTTCAAAAGTTCCATACTTTACTTTAAGTCCTTTCCTTAAGCAAATTTAATAAATCCATCAAAGGATTCATAATCATCTATATGAACTATAGATTATAAAGAATAAAAATGTCCATTATGATCTCTTAATTTATTATTTTCTATATAGTATTACATAATAGGGCCATGATGAGTATTAAAAATAGTAATATATTAATCTTCTTACCCTTTAATTTTAATGATTTCTACTGTTTTATTACAAGGAATCCATTAATTATTGAATTTATAGAATAAATCTTCTTCATTTTTTTTTATTATTTCCTCTTCATATATATCACCTCCATCAGAATATAAAGTAGTCAATCCCCAACCTAAATATTTACTTCTTCCACTCATACAAATTGGTAATCCAGGTAATGTTCCACCTATGATATAATTATATTCTTGGTTATCCATCTAAAAATATATTTCAGCCTAATACCATTAAGATGGTATGTTATTATCTAAATGTGGATCATTTGCTAAATGTGGTTTTCCACTTTTGGTATGATTACCACTAATAACCCAAGCATTAGATGCTTTAAGAGTTGGGAATATATAATTGGAATAATATTCTGGTATTGATTATAAAATATCTGTTATATTGTAATTAGTTTTAGTTTTATTTTCAGTATTCTAATTATTATTAGTATTCTATCCAAACTTTTAATTGTATGATACATTGTTGTTTTATATAAATTGATTCCATTCATTTTATTAAACTTCTGTAACATCTGAATCAAATTAGTTATGTGGTCCAACTGAACCTATTATATTTGCTAGTTCTCTTCCATACAATTCATCAAACTTTGATCTCATAAATTCATGAAACATATCATTTACATTCAATAAAGACATTAATTTAATGAATGCTACAGTGTCAAGTATTTACCAATCTTGAAATTATACTCCTAATATTTTAAATTCAATCGGTAATATTTATAAGGATTTCACTCCATCATTTATACCATTTGCATAATATTATAAATGGATTCTTGCTTCTTCACTTAATTTTTCAACTATTCTTTTACATGATTCAAGATATCCTAAATTTCTAATATATTTGTCTATATTTAAAATTTCTTAGCGATATCCAAAGATTTCACTTAATCTACCTTATGATGACATTCTAAATTATTGAAATTTATAGATTACCTTCTTAAATGTAATTACCATAATCTATCTTAAGCATGTACAAATCCTAATCCATAGAATCCTTCTTTTAAGGATTTTGCATGTATATGGGGAATACCAAATTGTTTATCTCTAAATATCCTATAATAATTTCATTTCTATTTAATACTTTACATCATTGTCTATATTTTAGGATGACCATTCTCCTTTATATTCTGGAATGCTTTGATAAATAAAGACAAAAGATGATAGAATCACAATGATAATTGTAGAAATTATGATTTTCCCAAACATTATAATTAATCATTAATTTACATATACAGGAATGTGGCGTTCTGAAAATTTTTTTGCTTTAACTTTAATATTCTCAACTATTAGTGGTTGAACATCTCTACTATTGATGGGTTCATCATTTGATTTGAATTAAGGTAGAATAGCTAAAATAATGGAGCCATTTTAATAATGGGAAGATACTTCCCTAATTTGAACTCTTGTAAAAAAAGCAGTTCCTTTAATAAGAGGCACACACAAATGACCTTTCAATATCTATTCTCCTTTATTATTAACTTTGATTTCCTTGGGATATTGTTCTTATGAATATATGGCAACAACAAGTTCAATTTTATTAGGATTTTTAACAAGATCTCCACTCTTATTTTTTAGTTCGACTCTTAACTAGAATATACGATCTCGATAAAGTGGAGTTTCAAGGGAGTCTGCTAAAGTTAATTTGTATTTATATTGCTTCTCCAGTAACTAATACATTAAAAAATAAGAATTACAGATCTTAAATTGAATTATATATGTAATTAAGAATGCGTGTACAACTCATCATTTCTTTTTATCTGAATTTATGAGCAAGAAAAATCTTGACGGCCTTAGACTAGTTTATTATTGATCGTTTGAAATTTTTGCAAATAGTCTTAAAGTAGATTATTGAATTTGTCTTAACTTTAACTCAACTGATCAAGCAATGTCTTATAGGCATCTACTTATTTGTCTAACAAATCAAAAAATTGTTATTATTAAGATAAGATGTTCTGCATGACCTTTTGAGAGAAAATAATTTATATATTTATATAATGAATATTAGTACAATCTAAATTCAAATATAAATGACCTTTTCTCAAGGTTATAAAACTAAAGGATTAATCCACTTAGCTTAAATTTATTAGATATGATGAATGTGAGTGTTTTGATTAGGGGATTAAAATCCATTAAAGGGAGAATCTAAAATAGAGATAGAAAAATACTCTCAATAGATCTAGTTCTTCCAGTAATGACTGGGGTTCTCATGATTATTTTAAGTAGATCATTCTTTTCTTAACTCTAATCAACTTTCAAATCCTCTGTCTTGCAAATATCATTTTCATCATTAGATCTTTTCAATCTTTCCATATCCAATCTAATATATTCTGCATTCAATTTTATAAGCATTTCACCCAAATGTGGATCATCATCAGTATACATCTAAGCAAACTCTTCTTCATAAAAAGCACAAAAGTATTCATGTTTTAATGCCTATTTAGAAGTAATTCTTTATTCTGGATCTGCTTAAAGCATCTTAATCAATAAGCTTCTTTAATTATCTGACACTTAATTAAGTTTTTCTGTTTGAAAATCCACAATGGCTTCTCGATTCCTCCTTACAATAGTATTATAACTCTTTCCCTTGAATACTGGTTGTCCTGTTATTAAAATATATAAGATCACTCCTAACGAGTACATATCACAAACAGAACCATAAAATAATTAGTCATCCTTTAAATTTATAACTTCCGGAGCAACAAATCCAGGAGTTCCACACTTTGTATATAGAAATGGTTTTTAATCAACATTAGTTGCTAATCCAAAATCAGCTATAACAACAGAATCGTAATTACTAATCTATATTAACATTATCTTACTCTGGCTCTTTGAATAAGATATTTTCTAATTTAAGATCTCTATGCATTATTCCCATACTGTGAATATAATTCAATCCTTCTAATAATCCTTTCATAATTGAATGTATTTGTTGAGCACTAAATGATCTTTTCATTTTGAATAATCCATATAATTGATCTCCTTCTAATAATTCCAAACACATATAAATAGAATTTTAGGTTTCATAAACTTCATAGAGCTTCATTAAATTTGGATGATCAAGAATTCTCATTATTTGAATTTCATTAATTAACCCATCCTAACTTGTTTATTTTCATACTTACCTTTCCATTCTCTTCCTTATAAACTGCATTCTTACAGAAAGCCTTAACAGCCATTCTTGTTCCATCTTCTATTCTCTATGCTAAATACACTGATGCAAAGCTTCCCTTCCCTATTTTCTTGTACACCTTAAAATACTAATGAAATCCTGTCTAATTCATTTTCTTTCCTAAAAACTGTCTCAATTACTCCAAATCACTCACTGATCCTCTAAATTCACTCCATTTCTCAACATTTTCCCTAATAAATCTTATAGCAAGTATTTCTCCCAGAGATATAACATTCTCCCCTTTATTTTCAGAAAGTGACGGGTTTACTAATAAAGGTGGAGTTCTTAAAACATAAAACTTATATTCAAAGTTTATTGGTAAATATTTGTAAGGTTTTGTTAAATCACCATCCTAATTATATAAAAGTTTTTGTTACTTTAAATAGCATTATCTATTTATCTGTGCATTGTACGTATACAAAATGACAATTCTTACCTGATTTCAGTAGCTTTAAACATAAACCCTTAATACAATTAGAATAGTTTTAGTCTACTTTGTTCCAAATTCTTTAATTATACATAATATTTATGGAGTTGATGTTTTAGGATATAAATATATTTTATAAGATATCAAAAAAGAAATTAAAGGTTTTTGATAAAAACTGCTCATATATATGAATGATTTTAATATCATCTGAAACCGGGTCTAAATCCTGATCCAATTTGGCTGTTTCCCAATTGAACCATTTCGGTTTTTTTAACAAGAGGAACCTCATCAATTTAGTTAGCAAATACAATGGCTTCACCCAAACCTAATGATAAACTTAATTTAATTACAATGTGCCTTATCAATACCAACACTTTCAGTTTCTGAATCTATTCTAAGTACTCCAAATCCCTTTAAAATAAGTAATGTAATCAAAACAAAGAAGGCAACCCATACAAATATGATCAATAATCCCAACAATTACATTCCTAATAATTTAGCACCAAATCCATAGAAAACACCTGCTTTAGTATCAAAGAAGGCTGATAAAAAGATTCCCAAAAATCCATTACCCTAAAATAAATGCATTATAATACCAAAAATACAGGTACAACTTCAACAGGATCATCAATATGTACTTTTGGAATTACTTTTGCTAAAACACTATAAAAAACTGCAGCCAAAAGACCATAAATGAATGCAGTCCATGGTTTCATATCATCAGTAGCAGCACTTACAGCCACTAAAGCACTAATTATACCTCTAGATAAGGCAACTAAACTTGTGGTTTCATTTTAGAAATATCTAATGATGAAGGCGAAGAATCCACCTGTTGCTCCAGCAATCAAAGTATTGACAGCAACTAATCCTTATGTATATTTAGAATTAGCTCCTTATGCTACAATACCACCATTATAGAATAACCATCCAGCAAAGACTAAAATTGATCCAAAAGCAATATAAATTGGAGAATGTCTTTAGAATTATAAAGTTGTATTTGGATCAAATCTAAATCTTCTTGGTTTCAATAATACTGTAACAACTAATCCAGCAACACCTGCAGCGAAAAATACAACACCAGCTCCTGAGAAATCTTTATATCCCAAAGTTGTTAACCTAATTATTTTCTCATTTAATCAATACCATCCTTTTGCTAATGTCCAATGTGCTAATCCAGAATATATGAATCCTGCATATACTATAGCTAATATTGACCATGCTAAGAATGTCATTCTTTCTGCTGCTGCTCCAGATAACACTGATACGGCAATTGCTGCACCTGATGCTCTGAAGACTAAACAAAATTTGAATATTAACAGAAATACCAAAGTTTGTATAATCATTTCCGTATTGATTTGCTTCCCAATTTGATCCTCCTAATTTTGTACCTCCCATAAAGTTTGTTTAGAAATCATATCCAAATGAGAATCCATATCCAAACTATATTTATTAACTTCTATTATTACCAACCACCATATTAAAATTGTCAAGAATAAACCCAATATCACTTTTATGACTATTGATTATGAATTCTTATATCTCACTGATCCTGCTTCAATAAATGCAAATCCCACTTATGTCAATACGATAATGAACCCTGAAATAAGAACCCAATCGTAATCAATAGTTGATGCTTAAGGTGCTGGAATATTTGCTATTGCAGGTGCTGTTGCATATTCAAAATAAATATTTACCTGCTTATCCATCTTAATGTCTAAAAAGATGACCCATATCTTCCGTTATTTAAATTTTTAAAATAAATTTATTTCATAACTAACTAATACAGACCCTATATAATATTAATAAAATAAAGTTCTCTTGTTAACTTCTAATGATTATTATCTTTCATCAATAGAAATTATATATTCATATTATTACAATTATATATTATGAAATATCAAGATTTAAGTGTATTCTAATTACTTTTACAATATTAATAATTGATGAAAATAAAGTTGTTAAATTTTATTTATGTTTTAGATAAATTTAATTAGAAATAAATTATAACCAAATTAATAATGCAACAAATACCTAAAATAATGCGGGAAATGATTATGACATTATCAAACAACTATTTTAACGAATCATGATTAAGTCCTTATAAAAACTAAAATAATTTAAATTCAGCAATTCAAATTAAAACTATCTTTAAATGGCGGTGCTTTCTATTAGATTCGTTACTCTAAATGCGGGTAATAATTGTTTGCTATTTTATATATAAAAATTTGAATTTAAATTCAGAGGGAAAATTCATATAACAAATGAGCTCAGAATTTATATAAGATGGAACTCCATTTACAAAATTGTTTTAAAGATTAGAAAAAATTCATAAATCTCCAGTTTTTAATGCTGAATGTATTCACAACCAAGATGAAATATATATAAAAGACTAATCACCTGAATAAGTATGTAAGAAATTAGAGTTTACACCATGTTTAAAGTCTCCCAATTAGTACTCTATTATATAAATCAATTTTAGATTTTAACCTTATTCTCCATTAAATCATTAAACAACAAAAAAAGCTAATATATTTATAATATCACCAGCAAGATAAATAAATTTCGATCACACTAAGACAGAACAACGACTTGTGAATATCAGTTCACCACTTAGTTCTCTTAAAGTTCCAAATGATTTATTATGTGAGGAAGAAGAAATTTTATCTGATGACTAAGATATTCATTCTTAATTTAGAAGTCCCCCTAAATCTCCACATAGAAAATTAGAAAGAGCCACAAAATTGAAATTCATTAATTTTGTTACACTCAAGAAACCTCTCAAATTTACTAGTGATTAAGTTAATAATAGAAAGAGGACTAGCTCTAAAAGAAGAAAACCATTAACAGAATAGAAACCTAAAATTATAGTTTGTAATTGTAAGAAATCAAAATGTCTAAAATTATATTGTGATTGTTTTGCTGCTGGAGTTCCATGTGGAAAAGATTGTAATTGTTGTTCCTGTCATAATAATGATGATCATACAAAAGAAAGAGAAAATATAATTTAATAAATTATGGAAAGAAATCCATAAGCATTTCGACCAAAAGTTGAATCTAGAGTATTATAAATATATAATTTATAGAGTAATTCTGAAGATGAAATAGATCAAAAGCCTAGACATTTTAAGGGATGTAATTGTAAGAAATCAAATTGTTTAAAAAAATATTGTGAATGCTATTAAATGGGAGTAAAATGTTCTGAATTATGTAAATGTGATGATTGTAAAAACTGTGAAATGCCAATTAAAAAAGAATCAAGAAAAAGAGTTAAACATACACATTCATGTTTTAAAAATGTAGAGATTTATTGATTAACTGCTTTTATTTTTGTTTTTTTTCATATAAATTTTAATAGTTCACATTCAAGCTAAAGCATTTAAATTTATATTTAATTAATTATTCAATATATAGTTTTTATATTTCAAATATATTTCCATTAAATATACTATGAACTTGTAAATGGATATGGATAAAAATACTAATTTGAACTTTATGAATTTTAAACTGTCATATAATTTTAATATGTATGATTGAAATATGATTAAAAATATAATTGAGATTAATTAATATTTGCATTTTAGGCATATTATTAATAAATGTTTTATTAGATCTATTACTAAACATATTAATCTTCTTCTTTTTTTACTGAATTTTCAAATTAATATGTAGTTGTTTATAAAGGTTTATTATCTATATTAGGAAATTATTCAATCTTAACTTTTTGAACAACTATATTATCAATTTATGATTAAGATTATGTTTTTGTATTGATAGAATTTTTATTCTTTGAATTTTATTTCTAAGATTTTTAGTAAAGCTCTCCATATTACAAAATAAGCTATTGTAGATCTTCTATTTAAATAATATTAGCAGGTAAATAACATTGTTGTGTATAAATCTCATAGCAACCATTTTCTAATTATTAAATTAGTTCCATCGCCTAGGATAATAAGGAATAGTACTTTTTTTTATAGTATATTATCTTCATTTTAAAGTGAAATTAATAACTTAATCTTCTTTTGGTTTTCCACTTTATTTATGATATTGTTTAAATGAATTTATATAGTAGTCACAATATTAGTTTATTAATAAAATAATTATTAATCAACAAATATTTTAATTAAACTAGAGAATCTTAATGCCAAAAATATTGGATGTTTAATTTTATTTCTGATATTTGAGGCAGTAAAATAATTAATAAATCCTATAATTGAGTTTTCTATTTTGATCATCTTTACAGACTTATTTTTTGTTTCTCTTTTTGTAATTATAGAATAAAGTAAGTCGTAATGGAATAATTCTGTAAAGGATGGTTAATGAATAGGAATATTGTGAAATCTAGCAAATTTTCTAGAATCCACATAGATTTCAGGAGATATTATCGAACTCAGGACTATGTTTTAATCATTTACTGGGGAATATAACAAAATAATCATTAAATGGAATTTCTTATGCTAACATTACTATATGAATTTATACATCATTATTATAAGATGTTGTTGTAAATTTTAGGCATCTAAAGTTGACCTATTGGTCTATTATTTATTTTTTTGATTCTCCCTTAATACCTAAATTTTTATATTATAATGGCTTTTCTAAAGCTTTAACCGCAAAGATTTACACAAATAAAGTTCCTTATTACAACTTAATTTAGTTAGGCAGTGACTATTAAAACCTAAGAATGTAAATACATTAATATTATATTCAATTTCAGGCAAATTCCATGATTTATGCCAACTCCAACCTGTTTCATCATTGTAATTTAGTTATTTCTTTATTGAAACAGAAGGGTGGATTTCAATTTTCAATTCATTAAGAACATCTTTCTGTTAAGGTACAAGATCAATCTACATATTCTCATTCCCTTAACTTATCAAAACTCCAGAAACATGAATCCAATTAAATTCATTCTACCAGTTACTGTTCATGATGTCGGATTGTTTAGTTTTTAAATTTTAAGATTACAATAAATACAAATAAATAAATGGTTAAGTATTAAGAAATAAAGTTAATGAGATTTTATTTTCTAAGTCATTAATTTTATTTGAATAACAAATTAATAAACCTTAGTTAATAAATTAATAACACTACTTATTAAGAAAGTATAAATTCTTTTTTCAGCGATTTAAAAATGATATACAATAATTTATAATGATGAATTTTGTGTAGTATTATGAAAATTATAAATCTTATTATCTGAATTTGTTTACAACCATTTAATTTCAAAAATTAATTATTAAGTCTATAAAATAAATTCATAATTTCGATTACATTATTTTTTATAAAAAATATAATATAGTATGGACAAAATTGAATATAAGTAATTGCATTCATTTTTAAAATATTTAAAAGTTAAAAAATAAGATATTTCTCATAGAATACGAATTTAATCTATTGTTTTAAATTAATACAATTCAGAACAATATTTAAGTTATATTGATTAAAAAGATTATTTAGAATTAAGATTTTATTTATAGAAATTACGTAATATTAAATTTATATTAAAACCTTAAAAATGTATTAAATTTATTTATAAATTGAGACAATAGTAACTGAAATTAGAGCAATTATAAAGCAAATTTGAATAATAATTGCTAAAATAACATTACGGATAAAGTTTAAACATAGAGTGATATTTTGACTTTATTTAATGATTATAAATCTAATCAAATCTTTATTATTTAATTAAGACATTATCAGAATATTTCACAATTTTGAGATACTAAATTTTATTATATTATAAATACCTATTTAATATAAATGTAATTTAATTCCATCACTAGCAGCAATTATTTTTCCATTCTATAATGTTGTTAATAAATGAGCTGGTTTTGAAGCATTAACAATTAATTCTTTACCCTTTTCTTCATTTAATTTACTAAGATCACCATCTACTTATATTGACCCTATGAATTTTTAACTCACCCATACAAGGTAAATATCTGACATTGTTAAAGCTAAAGGTATTGTTTTGTTATGAATTTGATATATTTAAACTAAATTTATTATACCTTATATTATTGTATTTTAATTACCATCTTTAATTTAAAACATAGGAATTTCTGATTAGTCTTTTGTTGTTCCTGTAAAATACTCAGATGATATCAAGATTAAATTAGTCAATTAGGTTTCATAAATATATTTAGCTCTATATGATAGGAATATATAATTACGATTATTCATATGCTAAATATTTACAAAAGATAACTGAATTTTCATGTGTTGATATTATATATTTGACTTCATCATCATATACTAAATCTAAAACTGCTCTATCAACTTCTTTGTATTTTTTAATTACACATGGAGGTTAAGTATCAAATGCTAATATCATAATTTCTCCAAACTTTGTTCCCAATATACAGAGATCCTTCCTCATATATTTCATAACCTAAAACCTTATACAATAATTCATACAGTTATTGTATCATATTGAAAATGTATGATTCTTTCACAAAGAAATGATTTATTTTTTAGATTTATTCCAAATATTTCTCCAGACATTGTTAATCCTACACAAATATCTAGTGAAGGAAGATAAGATAAATAAATAACATCTATATTTATAATATATTAATACGTTGATTAAAAATCCATTCTACTGTACCTCCAATTGAAATAAGTCTTACACCTTCTTTTGAATGAGACAGAATTTGATTTCCTGCTGATATAATCTTATCATGATAATGTTCATCATTCAGAGTTCCTAAAAATTTAAGTGTAGTATTTTCATTTGAATAAGATTATATAACCTATTACTTTTTTTACTCATTAGATTATATTGGTTTCTGGATCTATAGTTTCTCACTAAATTTATTTGTTAATTTACTCATCCTTGAAATCAGGATCTAAAGTAGTTAAAGCTTAGAACCATGTAAATCGATTTCTTTCACTAAATTCTGTCATTCCATATATACATGCTTTAATAGAAGGATGTTTAATAATATTTATATGATTTTATAGTTTTTTCCATCCTTAACAATCTTTTCTCAAAGCAAATTCTTCACTTGTATCAATAGGCTCACCAGTTTTATCATCATATATAATAGGATCATTTAATTTTGACAAATCTCTATCATTAAGTAATAAGATCATTTGTAAAAAAGTTATACCCAAAGAAAATACATCACTCTTTTCTAAATCATGTCTTTAATAGAATATATTATACTTCACTTTTCCAGGTTAATTTAAAGAATAAGCAACATATAACTTGGGTGACAAAAATAAAGGTGTCCCTACTAAAGTATTTAACATTGCTTATCCATGAAAATTCTCTTTCCCAGCCCCAAAATCAGCTAATTTTACAGTATATGGTTATAAACTTGTAACTAATATATTCTCTGGTTTTATATCTCTATGAAATAAATGTTTATTCTTTGCCAAATAATGAAATGCTCTTAAACATTAATTCATTATATCTATTATCAACATATCTAATATAAATAATAAATATTATAAACCTCCATATTCTTTTGATGTTTTTCTTCTTTCTTCTATATCCTATCTAAGACTATTTATTGCTAATTCCATTGCAAACACTAATACAAATTTTCTAAACGGCATTTCATCTTTCCAAGAATAAACTTTGTAAACCTTAATAACGTTCTAGTGATACGTTATTGCTGAATACAAATTTAATTCTTAAATAGCCAACTCATAAGCCTATTCGCTAAGCTATAAAATTGTATACCTTTATGTTTCAATTATTTTCAAAGCATAATACCCTTGAGGTAAAGATTTTACAGCCTTAGCTTTAAAGACCTTTCCAAATGTTCCTTAACCAAGTAAAACTGAATTTTTAAAATCAAAGTCTTCTTAAAATTCAATTTAGGTTGAAAACTATTACATAATATAATTTATATAGTTAATTTTTGTAAATAAATATTGATATATAAATCTTCTTACTTATCATATCCTTTAATATAAGACAAAGTTTTAAGAATTCTTTTATAAGACTTAAAAACTCTTATAAATGACTTAGTTAAATTTATTGGAGTATAAATAAGATTAAAAACATTTAAAAAAATATAGTAATAATTATCTGCTAGAAAATAATATAGTAATCTTAAATTGATGAATACTAATATAATAAAAAAGAGAGAATATTATATATTATTTTTTTTAAATATCAATGGATAAATTGATTGGTCATTATAGATTTAATATGAATCATCTTATAGGTAGGGGAGCTTATGGCTCTGTTTTCAAAGGTAAAACCTAATAAGGATAACCAGTGGCAGTCAAAGTGATAGACAAAAGAATGATTAATAAAGTAATATGAATAAATTTGATCATTTTAAGGAGAATGAAAAACACTTAAAAAACGAAGTAGAATCAATGAGGACTTTAAATCATCCTAATATTGTGAAATTTTTAGATTATTATGAAACACAAAATAATATATATATCATATCCGAATTTTGTGATGGTGGAGATTTAAGAGATTTGATTAAAAGAGGTAAATAAGATGACAACTTAGTAATAAGCATATTGTAGCAAATTTTAAATGGGTAAAGTCTAACATTATTGTTAGATATCGAGAGTTGTAAAATAAATCTATAATCCATAGAGATTTAAAACCAGCTAATATCTTAATACATTAGAACGTTATTAAAATTGCAGATTTTGGGTTTTCTAAACGAATCAATTTTGAAAATGATTTAATGAATAGTGTAGCAGGAACTCCTTTATATATGGCACCATAGACAGTGCTTAGATAACCTTATTGTTCTAAATGTGATATTTGGTCTCTTGGGATGATATTATATGAACTTATTTTTTAAAAGCCTCCTATTAAAGCATAAAATGTATTAGAATTATAAGAATAAATCAAATTACCAATTATTGTACCTAAAATTGACAATTAACTTCTGTAGGATTTAATATAAAAATGTCTTTAAGTTAATGAAGATGAACGTATCAGTTGGGATGAAATTTATAATCATGAATTGTTTTGTTAAAATGATTATTATATGCAATAAATACAAAATATTGAAGAAGAAAAAGGTTAATAATTGAGTGAATCTTAATCAATAAGCAATCAAAATTTATTGGAATATTAAAGACTTATGATTAAAAATTATCTAGAAATTGAATTTGAAAATAACTAAAAGTTGTATTTAAACATCATTAATACAACAAGAAGTCTTTATAATTTTAGCATATTTGTGAATGCATAATAAAGATAATATTAATATGCTTAACAATTAGCATAATATCTTCAAGGTTGTGCATTTTTTCATCTTAATCTTATTGATTAATCTATTTTATTTAAGGAATTCGATAAATTTATATTAACAGAAAGTGGATAATATTGTCTTTAATAGCTTTAATTTTTAAAGTAAATGATCTAAGAAAAAAATATATAACTTCTTAATTCTACTTTTAATCAATTTGATTTAAATGAATTACAAAAGTTTTTAGAATATGCTATCATTTAAATAACTACATAATCAGCTTAGATGAATCATGCAAAATTATGTTTTATTTTAATGTCAAAATATATAATTGAGATGATCAAGTATGAAAATGAATATCCAAATAAACATTTGTTTTAACTAATAGATATTGCTTAAATAGACATACTTTCAGATCAAGAATTGGCTTATAGAATTAATTGTATTTGACAATTTAGATATTATTAATAATAATACTATTTATATCAAATTTAGTTATATAGATTTATTATTTATAATTAAATCTCTTTTTTGTAGATTTTTATTATAACACTTTGTTTTTAACATACTAAAATTTAATCCATTAATGAATACTTAAAAATTTACAATTTTTTAAAATTCTATTCTAAGTATTTTATTAAAGTATCTTAACTTATTATTATAATAATATTTGTTTTGTATAAATTTTTGGTTTATCTAAATAAATATAAAAGAAAAAATTTCATAAGAATTCTATTTTTAGTTTGGAGGGTTTCTCATAAATCAAATTGAGTATATTCAATAAAAAATTAAAAAAAATTCAGTTTTAAACAACATTTGCAAATATTTTTTTTCTGTAATTTTTGAAATATCTATATTCTTATTCTTATTTTTATTTGATAAGTCATTATTCCTTAATCTTAAATAATATTGAATCAATAATAATATTTCATCTATATCAAAATGGGAGGAATGTGTTAGAAGTAAATTAACATTCCAGAATAGGAAAATAATATATAGAAATAGCCTAAAATCTATATCAAAGGTCCACCTAAACTTTGCAAACCTTCCCCAATTAAGATTTTATAACTTTAAACAGATGATGCTACAATAGAGAAAGAATTATGTATCTCAATACCAAAACTTTTAACTTAAGAAAAGGAATTTGCATTTACTGAATAGGAAATGCCAATCAAGAATGTCAAAAATTCATTAGAAGAAGAACTTCTCTTTCGTTAAGAGAGTGATTAATTAGAGCAGTAAAACAACTCTAAGGAAGAAGCAAATAGTCAAAAAAATGAAGTAAAAGGCTCAAGTAAAGATATGTCTAAACATAAATCGATACTTAAAAATAAAATATACAATGGATCAAACCCTTAAAGCCCTAAAAATTAACTGAAAGATTCACAAACTTTTGGTTCATAAAGATCTATAAAAAAAGTAACTTTCGATAAAAAGCAGAAAGTTGTTTACAGTAGTTTTAGAAAGATAAAAACTTGAATGATGAACATATTTTTACTATTTTGTTTATATTCATTCAAGTAAATTTTATTATAAATAATTTATTGATTTGTTTAAATATATTGATATATGAGTTAAAAAGATGAAACAGAAGAATAAAAAGAAGAATTAAATATCTAGAATGAAAATGAGAATGATGATAAAACAGCTATTTAATAAAATTAATCTTTAAATGATGGAAACATATAAAATAATTCAAGAATAGAGGCCCCTTTTGTTGAATTGAAGAACTTAAATGAAGAAGAAAATTAAGAGTAAACATATATACCAAAAGAGGAGTCTAATGTTGCAACACCAACAAGGACTTCCTAACATGAAGTATCTCCAATTGTATAAAGAGATAAAATTTAATCTGGATAAAAAGGTAGAAAATCATTTGATAGTACAGAATAGAAGTAAGAACAAATTAATAATAACAATTAATTAATAAATGGTTAAGAAATTGTTGGATCATAAATAAATGAATAAGACAATAATTAAGAGTAAGATTAAAATTAATAATAGAAGGATCAAAATGAATTAAACAATGAAAATGATGAAGAATAACTCCAATAATCTTAACATTCATAATAATTTTCATAAAAATCAAACAAATCAACATTATCAGAAAAAATAACAATTTTACAATCAGCTATATAAATGAAGGATGAATTAATAGTAACTATGTAAGAAGAAATTTCAATTTTGAAACAATCTTAATTAGATAAATAAAGGCACATTGAAACTATGGAAAAAAAATATGAAGAAAAATTAGAAAAACTTTTTAAGAAAGTTGGAGAATTAGAAAAACTTCTCAAAGAAAAAGAAAATGATATTGAGTAATATCGAAATGGAAATCAGACATTACATCTACAAGATTTATCAGTTATATCAGTACAAAAAAATGATAATATTAAATCTAATGTAAATGAAAAGAAAGATGTTACTATTTTTGAAGTTCTTAATGAAAAATAAACAACAGCAGATTTATCAGAACTTGGAAATAATTTTTGGTTAATCTCTGCAGAGAGAAAAATATAAAAAAGTAATCCTTTGTATAAAGACTATTTTCCTAAAGAACCAGAACCTGATCAACTTAAAAATAGAATTGCTATTAATCATCCTACTAAAAAATATGATAAATCTTATTGGTTTAAATATGTTGATATTAAGAAACCTACAAGATACAATCACAATATTTAATTACCTAAATTGCCAGAAACTAATCATTAAAATTAATTAAATGACCCTAAAATATTATCTAAATAATTTTAGTAATAATAAGAGATTCAACAATAAATTATTTAGTCTATTTAATAATAAATTCCTTTTGGTTATTCTTAAACAGTATAAAATAAAGTAAATCCAGTATAATAATCTATCCCTTATAGCCAAAAATTATTAGCTAATAATTAAAGAAGTGGTAGTTTATAATAAAAGTAAATTATTATTTAAAAATAGTAATAATTAATTAAAAAATAAAATGTATGCTTCTTAACCTACTATTTTAAAGGCATAATAAGTATCATTTGAACAGGAAGACTTTTTGGCTGATTAAGAAATCGAATAAATGTTTGCTTAGTAATCTCCTCCGAAAAAACAAAAAATAGATTGGGATTCATAACCTATGAATAATTATATGGTTGTTTAACATACTAATTCGTCTTAAGTGATAGAATAAAAAGAAAAGTTTCCCATAATGTCCCAAAAACTCTCGTATGTTAACTAATATTCTCACAAAAAAGAAATGTATTAATTTCATATTAATTATTAGCTCAAGATTAAATGAATCATAAAATTAAAATAGAACTAAAATATCTAAGTATTAATGATTGAAAAATCAATTTTATAATTATTATTTTAAGTCAAAAAATTTATGATATAATCACACTAATTAATTGATTATTGATTAAATAGTAAATTATGAGTTTGATTCTCTAATAATAAATAAATTTTATATATTTTCCAAAAACAACTTCAATTCTCTACTCTAAAATATTAATACGTAAAGAATTACAATCAAAAGATATTTAATAAATATTATAATTTCTTTTCACATGTAGGAACCAAAAAGAACTAGAATTATTTGTTCTGTGAGTGAAAATTGTTCTAATTATGATTTATTAAGGAGTATGGTTGAAGCAGGATGCAACGGTTTTACGTAGAGAAATAGTTTAATTATTTTAGCATTAATATGGCTTATATTAAAAATAAAGAGAGTTTATAAATATTGAATTAAAATAGATGCTAATTAGAAGCTGAATTCAAAACTAAAATACCATTAAATTTAATTTTAAGAGGACAAGTTATAAGAGTAGGGTAATTATAAGATCCTGAAACTTTAATAGAAGTAATTATTTTATTAATTATGAGGAAGGAAATATTGTATATTTGACTTCAGATTAACATAAAGTAGGAAATAATTAATTTATTCCAATAGATTCAAATGAATTTCTTGAAAAATTAAATATAAATGACAAATTAGCAATAGACTATGGTCATATAATATTAGAAATGATAGATATTTAAATGTTTGACCAGTAATAGTTGTTAAAATATTTAGAGTATATGAAAAAATTGGGATAGATTAAATATGTTTATTAAGTGGAGTGAAAATATATATATGCAGATGCTGTAAGACTGGAACTTTAAAATCATTTAAGCCAATATCACTATTTATAGAAAATAAAGAATAAAAAGAAGTAGAACAATAAGAATAATTATCATTGACAGAATAAGATATTTTAGATATAGATTTTGCATGTGAATGTAGTTTTGATAGTATAACATTTTCAAAAGTAAATACTGCATTAGATATTATAAAAGTAATTTATATATTAATGAAAGGTGAAAGAAAGATTAGAAAAAAATTATCCACATATGTAAATATTTGCAAGGATTGCAGAAAAGCTAAAAGATGAATAGTTAGAAGAGATAATTAATTTATCTGATGGATGTATTATTGCAAGATCACATATTTCAATGACTTAGCCAGTGGAAGACGTTGTAAAATATTAAACTTAAATAATATCATTTTGTCGATAATTATTTAAACCTGTATTTATATTAATAATTTATAGGTTTTTGTATCGACATATATTTTGGAATCTATGAGTGTTTAACTTAAACCCTCTTTTGCAGATATGGGAGATATTTCAAATATTGTTAAATAATACATAGATGGAATCTTATTATCAGGTGAAACTAGTTTTGGCAAATTTCCTGTTTTAATTATACAAACTCTTAATAATATTTGTCGAAAAATTGAAAGAAAATTACTTTAAGAACATTTTGATCTTCCTTAACAGAGGGATCAATATTAAGTAAATTTTACTGGATAACCAATTGCTACAGTAATTGCCAAATCATGTGTTGAAATGGCTTATATGTATTTTAATTTATATTAATTAAGCTTATAAGCTAAAGCCATTCTAATGTTAACTAGAAGAATATAAACTACTTTGAAATTATCAAAATTGAGAGCTTCCTGTAAAATCATTTCAATTAGTGATAACTAATAGATTTGTAGATGCTTAAATTATATTAATAATGTATAATCAGAATTAGTAAATGGATTTGCAAATTAGGAAGAGTAATTTAATTAACAATTTATTAAAGAATTATTTAAGAGTGCATTTCAAGATTGATTGAAAAGAATTTATTATAACCTAAAGATTAGATTGTTGTTATTACAGGAATGGTTGTTTAAAATAAGGATTGGCATATTAATTAGATGAAAGTTCTGGAAATATGAAGGAATATTTTTAATGAAGCTTTTTATTAATTATTATTAGTAAATATATTTCAAATAATTATAAAATATAAAATTCAATTCATTTGCTCTATTCTATAATATCTTCCTTCTATTCCTCTTAATCATAAGATTAATGAGTTGGTTACTAAAATGGAAGCTGTTTTTGATTTGTAATAAAATTATCTAATTACTAAAGAGAAAATAATATCTTTGAAATAATACCTTTATAACATCTGAATTTGTTTCTTTTATTTTTCTTTTGGCATTCATGGTAGGATCTCTACTTTCATACTGTTCTTAACTACTTGATTGAATATATATGAAATATGATATTGCAATATGATACGAATTTCTTTTTAATTGTCCATTGTTAAGTTAATTTCTAGAAATTATTTGCTAGATATAATTATAATTTATACTAATTATGATGGCAAACTATTATAAAAGGGATTCATATAATTATGAGAAAACTATTAATATTATTGATGATTAAAATAAGGCTAAGCTTAAAAAGCAACTTAAGAATATATTGGCTCTTTTTTAAAATTGTAGAGATCATTTTTCTTTACATCCTATTATTAAGGTTTTTTCTGTTGCGGTTTTTTATTTTAAACATTGGATTATTATTTAGTTTTTAGAGGAACTGTTTTTTGAATTTTCTTATTGGCAACTTTGATATTTATTAAATAAATAAGGTACTTTTATTTATCTCAGATATCAAAGCGTAAAAATTCTTTACTACTTCTCTAAAATCTCCATCATCGTATATCTTTCTTCTTCTACTCCTCATACACTTATTTTAATTAAAGTTATACATATCTATTTCCTATTAATTGAGGATTATTTGAACTATCTATAAAATTTTCACTATCAACTTGCATCTGTAATTTAAAGATAATAATATGATAAAAAAAGTAGGTTAATTATGTAATATAAATTATTAATTATAAACGATATTAACATAAAAATAAACAAATAGTATCCAAATAAACTTCATTCGATACAATACATCTTTTCAACTGCTTCAATTATTGTTTAGAATTGATCAATTTAATCTAATTTGAAATATTCTTTTAAAAACGGTCTAACATCATCTTAAGGTAAGACCTTATTTATTAAAAACCTATATAATTTAATTAATTAATTATCTAATTTATCATCATAAAAGGATATGATAGGTATACCATTATCTAGATGATGACTAAAATTAATTAAAGATTACACAAAACTATATGATGCATTATCCACTATTACTATATCTTTCTAATCTCGATCAATTACTTCTAAATTCTTAATATAATAATGTGAATTCTCATCAGTCACACAACTATCTCTAAAAATTCTCCTTTTTACTCTTTTTTCTGAATCCAAATAATTGATAACCTAATTTAATAGAAAATGATACTTCATTAGCATAACATTCATGAGAAGCTGTAAAAATCATCACTTCACAAACATCACTTAATAATTTTATCATTTTCTAAGCAAATGGTCGTATATTGATACCAGCATTAACTTTTTCTCCAGTTGGAAATGTAATAGGTAATACAATTTAAGAAGACATAGTCTCTTCTTCATTACAATGAACCAATGTTTCATCTAGATCAAAAATAACTGTCTTCTTAACTAAATTAATCTTTAAAATTCTATACATTTTAAATTTTAAGGGTAAGGTTCTAATTTTATTTTTTTTTCTTATATTTCCTTATCTTCAACTTATTAAAATTACACCTATTTTAAAGTGGGTATAAAATTAAAGGAATTTGCAAAATTATCCCGAAATAACTTTGAAAAATTGAATGTTTCATCCTAAAATGCTGTAATTATATCATCAATATAATATCTATTGGATTGTATTTTCTAGATTATTTTTTAATGATTATCAATCTTATTAAATGTACTATCATCATTATTTTTTTCCATTCTTGTTACAACTTTTTATAACTATAGATGATTTTTTTTCTTTCCAAAATTATTAGGTGTAGTTATTTATGATTTTTCAGCTATTTTTATTATTGGACTTGGCTTAGTCTCTGTCAAATTAGATTGAGGTTGACTCATTTACTTAACAGGCTATTCGGATGTTTTTTTCTCTTATGTTTGACCTCTACATTAGATAAAATTTTGTCTATAAGAAGGTTGATTTACTCTATTATTGTAAAAAACTATATTACGGCAAGGGTTGTTAAATGTTGTTGGCCATAAAACCATTTTAATTGCTCTATTAAAAATTTTAATGTCTTGACATTGATAATTTCACTTAATAATTAATTATAATAATCAAAATTTTAAGAAATTCATAATAAATTATCAAAATATAATATTACCATACAATATAAATTAAAGTTGCCTCCAAAACTTATTTCTTTTTTATTGATAAACTAGTACAATTATTATACTATTGTAATATTTATTATATTATAACATATTATTTCATTTATTCTCTAATATTCTTATGCTTTAACTCGTTCAATAATTTATAAAGATTTATATATATGTAATTATTAATAAAATATATTGGATTATATCTATCATATATATATACTTCAATTAATTCTTAAATTCTTAAAGCTATATTGATTTTTTTTAGACTGATAAAATTAAGATAAATCAATAAATAAATTAAATTGTTAAACTTAATCTTATTTTTCTTAATTTTCTTAATTTTCTTATTATTCCTACTTAATTTTCCTTTTACAAATCTTAGAGATTTTATATTTAACTAAAATGATCTTAAATTATTGGTATAAGTCTATTACTAGACTAATACAAAGCATTAATGTATAAATTCCAACATGAATATATGATAACTTTTCAATCACATTTTAGTCAACTATATTAAATTTATCTTAAGCGTAATAAATCAAAATTAATGTTAAGGATAAGCTCAGTCCTAATTCTTAAGTTATTCCTTTTATTGATTGCAAAAAGTTTAAATAAGGATTAAATGATATTTGAACAAGTGAAGATAATATTTATATAGAAATTAATAATGATATTTAATAGACAGCTTAATCATAAAATAAAAGTAAGGCTCCCATAAATATTAGTTTTTTTAATGGTTGTAGAAATTAAATTTATCTAATTATTTAATTAGTAAAATTAACTCCTTCATATAAAGAACTAAATTAAGACTTAAATTTTTTAGATTTCAATTGATAATTAGATACTTTTAAGGAGGATGATAATATAAATAAAATTACAAATTAAATCAAGAGTAGGAGCATAGCAACTACAAATGATATTTAATCTACTAAATTAGGATTCTTATTCCAAAGCCAACAATAGAATGATGTAAATATTGAAAAATTTAAGTCATAAAGACTAGATAAGTAAATTCTCAGTAAGATACTATAAAAGAAACTAGAATAATATTTAAAGCTAATAAAATGAACAAAGTATATGAATTTATAAAGTAAATAGGTTAAACTATTAAGTTTTTCGAAAGGTGAAAGCTATATAATTTTAAACTTATTAATCAAGATCTCATGAATAATAAATAAATTTATCTTAGCAACTATAAATAAGATTATAGGAGTAATCCATAGTACAGCAATTGAACTTAAATTGACAACTAAATTATATTCTACTTATCTTTCAACAATCAAAGGATAATCTTTATTTTATTAGTAATCAAGGTCTTAAACAATATAAAAATTATTAAAATAGTCATTAGTAAATTCGAATCTAGCAAATTCAAATATTTCTAAAAATTTATTATGCATATATGGAAAATTAACATTAATATAAGTAATATAAGATAAAATTTATAAATTATCGAGTACATTCCAATAAAATTCTAAACTTCCAATTAATAATCCTATGATTGAAACACTCGCAAGTATATATAACACAGAGGCAGCAAATTATTTAGATGCTTTTGATGTACTCAAAGTATCTTATCCAATTTTAATGTATTTAGTCAATTCTATAGATAGATTAGTAGTTTTTAATTGAAATGAATCAACCACATCTTTAATGATAAAAGTTGTGAAATCAACTTGAAATATAATTGATGACATAGATTAAAGTAGTTGTAAATCAATTTAAACTTCTTCCAAATATCCATCTATATTCAAAATGGCAGTCATATTAATATTATAATAAGATACTGTTTAATTGAGTATATTGAATTACCATGCATTTATAATTGATGTATTTGGTATTGCCATAAGTTTATTAAATTTAATAGATCCCTATCTTTGAGATTAATAGAAATCTTTAGCTCTATTAAAAGAGATGGAAGCTATTGGTATATTTAATTTATAACAAGAACTTATAGTATTAATTTATTTTGAACAATCCCAATCTTCTTCAATTTTACATTTTTCTGAACATCCATCTTTATTAATAATATTTCCATCATCACATTATTCATCAGTCTTCTTCATTCCATCTCCACATTTTGAAACACACTTATCTTTACTAGTATATAATCCTTAAGTTTCTTCACAAAAAGCACATTTCTAACCTAATCCATAATCTACTCCTTTTATACAAGATAAACAATCTTTTTATTGTGGTCCAGAACACTCTTTACAATGAAAACTATGAAATTATTATAATTAAGATTTACTCGCATTTTAAACAGTCAAAACTAGGAGTCATAAAATAACCACTTTAACATGTCAAACATTTATTTTTATAACAGGTCTTACATCCCTCAATACATTTAATACATTTAGTCATTAATATTGAATTATGAATCTTTGTATTAGATATAGATTCACAAAAATATCCTTCTTCAAATTTACAAGTATTAGAACAACCATCTCTATCAACATTATTCCAATCATCACATTATTCATTTTTTTAAATTATACCATTTCCACATTAAATAGTTTAACATTGTTCAATTTCAATAGTACAATAAATACAAGCATCATTTTGAAAATAATAATTTTTTTAGCAAACACATTTATTATAGAGAAGTTCGAAATTTTTAGATTCATCACAAGATAAACAATTATATTCATTTGAGCCAATACAAGTTTTACATCTTGAATGACATTAAATACAACCTTATTCTGATTCATAATAATATCCATCTGGACATGTACAATTTGGAGGTGTAGCAATATTCATTTTACATTCTATACAAGTTTCAGAAGTATTTTGACATGATTTACATCTTTTATTACATTATTAACATGTTTATTAATCATTTTCAAAATATCCAATAATACAATTACAATTTGGAGGATTGATTCTATTAATAGAACATTATAAACAATTATTAGAAGATATTTCACAAAGTTTACATTTATTATCACAATTATTACAAGGAGTATTTATATCAATTTCATAAGTTCCATCAGGACATATGCATTTTTATGGTAAAATTCTATTGAATTTACATGATGTACAATTGTTAATTGAATATCTACAAGTAGAACATTAATTAGAACAAGGTAGACATTCATAAGAATTAGGTAAATTGAAATATCCATTTTAACAATAACATTTATTATTGATTAATTACATTTAATTTGAACAATCTAAACATTCAAATTAGGATTTGCATAAAAAACAATTATTAGTACAAGGTAAACATTAAGAATCTTATAAATAAAATCCTGAAGAACATTCACAATTTGGTGGATATGCATGATAATCATTACATGTTATACAATTAGTAGCTGAATATATACAAGTATTACAATTATAATGACAGGCTATAATTAATTAATTTAATAAATTACGTAAACATTTTTTATTAATATTATTAAGATAGTATCCATTTAAACATTAACAATTTTATTTATCACTAAAATTAATTAGATTACATAAACATTATCCATTAATTTTATCATGATCAAAATTATTATTCTTACATTAGATACAACGATCTTAATCTATACAACTAGAACAATTAGAAGGACAAAGAATACAATTATGTTCACTTTCATAAAATCCTTTTGCACATCTACAATTGTTATTTAAATCTCTATTAATTTAGCATTTTGTGCATACTAATATATTAGGATATGTTTAAAGTTGGCATGTAGAACAATATGATGGACATTCTAAATTAAATAATAATTATACATTAACAAATTCTTTATTGAATATCATAATACCCATCTATACAAGGACATTTTGTAGAAGGCTCATTCTTTCTGAATGTTTCACTTCCCATACAAGAATTACATGTTCCAGCAACACAATCAGCACATCCATATCCACAACCAGGTTTATAGCATTAAGGAGTTCCAAAATCTTAATATCCAGTATTACAAATACAGCTACTATTACTTAAAATTCTGTTATAAGTTGAATTGCAAGATGTACATTAAGTACTTGATGAAAGACATGATTCACAAGTATAATCACACATTTAACAATAATAATTTGAATCAAAGTAGTATTTTTGAATACATAAACAACCAAATATTGAACCATTCATATTTTAAATGGTATTATTACTTTAGCATTGATAACAAGAATTAGAATCATTATTTTGACAAGTTTTACAACTTTAATGACATTATACACAATATCCTGATGACAAATAATATTGAAAATTACAAGTTGTACATCCTGAATTATTACAATCTGTACAATTACTTCTAAATGTTGAACAACCTTAATTTATATTCTTAATATTTTACTTAAACAAACACTTCCAGATAAAACAAAGTATGGAAGATTACATTCACAAACTTTTGAAGAATTTAAAACAAAATTAGTAAGACATGATGCACAACTTCCATTGATATCAAAGAAATTACAATATTATGGTAATGTGGCTGATAGGCTACAAGTTGATCCATAATTAAGCTTATTTGAACATTCATTACAAGAAGTACTACTACAAGTTAAACAAGCTGATGCACATTCTCAAATGATAAGTATTAATTATTACATTAACAAATTCCATTTGAATCCATGTATTTTGAACTAATGCAACTACATAAATTATTAATAAAGATATTTGAGTAGTGACAGCAAATATTATTTGTTTATAAGAGATAATTTACTTAACAACTCAAACAATATGTACTATTTTAAGCACAAGTTCGACAATTTGAATTACATATTTAACATTGATTATTTATCAAATAATAACCTATATTACATGAACATGTATTATTTGATTATAAAGTGATGCTGCCAACACAACTTAGACATTCATATTCTAATTATCCAAAACAAGTTAAACATTATTTACTACAAGCTTAAAATTTAATAATATATAATTACATTTGCAAGTATAAATGAAATTGGATTTATATAAATAGAAATTAGGTTTACAAACGCACTCATTATTTACTAGTAATTTTTCATTTGAACAGCTTAAACATTTCTCATATTCACTACATGTCTTACAATTAATATGGCATTCTTTCATATATAAATTATTTACATTTACAAATTGGATCACCTTCAATTTCATAATAACCATCAACACATTTACAATTATTATCTATTAATGATCTTTTGGAATCTAAATGACATTTTAAACAATTATTATTTTCAGAGTCATAACATATTTCACAACTAAAGTGACATTCTAATATATTTATAATTTAATTACATCTACATTCCATATTGTTATAATCATAAAATTAACCTAATTTACATATACAGTTTCCATTAAGTAATTCAACATCATCAAAGCAACTTAAACAATCATTAGCAGTTGATCCTTAACAACTTTAACATGATTTATGACATTCTAAATTTCTTTTATAAATTTACCTTAACATGCTGATTATTGTTCTTTTTCATAGTACGATGTCATGCAAATGCATTGATTATTCTATAATATTCTTTTGGACACACTATTACAAGATATACATTTGTTCTGTCCCAAACCAAAACATTTTTCACAACTAAAATGGCAATCTAATTAAAAATAATACTTCTACTTTAACAAATTTCATCTATTTTTATCTAATTCAGTTAACACTTGTTTATCTATGAATTTTCCTCTTATTCTTGTTAATTTCTATTAATCAAGCTTACTTCAACTATCTTGTTGGCCTTAGTTATTGTTATAGCAACACTTATAAAGACAGATACTAGTTAGTTCATGTGGTTATTTTGAAAGAATTTAAAAGGAGATATTTAAAAATATTAATTGAATACTAATTTCACTAGAAATAAATAAGTTTAATCGAAGCATCCCTTTATATTTAAAAAATAATCAATATTTGTCTTTGAAGACTATTTAAAATTATGTCTTGATCACTATTATTATACTTAAATCAGACAAAAGCTTCAATTCATTCTACATTAATAACAAAAACTGATTAATTTCTTAAAATTTATTTTAAGAAATTAATACTTTTAAATTCTGAACAACCTTATCATACTAATTATTAAATATAGTTAGAAATAATCCCAATAAAATTATTTATATTTATCTTAAATATTGTCTGTGTGATCCTGAAATCATAATTCTTTAATAGATATACTAAAATTGTAAGAATATTCTTACTGATGAAATGTTAACGTTATATAAAATATTAATACAATCACTTTGAAAATAACCATAACATTCATTAATACAAATAAAGGTAAAATTTTTTAATTTAATTTATGACAAATAAAAATATAAATTTAATTTATAATTATCTAATATAAATTTATGCAATCCTATGAATATCATGAAGTGTTTTATTTATAAATTGAGTTTTTAGTTTAATTAATAAGGCCTAATTTTCTCATTAAGATTTTGAATTAAAAATATTGAGTGAAAAATTAATATTTAATAATATTTTTATATTTTAACAAATTTCATGATGATATTTACCTTATTTAGTTTTAAAATGAATATTTAATTATAAATATTAATTAACTACAAAGATAAATATATATATTTATTGTAGATAAAATCATTTATAAAAAAAAGAATAAAAGAATCCTTCATAATAAATCTAATTAAACTATGAATATGTAATTTAAATTTAAGAAAGTTTTATAGAACTAAATTAATGTCTCTCATATATTATTAAAACTTTGTATAAATCATAATATATATTCCTAAATCTAATTTATATCAATATTTTCTAAATTAAAAGATAGAGTAATAGACGAATATATTATATTATTAACAATCATTTATTATAAGATTTTGCTATTTATACATAGAATAACTATTTAAGTTAGTTTTTGATTGAGTTGATTAATAATAAAAATTGAAGTCAATGAGTTCTAAGCAAGAAGAGGCAAGCTAAGGTATTTTACATAAAGAAAACCATAGTTCGCAAGTCTTCAAGACAAAAGAAAATGACTGAGAACTTTAAAGAAATGCTATAAGAAATCAAAGAATAAAAACCATTAAGCAAGAAATCAGATTAAAAGTAGGAGAAGTATTAATAAAAGAAAGTATTAGAATAAAAGAAAGGTACTTTATATAATAATATTATAGTGTATGAATATGGATTTATGACTGATTGGGTAAATTGTGTCTATCCACATGATAATGGATAAACTTTTAATCTATAAATTCAATTTTGTGTACTAAAGCCTAAAAAGCCAGCCATTAAAAAATAAAAAAAGGAATAAACAGAAGAAGGAGTATCTACTATGAATTAAATTAGATTATGTCATTGATTCAAAACTTATTGACTAATCTTGGTTAGAATCCAGAACAAGTTAAAAGATAAAATGATACTCAAATATAGAAGGTTTAAACAACAAATGAAGGAATAATTGTTTATCATCCTTACTTTAAGAAAAGTAAAATATCATTAAATATTTAAAGTCGAATATTAAAGCAAGAAACCTCAATAAATTGATAGAATTGATACTACTCCTGAGTTAGAAGTCTTGTAGTAAAAGTTTGAATCAATCAAAAAGACTTTTAGACCTTTAATACTCATTTGACATAAAATATATATATATTTATATTGCTATTCATATATTAGATATCATTTCAAAACATTTTCAATATACTTTTAATTAAGAGAACCAAGTTGCTAATAGATATTCGAATCAATATAACTTGATTATCCAGTTAATAAATTAATATCATCTATTAAACCTGAATATTTTGAATAAATATCATCCTCTCCTATAAATACATAAAACTATAAGGGTAAATAATGATATATATTTTGTAGTAATTCTTATTGATCATGTAAATCTTCATTATATTTCAAGTATATTTGTAATGAATTTGTATCAAAATTGTATCCAATATAAAAAAATGTCCATTATTATTATTCTTTTTAAACAAAATCATAATTTTTAACAATTTCATATGACTCTTCACATGTACTATATTGAGGTAATAAATTATAAGATTTAAATTATATAGTATGTTGATTAACTAAAATCAAGAATGTTTAATCAGATAACTTTTTTGATAACTAAGGTTCTGTACTAAGTCTTGCTAAAATAGAGAATTAACCATATTCAGTCATTCCATCATATTTAAACCATCCATATAATGAATATTATCTTTCTAAATTTAAAATTGATTTAAATTTTTTATTGACAAGTTAATCAATTCTACTTTCAGCTTAAATTAAATTATGTTTATTAAACTAATTAATCTCTGATTCAGGGATAGTAGTAGTCTCTAATATGTTTTTAATATTATCTTCAAAACCATAACCAATCTTCACTTATATATCATGCATTTATCCAAAAAACTTTCCATAAGAAAATTCCCTTTATCCTACTGTAAGTACAGCTTAATTTGTTAATGGTAAATGCTCAACATTGAATTCTAATTATTTAGATTATCCTGTTTTTGAGAAGTATACGAAACCTTTTGCTCCCATAAAATCTTAAGTATTAGAATAAGCAAAATAAATTAAATTCCATTATCCTTCAAATAATTGTTAATAAGATATTTCTTTACTTTCACTACACTAATCATTTAATACATTATATGTTATAAATTCATATGATTTTGTAGTAATAATAACCATTAAAGTTCTATCTCCTTATTAATCACAATTTTCATATAATTAATTTCTAGATAATCTAAAAATACTATTTTGATCTAGAAAAGTATCATCTGATATTTCATTAAGCCATCTAATCCATAATTATACAGAATATTAAGTTGATCCTATAAGATCATTTTTACCTTCTATTAAATTGATTCTATTTAGTTTATCAAAATCACCTTCATAATCTTTAAATTGATATGCTTTTTATATCAATTTAAGTTCAAATTCTGGTAGATTAGATTTATCTTTAAAAGATCCACTTCCAACTTCCATTCCAATTTATGTAAAATCTCCATTAAAGGCATAATCCTATATTTAAGAACTTAAAAGTAAAATAAATTTATTAGTCAAATGATGTTAAATATAATTAAATACTTTTGTTTCAATAGAATCTATTATCTTAAAATAAACATTAATTTATTATAAATTTTAAGAATAACCCATCCAAAAATAACACCAAGTACCAAAGTTGGCATCTAATAATATATTTTGAATCCAAGAAATAGCTGGTGATTCTTCATTTATAGAATATGTAATAAATTAATATCCATTTTAAGATAATCTAATTTAAAATCTAAATCTTTATTCTTCATTCTATTCTAAACAAGAACTCAATTGTAATATAATTTATTCAAATTTATATTCTTCTTTTATTACATTATCTTAAATTAATTATTTGTTTAATTCACTAGGATTTGGTCTAAACCAGCCAAAAACTGAATATTCTTCTGGGAAATAATTCTCTTTTAAACCTATATTATGTTAAGTAAACTATGATTATTCATTAAGAGTAATGAATTTATATATTTATAATTGTTCATTAGATTATATTTATTTTGATGAATCAACTAAAATTTAGAATTATTAAACATCATCTACAACAGCATTTCCATCAAATCTGATTATAAGATTACTAATCTAACCATTAAATCCTTCATAATTTAACTAATTAATATATATAAATTTTTACAAATTTCCCTAAATTAAAATTGACTTTCCCATTTATACTTTTATGAGATATATTCTTAAGAATCACCCTTATAACTCTTTTTTCTTTATAATGATGAATAAATCCAACAACTTATTATTTATCAGCATTATAACTTAAATAAATATAATTCCAAACATTTTCTTATTAATTCAATAATTAGAATGTTCCAATTTGATATTTTTGAGTATTTAAATCATAAACTTTTACTTTATATTACTTTTTATCTTAACTCATGTATAAAGATAGAATTTCAAGTTCCCTATTTTAAGTTTAAATACAATATAAGCTTGATATTGAAATATATTATTCTTTATCTTCTTATTTTACTAATTCTGGATATTCTCTTAGATATCTTGACCAGAATCCATATCCATAATTTCTTTAACCATCCATACTGATTTATGAATTAGAAACAAATACTTATTGAAATCCTGATTTAATTGATGGTATATTAATAATTTTATTAAATTAACCTTTCCATTCAAATGAAGTTGGAAAGAGTTTCAAACCTTATTTAAATGCTTCAGTCAAATAATGAAATTATGATTAAAATGATCCTAATCCAAAATCTATTTTAAAATAATCAATATCTCCAAATAAATCATTTGTTTATCCATCAAATCCTTTATAAACAAGAAAATATTTAGATGCATGATGAATACATTCAAATGAATTTTTCATTCTTTTAGTTTTTGTTTATATGAAATAAAGACATATATGTTTCTTATGTCCAAAGTATATATAAGTCCATTATTTTTTATCTTATTCGTTTTCTATTTCTATCTTCTT
The DNA here is from genome assembly GCA_905182975.1 of Paramecium primaurelia. Classification (NCBI taxonomy): domain Eukaryota; phylum Ciliophora; class Oligohymenophorea; order Peniculida; family Parameciidae; genus Paramecium; species Paramecium primaurelia. The sequence goes on from CAJJDM010000009.1 coordinate 563,881, forward strand.
TTCTTATAATTAGATATAATCATCTTTATCAAATGAATAGCTTAAAAAATATAAATTATTATTTTAATCCATTTTAACTCCCAAAGTAATATCACCTGGTTTCTAATCACTATATTCATTAGTTGACATTAAAAATATAAATTAAAATTCATTTTCTGTTTTTCCAATACTCTTAAACCATAATTAAATACCATATTCTGAAACAACATCATTTAATTTATATTCTGATGGCATTTTATTAAGTCGATCATTTGAGAACTATTCAACTTATTTAAAAATCCAATTGTTAGATATAATATTTTCTGGAAATATCTTTTATTTGTTAAATTTTGGTATTATACTATCTTTACCAAAATATAAGTTTGCATCTTAAATATCTCCATTAAAATGTTTTATATTTTAAAATCTTGATCCAATTGAACCAATAGAAAAAAATAGATAATTGTCAATTAAATAATGTACAATATCATTTTAACTATTTGTACATTTATTAACTCCCTTAATATTGTATATACAACCAAGAAAAATTCCTTATTCTTTATAAATTCTCTTATATCCAGTATATAAATATAGCCATTCATTATCTAAATGAGTATTAATATAAAATTATTTTTATTTTTTATCTAGTACACTATAAGATTCAAATTGTATTAGATTATTTTATAAATAAACTGAAAGAGTACTCTCACCAAGATTATTATTATATTTATATTATTAAGTAGTTCCAAATCTTGATAATCCTAAAGATTAATTAGTAAGTGTATCAATTTTTGATGGACTATTATAAAGAAATCTCATCCAAAATCCATAACCATATTCAAATGAATCAATTTTAAATTAAGATGGATCAATCTCATTTTCTTATAAATCCTAATTAGAATTTATATCTATTATCAAATTGCTTTGCTAAAATTTCCAAATTTCCATCTTATTAAGTATATTAAAATCTATTAATCCAATCTATGCTTGAAGTATTTAATCATCTTCAAAACCATCCTCTTAATATGCTCCAGCACCATAATTAAATGTCCAACTTTTTAAATATCCATTAAAACCAGGATCATATTCATCCTTTTATAAATTAATATAAATTCCATGAAGTTAATAATGATGAATTTACTCATGATGAATAACAAAAGCCTTCTCCTCAAATTTCCAAAATTAAAAAATTTTATTTCTATTTGTATCATAAGCCATATAAATAAAATGCCATAATTTCTCTTAATTTTCAGTTTATATATTCCAATTAATCATATTACAATTATCTATGCAATTATAACTTTGAAATTAATATCCTTAGTCATTTTAAATTAAATAAAAGATTTTATCAAAAAAATCTTAATTGATTTCTTTTGAATGACTTAATCGTACAATTAAATTGTGATCTTTAAATTCAATTGGAATATTAAATTTCAACCATCCTGATATTGAATATTATTATGGATCAATCTCCTAAAATTCAAATTATTTAAATATTTGTTTATCATAAAATGTCTCCTCTTGATGTTCTAATAATATTTATTATTAAAATATTTCATTTAAATTAAACAATAACGGATATTATTCATAAGCATAAATTTTTAATTCTTCTTCTGTAATAGGATATTACTCATTAATTAATAGAAATATATTGCAATACAACCCATTAAAAGCATAATTATTAAATTCTCGTTTGATTAAAAATCTTAAGAAATCCAATCTATAATGTTTAGCTGGAATTAGTGCTTCTTCAAATTTATCATCTTCTAACAATAAGTATCCTCTAGCCAAAACTAGTTTATTATATTTCTATACATTCTTAATAAGAATATCCAAAGTAAATAAAAGCCCATTTGCCATCTAATTATTCTTTTTCATATTTAGCATTATAAAACTTCTCTGGGTATTCAGTAGTGTAAGTAGTGAAATGATAAAAATCTTTACTCAACCAGATTGACAAAGTTCTATCTAAGGGACTTTAATAATCAGTATGATTCTATCGAGTAGTTAATCTACTTATTGAATGCCAATCTTTTTATTATTCCAACTATTTTGGATATACAAATGAGTATTTTAACCAGAATCCATAAGCATAAGTTTAAACATCATCAAAGTCTTAATTTCTATTTAGACTTATATCCCAAACATCTTTAAATTAATCTTCATCATAGGCTGATGTAAAAATAAGTTAATCTGGCTCATAAATAAGGCAATTAACCAAAAAAGGAATTTATAATAGTATAAATACTATTATATTAGAATTCATATATTAAATAAAAATAATATTCTTCAAGAATATTATGAATGTTAATATTCAGATAATAAAAATTTATTTTTAGCTTCAGAACTCTTTTAGCATATTCCAAGTTGTAATATTTATATATAGGTTTAAGATTTATAGTTGAAATATATTGATTTTTTTAGGTAAAATCAAATTAAGTTTATAAATCAATATCTTCATCAATAACTCTTTGTTCCTTTCTATATTAAACTATATTAATGATATTATATTAAATTATATTAAATTAAATTATATTAATGATCTATAAACTCTAACCTATTTTTTATCTGCAAATGAATATTGTGCCTTTCAATCTATTTTCTAAGCCTTTCTGATCTACATTTTGGATGAAATTCTAAATACAATATTAATTATAATATTCTATCTTTTAATTCATTATAAAAGTTAATTGTAAGATTAGGTATATATAAATATAAGTAAATATTATTCTAAACTAAACTAGATTTTTTTTAATATTATGAATGTAATTATTATCATCAAAATATTTAGAAGGTTAATGAATATAATCATAATATACAAAATCTATATAAGATTGATTAAGTTAATATAAATTCAATTTTATATTAGAAAATGACTACAAATATAAATATAAATACAATTATATTTAAAACATAATTCTGAATGTACTATTAACTTTTTATTATTTTATATGTTAGTAAGATAGTAAGATTATTAGATATTTAAAATTAGATAAAAACATAAATTCCAAATATTGTTTACTAAAATATAATCAAAATATAAGTCAGGCTTTAAAATATTTTTAAAATATTGGTATTATGATATGAATAATATCTTAATGAGATTTATATTACCAAATTATTGTATTAGTAGTTAAATTTGTAAATTATATTATTAAAACATGAATTAAGAAGACATATTTTTAAAAAAATAGTGGTTCATTAAGTCTTGTGAGGGAAAGATTGAATAATATTATGATATAAATCTTAAGAAGGTAATTCTATTTGTCAATGATAAAGGTAATTGGGTCTGGAACATATGGAAGCGTTGTAAAGGCTGTATTAAAGGGCACGAAATAATAACGTGCAGTTAAGGTGATACCCAAGAGTAAGGTCAAGAATCCAGAACGATTTAAAAGGGAAATTGATATACTTAGAGCAATGGACCATCCAAATATCATAAAATTGTATGAAACTTATGAAGATTAAAGAAATGTATATTTAGTGACAGAGTAAAAATATTCATAATGAATTAGATTATGTGAGGGAGGTGAATTATTTGACAGAATTATGGATAAAGGATATTTTAATGAAGCTGAAGCTCATGCTATATTTTTGCAAATAATTCAAGTATATAGATTAGTAAATTTAGGCATTAAATTATTGCCATTCAAATGGTATATGTCATAGAGATTTGAAACCTGAGAACTTTTTATTCTTAACTAAAGCAGAAGATTCTCCACTTAAGGTTATTGATTTTGGTTTAAGTATTTTATTTGAAGATGGTCAATAAAAACCAGGTGCTTAAAAAGTATCAATGAAGACCAAAGCAGGAACTCCATATTATATATCACCTGAAGTTCTAAAGGGTAATTATGATGAACTATGTGATATCTGGTCAGCTGGTGTTATATTATATATTTTATTATCTGGAGTTCCTCCATTTTATGGGGATACCGATCCAGAAATATTAGAATCTGTTTAAAAAGGAGTTTATACAACTGATATTCCAGAATTTAAATTTGTTAGTGATGCTGCAAAAGATTTAATTGCAAATATGATTACAACACCTGATAAAAGATTTAAAGCTTCATAAGTTTTATAACATAAATGGATGAAAGAAAAAAATAAGCCAAACAAAGAATTAAAATTAAATTATGGAGCATTAAAAAATTTTACTGGAAGCAATAAATTAAAGAAAGTAGCTTTAACCTTTATTGCCTCTTAATTAAATGAATAAGAAATTTCTCACTTAGGAAAGTAATATATATATATATATAATTATATAGATTATTTAAGCAATTAGATAAAAATGGAGATGGAGTATTAACTATCGAAGAAATAAGAGAAGGTTTAATAGGAATGAGTGATGATTAATCTAAAGAATTAGCAAATATTATTAAAAGTATTGATACTGATGGAAATGGAAATATTAATTATACAGGTATTCTATGAATCTTTAATTTAGAATTTTTGGCAGCTACTATGGAAAAATAATTGTATATGAAAGAAGAAAAATTATATCAGGCCTTTAAAATGTTAGATTTGGATGGAAGTGGTAAAATTGATAAAAAAGAATTATAATAAGTTCTTGGAAGTAATTCTTTATTAATAAATAAATTTAGAGTCTGAAAAGATAGTGAATGAAAAATATTGGGATGATATGATTAAAGAAGCTGATAAAAATGGAGATGGAGAAGTATTTATATTTAATTTATTATAGATTGATTACAATGAATTCATTGAAATGATGGATAGATTCAGTTTAATGAATTGACAAACATATTATAATATACATCAAACAAATATTATTAAAAATACAATTAAATTTATATTAATGGACATTGACAATATATTTCCAAATTAAAAAGAAACTAGATGGGTGAATAAATAAAGAACATTAATAGTCACATCTAAAAACATTTCTGATAGAATTAGATAATTGTTTATGGATTTACATGAATTACTTCCACATTCAAAAAAAGAAACTAAACTTGAAAAAGGAGATACATCTAAATAAATTAAAGAATTATGTATGTAACATTCATGCAGAAGTTTTATTTATTTTGAAGTGCATAGAAAACATGAATTATATTTATGGATTGGAAGATTTCCTAATGGTCCTTCAATTAAATATTATATTGAAAACTGTAAATTATAATATTTATTTTAAAAGGGCATAATTGTTAAGATTTGAAATTAACTGGTAATTGTATGAAAGGAAGTAGACCAATTCTTTCATTTGATGGATCATTTAATGAAGACCCTTTAATGATTTTATAAAAGGAACTATTTATTCATGCTATTAATGTTCCTAAACATCATCCAAAAAGTGCTCCTTGTTGTGATAGAGTTTTTTCTTTTATTAAAGAAAGCCCAGATAATAATAATATTTGGATTAGAAATTATGAAATTTAATATGAAAAAGCTGGAAAAGAAATTATAAAAAATTAACTTGTAGAAATTGGACCTAGACTTGTTTTAAAACCAATTATAATACTTGAAGGTTGTATATAAGGAGCTTAATTATGGAAAGATACAGCATATATAACATAAGCTAAAGTTCGTTTGGAAAAGAAATTAGAAATTAAAAAAGAAAAAGATTTTGCTAATAAAAAATAATAAAAAAAAGAAAAAATGCTTAGCAAACTAGAAACTTAAATTGATGAAATTGAAAATATATTTGATAGAGGTTAAGAATAAGATTAAAATGAAGATTTTGTCACTGAAGATTCAAATGTAGATCTTGATTAATTTGAAGAAGTTTAATGATTTCATAGATTTATGTATATTAAAGCAAATTTACATTCATGATAAACTCCAATTCTAAATATAATTAGGCTTCTCTTCTTCATCCTAATAGTCTTCATCAATAATTGCTTCTGTAAATTTTTATTAATTCATAAATTACTCCTTATTTCTCTTTATTAATTTTGGAGGAAGCATATTTTTATTAAGTAGTTTATTCCAACTAATATCTGCAAAAAATACATGATTCTTTATCTCTGTTAAATTTGGACGTTTAATTTAATCTCTTTATAACATTTCCTTTAATATTTTGACTGCCATTTTTGATTGTATTCTATCATAATTAATAGGACAATATTATATTCTTTCAAGCATTAAATCTATATTTTATACAAAATGAGGAGGATATCCACTCAACATTTCATATAGCAATACTCCTATTCCATAGACATCAACAGATTAAGTTGCACCTTCTCCTTTTATGATTTCTGGTGCTAAATAAGCAGGAGATCCACAAAATGATAAGGCAGCTCTATCATTAATAATTTCTTTAGCCAATCCTAAATCAGCTAATTTTAAGTAACCATTTTTTCCAACTAATATATTCATAGGTTTTAAATCTCTATATATAATATTAAGTGAATGTAAATATTCAATAGCTAATATTACTTATGCAATTAAAATCTTAGATACATTTTCAGATAAAACACAACCTTATCCAATATAATCAGATAAATCTCCTTTTTCATAATATTTCATTTAATAATATAGATTTTATTTTGTTTAAAATAATCCTTTTATACTTATAATAAAAGGATGATTTATCTTTCTTAAAAGTTTTACTTCATTTATTGCATACTCAAGTTAAGAAAACTTTCTAAGTTATTCTTTGTTTTATTATTTTAAAACATACATCTTATCATCTTTGAAATATTTTGCTTTATAAATTGTGCCAAATGATCCTTTCTACAAAATTTCTAAAATAAAAAAATCTTAAAATTTAAGATTTTTAAATAATCGTTTTTCTTATTTTTTCTTAATTTCAATATTTTCTTATTTTTTTTAATCTTGAATCGATAATTAATCTTAATTAGTTTATTAATCAATTTCTACTGATTAATTATTCATATCTAATAACATAGAATTAACTTAATTAAATACTTTTTCACCTTCTTTTTTTTTATTATATTAATCTAATTTATATTTTACATATTTTGTATATCCTACTGCTGTTTTTATTGAATCATACCATATTTATGCCATTTATTTAGATTAAAATAGAAAATAAATCTTTTTCTCATTATATTCAATCAATAAATAAATTGAATTATTACTAAAAGTTCTATCTTTTATAATAATCTAAAGATTATATATATTTTAAAGTGGTATAGTTTCTTTGGGATTCAAAGGACAATTTTCTTTATTTTAAAATCTCACCAAAACTCCACATTCTGGATCAACTACTATATATCTTTAATAGGAATATAAATGAGAAAAATTCAATTTCTCAACATAGCCTTTGTAAATAGGTGGCTTCTTAGGTCTGTTAATAATAAATGTCTGGATGATAATTTAAGTAATTTACATCTAATGTATTTAATTCACAATTATCTTAACTCTTTATTGAAATGTAAGATTTTGATTATTCCTAATAAACATCTGTACGCTATTATAATTCTTTTTTTAACAATTCTTTTGCTTTTCCTGTTGCTACATCTATTGGCTATTCTAATTGATCATTGTATATATTTAAATTTATATTAGGATGTTGCAATAGTAATTACAAAATCGGAATTTAATTTGATTAAACTGCAATATGTAAAGCAGACCCTTTTCTTGATACATGATTAACATTTAGATTTGGTTATGCAATTAATAAATTAACCATTAATTCACTTCTGGATAAAACAGCTAAAATTAATGCAGAATATCCATCATAAGTAATTGATGTAATATCACCTCCTACACTTAAAAACCATAAAAATATTTCTTCACAACCTAAATAAATAGAATGATGTAGAGGAGACCAATTAAGACTTAAATCATTAATGATATCCCATCTAAATTCAGGATCTCCTCCTAAATTATTTGATCTTTATTTATGTGTATTCACTAAATTTTACACTTGTTTTAAATTTTTCTCTTTTATAGCCTATCTATTAATTTAATCTATTACTTAAAATATCTTTCCCAAAGTATCAGCAAATTCAACTGCAGTATATTGATTTTTTATTGATTTTCCTAATTACGATCTATTTGGAGAACTAATGAAGGATGCATGAAAATGATCGCATTAATCTGCAGCTTATCAATAATTAAGAACTTAAATACTTGCTAAGTTATCATCATCTTATAACCATCTTAAGTCCATTTATTGATGAATATAAAATAAAATGAATTATAAAAGTTGCTTAATAAATATTAAAAAATTTAAGATGATTTCCAATCATTCATAAGAAAATTAACTCTATTTCTATTCAAAATGACTCAAAATAGATAATGTATTAAATTTATCATTTACATCTTAAAAAAATTTGAAATCCTTAAGTATCCATAATTAAAATGGTTCTAATTTAAAATCAAAACCTATATGGATAAAAGATTAAAGTTTCATAAGTAAATTGAAATCTATTGAGAAATAACAATCTATAAAAATCTCAATAATCAATTATTAAGACAATTTCCAAAGTTTTAAATTAGAATTAAAATGGCAATATTTTGATAATTCAAAATTAAGGTTTCTTAAGATATAAATGGATTAATATGTTTTAATTTAACTATTGATATTTGCATAAATTATGTCCTTAATCACAATTCATAATTAAAACTACTCCTTTTTGCCCTCATTTTTTTTTCTCTATTTTTCATTACTCTATCTAAATATTAATTTTTAGGTATTTATCATCATCTCTTGTTTACAAATTGGTTTTGATTCATAAGATAAATTTAAAAAGATATTTACTGAAAAACATAATAATTTTGTATTTGAAATTATTAAGAAATGAGGCGACTTAGTAAAATACTATAATCTTAATAACTTAATCTATAAATATAGGGAAAAATACATTTCGTTAACTTTTTTTTAAACGAATTTATATTCTTTATATTATTTTATCAAAAAAAATATATATACTAACATAAATTAAATAGATATAATTATTTAAATCTAAATTATTCATTATTCAAAGATGATTAAAATTTAATAGAAAGTGGAGAATTCTTAGCAACCTTTCTTAAGATAGAGATTAAAAATCGACTAACATGTCAAATTAAATTTAATTAATAGTGTGAATAATGATCATTTAACAGTTTATTAGGTTATATTCATCAATAATTAATTTAGGCAGCTAAGCTTTACAAATTAAAGTATTCCACTGCAAAGCATATTTTTAGAAATTATCAAAGAGATATCGCTAATTTCTTTTCAAAATAAAGGAAAAAAAGATAAATATGTAAATGTTAAAATATTATTATTGATGTTGCTACAGGAGAAATAAAATTATTTGAATAAAATAATACTTTTCTAATAAATATGAAAGAAAGGAACATTAATGCTTTGAATAACTAAATACTTTCCATTTTATCATAATAAATATTATAAGAATTCAAAAATACTAAGAACGATTATAACATTAATTAGGAACATAGTTTAGATGAATAATTGGTTAACATCAAAAGAGTTTTAAATAATTAATATTTGAAGATGCTTATTAATTATAATTGATATAGATTTATTTAAAAAAGTTTTTTTAGGATTTATACATTACATCAAAAAATAGAATCGTTTGTTTCTAAATTTTTTTTTGTTTTATGAATATTTAGGAAATAATATTTTGGAATAAGTATTTTATCAATTTTAAAAATTAATTTTTATATAATGGTAATAAATTTTTAGGTTTCAGATTAAAATTTATCTATACTTATTCAACCCTTTAAATAAAGAAATTATTATTAATTATTCTAATCATATAATACACATTTATAGCATCTAATTTAAATAACTATTTTTTTATTAATATTTGATTTCATAAATGAAGACTTTAAAAATTTAAATCTTTATAAATTTGTATTAGATTAATTAAATAATATTGCGAATGAATTCCACAGGCTCTGAAATAGTGAAAGATGAAGAAAATCCTTAAAAATAAAAATGTAGCAACAATTCAACAGTTTAAAATATTTAAAATAGCTATTTCGATGAAGAATATTTAAAGAAAAAAGAAAAAAGAAATCGAAAATTTTTCCTTAAGAAATCAATCTCAATTGTATAAATTTGCAAATAAACTGGCCAATTAGATTTACAGTTTGGATCTGACTTTTTGCATATAGAGATAATGCAAGGTGGTCATTTTCCTTTGAATTAATATAATTTAAAGGATATCCCTTCAGAGATTTATCATAATGATCAAGAGTGCTAGTCATCCAATATCAATACTAGTCTTTGTACCGCATCAAAGAGTCTCTTGAAAAAGGTAAGAACAATTTAATCCTCTTTAAATTACAAATCTTTAACTTAAATTTAATAATAATTAGATGTTAACGAACTACGTTAAAATTTCATTATCAAAGAAAACTAAATTAATCACTCTAAGAACTCATACATTTTTGATAGAAATCAAATTTAACAACATAAATTATTTTCTCAACAAATTGAAGAAGCCAAACAAATTATATTAAATCAACACTAAGTTATTTAATTAATTCTTTAATGATTGATGATTAATAAATTTATTTTTAATCATAATAAATGATTTTAGATTTTCTTATATTATCGCAACAGACCTAGTAGAATTATATTTATATACATACATTTAGATATATACTTTAATTAGTATTTTGATATCTCAATATAAAAATAATTGAATCTGAATTAGATTAGACTAATTATAATATGAATTTTAATAAATAAATAACTCTAAACCTATTAATATCGTCTTTTCATCAAAGTTTTTAAATTATTTTAATATATACATTTCTAAGTGTTTTAGAAATTTTGTTCTTGATCATACTAATTTTGATATTCTGTTGTTAAATAATGATTGATAATGGTATTTCCAAATTTTGATCATGAATAATATTTTTAAATAATGTTTTCAAGCCCTTTATTAAATTTTACTATTTCAATAGTAAAAGTATTTATTGTACTAATAAAATAATTTGGCTTGCTTTCAGCTCTAGTTTAATTCCTAAAATCAGAAAATAACATATCTGGTGTAATGAATTTTTTCAATAAAATAATTTTTAAGTTTTGATTATATTAAGAAATACTTATTCAAAATTCAATAAAATAAAAAATATATATAATATATATAGTCTCTATACTGATTTGAAGTTTAAGATTGAGTAAAATTTAAAGTTTAAAGAATTTCTTTTAAAAATAAGATTAAAAAATAAAAAAAATGAATTCTTTTTATTTTTAAGAAAATCACAAGGATTAGGGATATTTATTTATTGTTCAATTGATGGTAAATGATCTAATATTTTTTTTATTTTTTTGAATCATTATTTGATAATAATTATTAATAAAAGTGGTTTATAATAATTAAATTAAAGAAATATTAATTTTGAAAAAAAAAAATTAAATAAATTTAAGAAAACTAAAATCATATGCATGAGGTTATCAAAACAGAAGCCAATTTTAACTTCAAATAAACAAGAAAAAAATCTACTAAACGAATTACAATTTTATAATATTTATCATTATGTTAATTTATTAAATTAAAAATATCTTACTTTATTTTTGTTTGAAAATGAGTAGGAATATAATACATTAATTATAAGGAAAATATAAAGAGGACTTGCAAACAATAGATAATTACCAATAATTAATCAAAATATGAAATATGTTAAGCTTTTAAAAAATATTTATAAATAGACAACAGAGTATTATAATGGACATTAAATATTGCTTTTTTTGATATTAACATAATAAATGAATGGTTGCCCTCTTGGCCAAGTGGTTAAGGCATCTCCCTAGTAAGGAGAAGATCGACGGTTCGATCCCGTCAGGGGGCTTTTTTATTTTATTGTTTTTTGAATTGTTAATTTAATTATAGAGACATATTTTAGTAATGATTATATAAATATAATCTGAGTAGGATTAGAGAATAGAAAAAAGGTAGAAGCCCAATTTATTAGGGTATTAAGTTAACAATTTTAAAAGGTAGTTTAAGATATAAATTTGAAAGGGGACTTGTAAAAAAAATTAAACGTTGGTGTCGAGAAATTTTGAAAGTTTTAGAATATGTAAATAGAATTTTTCCACATCCTTCATTGCATAGAAATATTTAATGAGATAATATATTTATTAAGAAAAATAATTGTATAGGTGATTTTGGATTAGCATCTAAGTTACAATAATAAGAATATTGCCAAGTCAATTCTTGGAACACCAGAATTTAGGGCTCCTGAAATTAATAAAGTTATTTATGGACCTTCAGTTGATATAATTTGTTTAGTATGAGAGAATTATTAATTTGAGTTTAATAAATACAAACTGTAAATAATCAATTAATTTATAATTCAAGAAAAGTTAATACTTATCACTAATTTAATAAAATAATAGAATAAAAATAATTTATTTATTAGTAATCTATTATTATAATTAGATTTTATTGAAATGCAAATAATCAATATTGTGGATTTGTATTGGAATTAATGATAGAATAAATTAATATAAATGATTGATAAATGATATGATTAAATGTTAAATGAAAAAAATAAACAAATTAAATTAAAATAAGATTGATAATAAAAATAGTTGTAATTTATTTTTGATTATATTATTATTAACAGATGGCAGTCAACGATGAGAGATATGTATTTATCGTCGAATGGTTTGACACAAGTGCTTCTTTGATAAGAAGTTATAATCTTATTTACTTTATGGCTGATAAGACAATTGAAATGGTATATGAATAATTAATGGATTTAGTTTGATTTGAAAAATAAAAGAATATTTCTTAAAAGATGTGAGTATCCTTCAATTTAATTGAAGGATTTGTATGTTGGGTCGATTGTGACAGTTTATTCAAGATAATTGAAGATAGTTGATTATGCAGATGTATTTACTAGATCGAAATTTGAAGTCTAAAGAGGAAAGTAAGTAACTTAATTAAATATTTAGAACATTTGGTATGATAAAACCAGATGCATATACACATATTGGAAAGATAATTACTGCAATTGAAAAGAACGGTTTCGTAATTGGTAATTTGAAAATGACTAGAATGTAAATTGGTGATGCTCAACAATTTTATGCAGAACATAGAGTAAATTATAAATAGATTTGATTAGGGTAAACCTTTCTTTGATGAACTTACATAATTTATTTGTAGTGATTTTATAGTGGGTTTGGAATTGATAGCAGATAATAGTGTAAAGAAATGGAGAGATCTTATTGGACCAACTAAATGTTAAGTTGCTAGAGTAGAAGCACCAAATTCAATGAGAGCTTTATATGGTACAGAAGGAGTTAGAAATGCTTGTCATGGAAGTGATGCTCGTAAATGACTAATTTATAATGAATAGCTGGATCTGCATAAAGAGAATTAGATTTCTTTTTCTCTGATAAATCTAATCTAAAATCAACTGCAGTATTTAATAATTGCACTTGTGCCATAATTAAACCACATATAGTATTGGAAGGAAGAGCAGGATAAATTATAGATATCATTTTAAGTGAAGGTTTTGAAATTTCAGCTATGCAAATGTTTTATTTAGATAGAGCTACAAGTGAAGAATTCTTTGAAGTTTATAAAGTATATCTTTATCCATAATTCAATTAGGGTGTATTACCTGAATTTTAAGCCATGTCTGAACATTTAACATCTGGTCCTTGTATTGCTATGGAAATCAGATAAGAAAATGCTGTAAATAAATACATTATAAATTTAGGTTAAATCTTTTAGGGATTTATGTGGACCTCATGATCCTGAAATAGCTAGGACTTTAAGACCTTAAACAATAAGAGCTAAATTCGGTATCGATAGAGTTAAGAATGCTATTCATTGTACTGATTTATAAGAGGATGGCATACTAGAAGTAGAATATTTCTTTAATATTTTACAATAAAAGTGATTTTATTGATTGAACATTTTATTAATAAGTCATTGTCTTTAAATCTAATACATCTTATATTGGTTGTTATTAGATTAAGTTCTCTTTAATTCTTCATGCAAATATAGCATTCCCCAAGTCTTTGGATTTTCAGATAAGAAACGTTTAGTGATCAATCTAATTATAATAAACTATTATAGTACGTTGTAAATTATTCTTAAATTTAGAAATTGTCACCAACAATGAATTATGATAAGATGTATCGAATATAGAATTCAGTTGCCCTTTCAGGATAACGAATTTAATTCAAAATTACATTCATCACATTGTTTCTAATTGCAAAACTTGAATTCTTTATTATTCTAGTCAATAATGCCCTTTATTATTAGATAGTAAGATTTTCATGTCTTGGTAACAAAAGGAAGAAACCTGAAATGCTACATGGTAACTTAGATTTTTGATCATAATCAAAATATTTACTTACTTTGATTTTTAAATCTTCATCATTCATATTTAACATAAATTGAATTTCCTCTTTGATTTTGGTTTAAGTAGGTTCTTCAAAACAAGCATGAACAATTTATCCAAATTATTGAGCATCTGCAATATCATAAATATTAGTGCAAGATTGAGGATCATCAGTTTGATCATTAGGATAAGCAGCTAAACTTAAATTTAATAATTAGACATGATTGAAAGGTACTTCATCTGCAAAACTAAAAGCATATTTACTACAGAATTTTCTTTAATCAGTTAATAATAGCATAAACAATCTTGTAACTCCTTTAAGATATTCTTAAACATAATGATAATGTATAGTTTCTTCAGTAATTGTATCTCTCACAAATTCTAATAATTTAATAATCAACCTTGCATAAGCATTTTCATTTGTAGTTATAATTTATTAGAAATATCTATTACAAAGTAATTCTAACCAAGCATATGAAAATCCAGGATAGAGACTAGGTTCAACTTTTTCTAAAAATTCAGCAAATTTATTATGAAATAATTTAATATTATCTTCATCTAAAATTTGTAAATCAAAAAGTAAATTATAAAAAAGTTTGAATAATTATCTTTAATTAAATCTCTATTTAGTAACTTCATGTAATTTTGTGAGTACCATTAAGCATCCATCAAATAGTTTTTCAAAAAATTTAGGTTTCATTTTAGGATCAAGTCCTTTAGCCATTATTGTAAGCATTTTACCTAATTATTCAATTTAAGAGTGATCCATATATTCTTTATTAACATCAGTCATACTCAATTCAATTGCATAAGCACAAAACTTACTCAATTAATCTTCAACAAAGAATTAACTTTCTCCTTCAACTTTAAAAAAGTTACTGAATTCTTCTTCTGAACTTAATTAATACCATTATTTTAATTTAAGAGAAACTTTATTTGAAAATTCTTCATCAATCTTTGAATAGAAACCTTTGATTAAATTCAATTTCTTTTAAAATACTTTAGTTTAAGTTTAATTTGCTACATAACTAGAAAGTTCTGTAAAGAATTTAGAGACAGTAGGATGAGTATCTTTCTTTTTACTGAGTTCTTTAATAATATTTCTGAATGACTATAAATATGGGTTATTGTCTTCTTCAATAATCACTTTTCTAAGTATGTATACAATTGAACTAACATTCATTTAATTATCTTTAGTGAGAATTTAAGTCATTACTTATTCAGCCTCTTAACTTTAGATTAATCTTTTATTCAACATAATAGGGAATGCCTACCACCATAATGGACTATGTTCTAAAAGTTCAATATTTTTAGTAATGAATTCTGCAACCAATTCACTCCACTTTTTACCAACTTTTTCATTTATTTTTCTAATAAGAATGGTAATCAAATCTAAAGAGATAGATATTTTTTCTGAAGTTAAATTATTAGTTAATATGACCTATAAAAATTTATCAGCTAAATCTTTATAGAATTATTCAGGATTTGATTATTCCTATTCATTTAAATCTTATATGAGCTATTATATTTTTTCTTCATTACTCTAAGGATCTTAAAGAAGTTAACAGAGAGTAGAAACCTTTTACAATATAGATTATTTTGGTTGTTTTTTCTTAGTACCAAATTCTTCGTAAATTCTTATTTCTTCTTCAGTCAAACCAGAGATTCTAGGTTATAATGGTTCAGGTAAGAATTTTAATTAATTCTAAGTTATTTCATCTCTATATTATTAACCCTTTTCTTTACATCGTTATCTTTTTTCTAATTATTCCAAAATAGAAGGATCTTAATTGACATCTTCTAATGCTCTTTCTATAACTGCTTTTTTAATAAGAGCACATCCTAAATCTAAGTTTTCTTGAGCAGCAGTTTAGACAAATGTTTCTTTGGTTTTATTATCAATATCAATTTATTCAATGCCTTCTTTAAGATAATGAGTGATCCTTACTTTTAAAGGTTCTCTACAAGTAACCATAGCTAAACTTCCTGATAAGTGAGAAGCTATCATATGCATTCCTCTTAACATAGATTTTTCATTTGGTTCAAGTGCAAAATCTTTAAAAACTAATTCTCTTGTTGTAATTAATGCTATTGTAACACTTCTGCTAATAACAGGTGGAATAATATCAGATATGGCATGATCTAATGCTGTAGCTACAAGAGTTTTGCAATCAGCTTCACTTAATTTATCATTTAGATTTTTAGAATCAGCCATTACATATTAAGGCAGATTCTTAATATTTAATTTATTAAGTGGATCAATATCAATAATAGGTTAAACAATAGGTTATGTTATTGTTGGGACAACAGGATTTGGGATATTTATTGGAGTGGGAGTTGGATTAATTGGTTAGACTGTATATTCAATTAATTTAAGTAGATTCATGATTTCATATTTGGCCATTGTATTGCATGCTTCTTTAGCTGCATCCAATTCTTATAAAATTTTGTTTACCCACTTATTATTCTTAGTAAATATTTAACTAGATTTGACCTATTCCAAGATTTTGCAAAGTGGATATATAGTAAGTTAATTTTATTTTAATAAGGTTTTGTAATCAAAATATTTAAACAAGAAAGGTTTGTCTCTGGATACAGTGATTTAACCTAAAAAACTACCCATATTTTTTATGGTACTTCGATCATCTGCAGAAGGACTAGCTTTATTAAAAGTTAATAATCTTGTTAATCCTATGCTGACTTCTTTGGCTACTTCTGAAAAATATTTTGATTTGTTTAATGCAGCAAGTAAGCAACACATTACATTAGGACCTTATGCTTACTATTAAGCCATTGGAGAACGTAAATAAGCAATTGTTTTAATGAAATAGAATAAAGCATCTTAATTTTCTAATTTTTATCTTATTTCAGCAGCCTTTTACTCAACATTATTTTGAGAGATACTGTTCAAAGTAAATGTAAAATACTCTTTGACTTCTGAATCAGCTCCACATCTTTAAAATTCATCAAATTCCACTTATAATATTTATTTATAAGTGAGATTAATATTAGTATTATTATCATCTGATTTTTATTTTTAAGGTTAAGGTGTATGTTAAACTGGTAATTATGAGGATTTCTATAAAGTAGGAGGAGGAGTAACTGATAATACATGTACTTATGAATGTTATGGAATCTAAGTGACTGGTTACTATTATGGTATTATAACAGGTTATGGTTATTATATAGGTATTTACATTGGTTGTACTATTGTTGGAACTACAATAGGAGATGGTTATGTCTATTGAACAGGAACTGATTCAGATTTCTTTAAAATCAATTAAACTGGCTCTTCTTCTTATTTTTCTTATTTTTCTTTTTAAGCAACCAATTAAAGTGGTTTATGAAAAACTGTTTATATTGGTTATGCAGGTTATAATGGTGATTTTATTCCATGTTTTTCACACACTCTTATAATCTCTGCCAAAAGATCTGGATTCTTAAAAGATAATTGTTCACATGCCATAACATCTTATGCAAACCAAGGCCATTCATATATTTTATTTTTCATTACATCTAATGCTTTAACAGCAAAATCATATCTCTATGTATTATTCTTTAATGACACTTAAATTATCCTCAAACCTATTTACATACTTTAACCTTCTACTAATCCTCTTTCCAATACACCTCCAAATAATTATCCTGTTAATTCCAATTCCTTTTTAGGATATTTCAAATGAAATTAATATTCATTATACAAATTTGTTATTATACAAGCATAAACTTCTTTCTCTTATATACTTCCCTATGTTTTCCATTAAATCATTTAATTTAAGAAGTTTTCTAAACTTATCTATTCACTATAATAACTCTCAAAATAACTGTCTGTCTTACTTTCTACTTCTTAATTTGTTTTTTAATTTGGTTATCCTGCCAATTAAGGAAATACTTGTACTACTTCCTTATAAAATTATTATGTTGTTTACTTTATTTTATTACCTAATTTATCTCCTTAATTCATTAATTATTCAAAAATAATTGTTATCATTTCTAATTTCAATTATCCTTTATCTAATATCTAATCCAATTATTAAATTTACATCTATCCCAATTAACCACTTGGTAATCCAGATTTTATTTGATATTCCTTAATTTATTGAATAACATTTTCTTCTATATATTGTAATAGTACATTTACAAAAGGAATACCTTAAGATTTAATTCTTTCATTCAACCAAATATCAAAATTTAAA
This sequence comes from Paramecium primaurelia, assembly GCA_905182975.1. Classification (NCBI taxonomy): domain Eukaryota; phylum Ciliophora; class Oligohymenophorea; order Peniculida; family Parameciidae; genus Paramecium; species Paramecium primaurelia. Next base: position 582,309 of record CAJJDM010000009.1, read on the forward strand.
TATTCTCTCTTACCTGCTAAAATACCTAATGGAACTGAAAATTAATAATCTTCAAATTTTGCCATTGTTAACAATGATGTATTATTCTATTATGAATTTTGAAAGAGTTATTAAACTATATCCAATACTCTTGATAAATTTAAACATGAATTTTCTTTCTTTCCTTATTCTTTCTTATACAATTCACTTATACCAGTTATAAATAAATTTTAATTGTATTTCCACATTTATTCTAATACTGGTGAAGAATTAGCATGTTATGATACATAATTAGGAAATAATTATGTAAATAATTCATCTATTAATGCTCCACCTTAAGTAGGTGAAATTTAGAATAAAGCTAAAATTACTAAATCTGGATTTTAACGAATTGGTTGATCAAAAAAATCTCTAATTTCAGCTATATAACCATATTCACTTAATTCTATAAGCATTTAAACAAATTCTAAATTTTACCAATATTATAATTATTATTAAGTCTTATAATTAGAATTATGTTCCATAATAACTAACTTTTTTGGTTAAATTTCATTCCAAAACAATTATTCAGGTTTGTTAGCTTTTAACATAGATGAAAGAAAGGTGATCTAAGATTTTTTATTATGCCATTTATCAAATAATAATCTATGTGGTAATTAAAATTAAGATTATTATTTCTTAATTTTGGCTAAGAATCCCATTAAATTATTAAAACCTTATGTTGAAAATTCTAAATTAGGTCTATCTAATTTCTCAAATACTTAAGACCACTATCTTTTATTGTTATCATTAATAAAGAATTTAATAAAATCATCTTCCTACTATTTATTTTATTCGACTGATAATTAATCCCAATCTGGTTATTAAGTATTTTATGTTAATTTAAACAACTATTATACATCTTGAGGGACTACCTCACCTTGATTATTGGCTAAATACAATAAACAATCCATTATATCACTATCACTATATTCTGTAAATATTTATTATAAATTGCTTGTATAAGGTCCTAATTCTCTTAGAATATCTACAGGCTTAATACATTCATTAATTTTAGGAATTTCAATGTTTACTGGATCCAATTTCATATACTTTTTACCATCATCATACAAACATTTTAAATCAGCTTATTTTGTATTTTATACATACTCATTGAAATTCTTTATTTCTTATTCAAGATCCTAATATTATTTAAATATTTTACCGTCAATTCAGGAATGTTTCTGAGTTGATATAACAATGTATGAATTACATGTTATGGCACCTATAAATTATTTTTCTATTAAAAAGGCTCTTATAGTTTCTTCTTTAGCATCTTTATACCTTCTTTAGAGAAATTCTAATTTGAAGAAAATGTAATAGACAACCACATTATCATTTAAACCAAAGATGGTACTTTAAGAACATTACACAATTCACATAAATATTCAGTGATGGATTAGGATTAGGGACACACTGCTTCAGCCACACCACAAAAGTAATCTATAAAATGGGATTTAGATGAAGCTTATTGGAGCCATTATACTAGAAATTACCCTTTCTGTGTGAGTGATTACTTCTCCTTTTGTATTTCTATGTTATCCAAGAGTTAAAGTAGGAAATACTATTCACCAGGTACACCCAATTGATTAATGAGAGATTAAACCTCATTTAATACTACTTTCTAGTTTCGTTTTTGGGCTAGACCCTAAACGAATGTCCTTATCTGTTAATAGATAGGGACTTAAGGACTGCGTGAAACATAATTCATTTTTTTAATTTATTTATGCATTCATCAATCTCCCCGATATATTATTTGAATTTCTCCCAATTATCCAATGACAATGTAATTCCCTTTTTAGTTGGCAACATTTATCCATCTTTATCGAAGTATTCACGTAAACTAATCATTGTATTTCCTTTGAATTTGGATATAGCAATCTTTTTATAAGTTGTAAGCTTTAAATATTCTAAAAGAACAAAATTTACATCAAAAAAATATTATCCATCCTCAAATGTATAACTCTATTTCTTGCCCTTCTTATCTTAAACTGGAGATTACTTCTTGCCATCAAAAATTTTATCATACTCTTCAGAAGAGGAGCGATCTCTCATCTATTTCATTAATTAAGTTTTTAAATTTAATGTTTTATCCTTAGCACTTCTACCCATAAGTATATCCATAATACAGATACCCTACCTATGGTGTACTTCCATAAATACCATAACAATGGAGACCTCCTGTTTACAATGCTCCATAATATGGTTATCCTGGTCCTAGATATGCACCATCTTATCCATCTTATCCATACAATCCATATGCCTCAACTATCATACCATAAGCATACCAACCTTAACCTATGATGAGTCAAATTATGGCTTCCCCTTCAAGAACATTCCAATCTCCAGATAGATTAAAGGCAGCATAATCACCTTAAAGAAATGTGCTCATGCAATCTCAATAAGTCCCCAGATCACCAGCTCCATAACTTTAGTCACCTTAAAGATAATTACTTACTTACCAATAAGTTTAAGAGAGACTAAGAAATGCATAGCAACCTTAAGCTTAAAAACCATAACAGCCAATTAAGAGTAAGTTCAAATTTGATTTTTGTAGATGCTAACCCTCCATAGCCTAATTAACAAAAGCAAAAATCTCCACCTCCTCAGAAAAAGCCATAAGTTCCATAATCTTAACCAGAAGATGATTTAGATAAAAGATATTAGAATGCTCTTAAAAGTACAGAAGAAATCATCAAAAAATATTAAGTAGATGATTCTGGTAGCAAAGGTCGCTAAACCAATTAAGCTAATGAACCTTAAGGTGAAGAAGAAGATGAAAATATTCAAGGTATTTAAATTCTAATTTTTCTAGAATTGGCATTACAATATGAAGATGGATATATTTATAGAGGATAAGGATATCCTCCTTAAACTAGAAATGGATTTGGTATTTTAACAGATTCTGATGGAAAATAAGTTTATGCAGGTTATTGGAAAGATAATCTTTATGAGGGTCAAGGAAGATTGACAAATCTTCAAACTGAAGAATTAAATGAACCAATTGATTGGAATAATATGACAACAATTGGAAATGGATGGGCTTCATATGAAGGTAGATAATAATTAAATTAATCATTTTAGGTAACTTTTTGTAAGGAAAAATGCATGGATAAGGAACACTTATTCTTACAAATCAGGAACAATATTTTGGAGAGTTTGAAGAAGGAATGGTACATGGAGAAGGAGAATTTACAACTGCAGAGGGATAAGTTATTAAGGGTAAATGGGATCAAGGATACTTAATTTAATTATCAGAATAAGATTGATAATAATAAAAAAGAATATTTTATATATATATAATAGTTTATTTATTTTAGTTTAATAAAATTTATTATTATATTTAGAATTATAATTATAATTATCTAATGTAGTTTTCAATACCTTAAGGAATATAATTACAATTTAATATAGATCTTTAAAGAGAATACTGATTAAATTAAATAATGAGATTAAATAGTTTTTGTTTATTGTATAAGATTTGTTTTAATTTAAATTTGTTAAGTTAAAAATACTATATTTTGACATTTAAATCAATTGATAAGTGCTTAAATTTTATTTAAAGGCATAGAAATTCTCTCTGATCTATTTCTTCTCTTTAAATAATGAATACCATATCTAATCTCAGCTTTTGTTATTGTTCTATAAATAATGAATAAAAATACTCAAGGAAGTTCAACTAATCCATTTTTAATAATTTATGATCTACTTCTTCTAACCATTATATTGCTAATTATAATTATGTTAAACAATAGCCTTACTGACTCACAGTTTTGCTTTTATCTAAAAATAGTGAAACAAAATTTAAATTGCTATGTAATCTTTATGGAGCTGCTTTAATCAATATGTAAATAAGAATAGGTAATACAGTATCTGCAGAGGTAGCTTCCTCTTTTAATGATGTTAATTTAAGGACATCATTCATAATTTTTGAACATTATATCATGGCTTCTAATTTATTTACAGCAGTCTTACAATTATCAATGTTCAATAAAGCTATATAAAATTGTAGAAAATTAATTACCTTCTACTGCTAAATCCCACATTTCATCAACTCTATTTTATTTAATTATTTCTAAATGGTCATAGCTTACCCATTCTAAAGATTTAATTCTAAAATAAAGACCAGCATCTTTGTATGTTCTCTCTTTTGGATAGACTCTAAATAAATAATACTTAATTTAATACTTATCATAAACACGTTTACTAACATATTTTTCAAGCATATCCATCATTTAAATTTCATCTATTTTCATTTCATTCTTTCCTTTTAAGAAAGTAGCTAAAGCTTATATAAAGTCAAAATATGCATTCTTAACACCAGCTTTATCTTCTCCAGAAATTACAGCTTCTTTTACTTCTTATAAAGAGGAAAAGTTTTCAATAAATTATTTGATATCAGAACAATGAGAATTTGAAAATTCAGAATTTTTCTTTTAGTCATTAGGACTAGCTCCTCCAACAATTTATTTAATAAATTCCAGATTAATAGCATTATGAATACATTCACTTTATTGTTCAACCCAAATTTAATTTTCATCTAAGGCTTCATTATTATTATTATTTCTGAGTTTCATAGCTTTGATTGAAAATAAGCCTTCTCTTGTTTTTGGAGATGTGACACATAATGTCAGAGGAGTCTTTTCAATAAATTCATATAATTATTTTTATCGTTTTTCTTGGCTTAATTATTCAAAGGACTCTCTCATCACTTCATAATTTTTCTTAATATTATACTTTGCACTTAATAATTGATATTTTGTTTATTAAATATGTTCAGTCAAATTCAATGAACGTTCTTAAAATTCTTAATTCAAAATTTAATAAATATTTCTTAAATTACTTTACAAATCTTCTTTATTTAATAATTTTAGTTATTCCAAAACATATTTAATTTAAAATACAGTTTTTTTATCATCCAAATATGTGTATTTCTTAAAGTATAATATAATTATTTACATCAATAAAATTAGTAAGTACTCTTTTGAGACTAGTTTCTTCTTAACTTCCTGATGTAGAAGTAGCTAAATCTTAAATTTCTATCAAACATTTCATTAATGCATTAACAAGTTTTCTAGCATTTCTCAATTTTTCATCTTTAATCTTCTTTAAAGGTTAGACCTATTCTTAATATACAATATTATTAGGAATAGAGAAATTTAAGATTAGTGCATAAATTTATTATTAAGCTAATTAATTATTTTATTATCTAAATATGTTTTCATATTTATCTATTTCTAAAGTTCTTGTAGCTAAAGTGACAAGTTAATTAATGACTTTTTAAAGATCTGCAGACTCAGTTTTGAATGTTTTCATATCCTATAATAATTAACAGAGAATTTTAATTTCATCTAAAGCTATGCAAACACAATTTGATTGTATTCCATCAATTTTATTAGTATCATTAATTATGGCATTAACAGAATCAGGACATAAATTTAAAATCTCTTGAAGATATTCTTTAAGAGAAGGTTACAAATCTTACATATACTAATTTAATCTATTATATTAAGGATCTTCATTATATTTTTAATTCCTTATCATTTTTTTAATAATAATATGAATTTATTAAACTGTGTTTTCATGATCTTCTCTAATATATTTAAAAGATGAATATTATTTTGGAAATACTAATTAAGGTATTAACCAAACATTAAATAAAAAACTAAAGATATTATCTTAAATTTATTATTCAGTGGCTTCTGGAAATTTTTTTAAGATTGTAATTTAAATCATTTTACAAATGATACGAATACCTTGAGGTATTAAGTAAATATTCTTAAATATGTTTTCCATGATATTATTTACAAGCTGTTTAAATTTATCTATACAAGCAATCAAGACACTATTAATTTCATTATTTAAATGTTGATCAGATCTACTACTATGACTATAAACATCAGATAAATTGCGAACAGGTGATTCAGACTGAGATTCTGTAGGTACAACACTTCTCCTTTCCATGGTTAAGAATTTGGCTTATCTTTATTCTTCTCCAAATTGAAGAACCTTTAATGAAAATTCAGCTAATTAATTTTAATTTCTTCTTGAATGTTTTATATTTTATTTCTTAGATTGATCATATTATTTAATTAAATTAGCATAATAAAGTGTCATATTTTATTAAGGTATTTCAATATTTCTAATTGGAGTTATAATAGGTATTTATCTTTAAGGTAATTTATGTGATGAACTTTACATTAAAGGAACTTATTTAACAGTAAAAGCAGATGAAGTCAAAACTTATTTATCATCTTTCTATTTTTTTTCTTATTCTTTCTTTATTTCACGCAATTTGTCTGCTATTTTTCTTTTGTCTAAATCAAGAAACTTATCAACTTTAGTAATTTGTATTAATGAATTTTTGAATATAACTTTAGTATATTTGACATTTTCAGGTCGTTTTGCAAATTCCTTCATAATAAATTATGTTAAAGTTTCTTCTCTATCCCATAAAAATTCAGGAATTTCTTATCTATTGACTTCTGTAGTTATTATTTCACTCATTAATTTCAAAATTGGCTATTTCCACATTGATCCACATGCAATATTATCATAAATACTATTTATGAATGTACGTATAAGAGTTTCAATTTCTGGAGTTCTATTTGTATTATTATGATGTTGGAATATTGCAGAACATACTTTTGTATTTGATAGTTTTTCAAATATCAATTTTACATTAGTTTCTGCATTTCTAAATAATCTAGATGTGGATTCTTCCAATGTCTTTTATTCTTAATTCATATTACTCTCAACTAATACATTAATATAAGTTTAGTAATAATTCCTGCTTTCATGTTTTAATTCATCTAATAATTTATTTTTAAGTTCATCTTCTTATCTCATTTTGTATTATTCTTCTTTTAAACTTTATTGTAATTTCATCCATTCCTCAATAGATGTACGATCACTATTTATAAGAATATGAGATTCTTATTATGTTGTTCCTACCATCTAATAAAATATTCTATCTTCCACTTCATCAGTTTCTTAGACATCTGGGACACTTCTCAAACTTTAAAATTATCTCTGATGATTCATATAATAATATTTATATTCATTATTTACTCAATCTCTATAATTCTATATAAAACATATTCAATATTTATTATTATAATTATTTTTTCTAATTGCATTCACTTAAGTAAAAATCTAATTTCATTTGATATTTTTGAATTATTTCATTTAATGGATTAATATCCATTCTATTAATAATACTATCTAAATTATCTTCAATATCATTTTTCATTAATTATATATCATCTTAATAATTATTTAATTTTATTTAAAGTTATTGATAATTGTAAGTTGAAACTGATTGTCTATTACGTGTTAATTCTAATAATCTATATTCTAGTTTTTTGCAAATTTATTTAATTTATTATTCCTAAAATATTGCAATTCCATATGTATTAATTACATTAACCTATTCAAATAATGATTGAACTTTAATTTAAACTGATTCCAATTAATTTGTAAATTGCATTAAAATGCTTTACTTTTATTTACAATTTTTTAATTCCTTTACTTTTTCATTTAATTATACAAATTCATTTTTAGTCACTCCACTCTTTAATTCTTAAAATGGTTATAAAATCATTCCACTTTTAATATGCTATAATTATTAATGATCATATGCACATTCTATAGCACATATTTCACATAATTATTATGTATTGTAACTAAATCTAGCCTATTCTATTAGTATCAATACTTTTAAGTTGTGTTTTAAACATTTCTCTTTAACTCTATTTGGATCTGTTATAATTGATGCCTTTCCAGGAGAAAACATACTACGTAATGACTTTGATTAAAGTAATTTATAGAGCATTCTATTCTGATGAGATTATTTCATAAATTAATAAATTGGGAAATCTATTTATTATTTTAAATTAGATAAGTATAAAAATATCAATTCCAAATCTAAAATAAAAATTATAAAATACAATCATCTAATCAAATTATTTTTATATTTATTCAAGCTTCTATACTACATTTAACTTATAATTAGTTTTTTTTTTATTTAATTATTTTATTTCAAATTAATTTTATTTGGTAACTCATTTACTATTATTGTTTTATGCAAGTTATTTGATTTAATTTAAATTTATTTTATTTCAAAATGGAATGTCTTATTTGTATTCCAAGCAGAAAGGTTCTGTATGGATCTAATCAAGATTAAATTAGAATGAAAGGTAAAGTATTGTTAGATTATTATTTAAGAAAGTCTCTCTATCATAAAGGATCACTTCTTCCCTTTATAATAAATATGCTGAATCTCAAAATTATTATTACACTAAAGTAGTTAATGATTTGATACTCAATTAACCAACTAAGGCTACAATTTAGTTTAAAGTATTATAATATTTCCTATTTTTATAAGGATTTGTAATAATATGATGAAGAAGTTGAACATTGTAAGAAACTCTACACGGTATCATCATATCCAAAAAAAATTAAGATTTTAGTTGAATTCTATAGAGTATTCATAATTCATTACATTTGCAGTTCCATAAGGATATTCCAAGGTGGGCCGTTAATGAATAAATTGTTAGCATTTTAAATGAATTTTACAATCAAAGAAGAAAATTAGATTATTATAAAATACAACATATAATTGAATAAGAAAACCAATAAAATCCTAATAGAACTCCAAAAGGTATTGTAGGAGAGTAACCTTAAGAATCCTAAAGTACTCCAAAATCATCTTAAGAATCAGGATTAGTTGTTGGTAATGTTTTGGATGAATTAAATACTGAATTAAAATAAAGGACACAAACTTAATAAAGTGAAATAAATGAAATTATTTAAGCTTTAAATGCTAATCCAATAAAAAAACAACCAAATTTACAATAATTAATAAATAATTAACAATGCATTCTTAATGAATAAAGATTATAATAATTCATAACTTAAGACAAACTAAAAAATATTAATCTACTTATAAATTAATAAAAAGCCACCAGTTAAACATCAAGATAATCCAAATTTTAATAATTATAATAAAAAAAAGTTGATTTTAAATAAAATTGTTAGACTTCTAGAAATAGGGGTAATTCACCTAAAATTAATCATACTCAGATATTAATCTTATGTAAAATTAATTATTATTACAGTACGATAAAGAGTTAAAGTAAAACTAGAATTAAGAAATTAAATAAAAACAAAGGCAATTACTGGTAATACATCTTTAAGGAGTCTCTAAAAAAATATTGATTCACCAAAAACAACAAGAAATATTTAATAATAAAAATAAAGATTTAATTAAAAGAAGGAATTTAAAGCAAATACTTTTCATGTAAATCAATCTAACAAGTACATTATCTCATAATAAATTAGAAACTTGATTTTAAGTTTATTGGTAAATAAAAATACAACTGTACATGTTGATGCAAATTAAAAAAATCTCCTTTTGGCTAAATTGAATACCTTAAACACACCTAGATAGAATTTAAATTGAAATATATTTATTTAATAAAATTAGTAATTGTTATTTATTATTAGAGATTTAAGAAGTTATAATTATGTCTAATATATTTTTATTTTATAAATATCAGAAATTATATGTATATTTTTTGAATATTAAATAAAGGCTATTTACAAAGCATTGTTTTATTTTACCTTTTCATTTTAAGTATTTTGGATTTTATGAAATATTATTTAAGTAGCTTAATCAAATCTTAATTGAAAGATGGATTAGAATCAACCAAAAAAAGCTATAAAAAGAGCTTATTGTAAAAAAGTGAAGCCTCAAATGGTTTTTAGATCTGAAAGTGAAAAAATGAGATAACTACTATAAATTATAGATGATAATAATAGTTTAGCAAACCTAGATAAATAAGTAGCTTTAGCCTCTTCTAATTCATAATTAAAGAATATATAAGAATAACAATAGAGTTCTTAAACATAATCAAGTGATAAAAATACTTAAAATACAACTTTAATTTAGCCAAGTACAGAATAAACACCTAAATAAACATTAGAAATTAAGATAATAAAAAAAGCTTAACCATAAGAGTTGATTAATGAAACATAAAAGAAGAAATTGAAACCAGATGAAAATTATGAGTAAAGATTTTGTTAAATGAAATGTGAATTACAAAGCTTTTTAACTTATTGGATCATGAAACTTAAATCTTCAGTTATTGATACATAATAGATGGTAGAATAATTAGAATAATTTAAATTATGATTTTTAATTTATATCTATTATTTATATATGTTCTTTAAAACAAATTTCTTATTACTGATGTATATAAAGTTTTGAAAAATCGAATATTTAATTTGTATAATTTATTTATGAGATAATTTAGCGGGACTTGGAAAAGGAGAGGTGGAAATGTTAATAAAAGACCATTTAGAGGAGGGAATTAAAATTTTAGAGACAATAGAAATAATAATAACAGGTCTAATAATCAACAAGGAAATTATAAAAATAATTAGTTTAGAAGATCATCAAATTAAAATTAAAATTCAGGTTATAATAGATCAAGAAACTAAAATTAAAACAGAGGAGGAAGATCAAATAGAGGAAGAGGAAATTAATAAGGATTTTAATAACAAAATACATAGCGAAGAAGAAGATTTGGGTTCAAATAAAATAATTAGAATGTAAATAATATTTTAATTGAATAGGGTGAAAAGAAATAAAGGTTCATCAAAACTGGAAGAAAGAATAGAATTAATTCAGATGTTTATAAAATAGCCAAGGATCTATAAAGTATATTATATATTATATTATATAGGAAAATCTAAAATGGAATAGGCATTAGATAATTATTGGAAGAAAGGTGATTAAACAAAGAATGAAAAGCCTACTCAAGAAGCAAATAATGAAAAATGATATCAATTAAATAAATATTAATAATTAAAATGAAGAAGTTAGAATAGGTGAATACATATCTAAACAAATTTGATGAAACTATTCTAAAATTACTTAAAGAGTCTAACATAAACACTATTAAAAGAACATAACCAAAATCTATTATAAATTCAGATGAACCTACAAAATAGTAGGATGAGATTATAAATAATTATCAATATACACCTGTTTCAAATTTAGAAAATTCTTAATTAAAAAAGTCTGATTTTATAGAAAATGCTAATTCTTATAGAATTTGTAGAAGTAGACAATAAATAAAAACATAAACATTTGAAAAATTTTAACCATAACAATAATCAATAGTTGTTAATAGTCCAATAAATTCAGGAATGTCTTCACCAAATTAAGCAAATACATCAATCAATATTGTAGAAAGATTAAAAACTATTGAATAGCATTATGGAAATAAAATTAAAATATTGGAAGAAGAAAACACTCAATTAAGAAAGTATATCTTCAAATAAATTCAGAACCTCTTAAAATGATAAAGTCTATTTATAATCATTAGAGTTATAAGTGTAAAGATTAGAAAGTGATTTAAAAGAATAATAAAAATTATTTTAAGATATCCTTTAAAAGTAGTTAAATGATTAAAAATAATAAATGTGTATAATTATAATTCATTATTTTTAGAATTTGAATTGGAAGAATAAGAAAAAAGATTAAAAAGATTATTTGAGAAATAAATATCAAGAAAAGATTAAAAAATTTAAGAATTAGAATAATGGTAATAAAAGAAAAGATCACATCATACTGATAGTAATAATACAAATTTACTATTTACATTCAAAACACATGATCATTGAATTACTTATAATTAATTATATTTAGATCTATTAGAAGATTAATTTTCTTGAGCATCAAATTCAGATGCAAGGTTTTTTTAAATTTATTCTTTAACACTTATTTTATTTTTTGATATAGGATTTATTTTTGATTCTCCTTAAATTTTATTAATTTTATTTTAATAAAAAGTTTAATTGCTTTCCTCTTGTTATTTAAATACAGGAGTTTGTTCTGAAAAATCTAATTATTTTTATTTATTTATAGATTAATCTTTTGATAAAGGAGTATGATTTTCAAAATCAAACTTTGGATTTACAAAATTGTCAAAAATAAATGAATTTTTAAGATTTTAACCTTCAATATATTAATCTTTTTCAATTTTATTTAATTATTGATCATCAGATGGATTCATATCATAGTTACCAAAAGAAATATTTCCTTATTATTCAATAGAATCAGATGATTTTTTTTTTTGATTATCTAATTATTTACTATTATTATCAAATTATAAATTTCCAAATATTTCATTAGATTCATATTCATTATAAATATCTTTTATAAGATTTGAGTTTTGTTAAGGAGATTTAAATCTGCATTCAAATTAAGAATTATCATCATTTGAAATAAGAAATGGATTTTTTTCATAACAGTACTTAATTTAATTCAATTTTTTATGTGTTATTGGCTTTTAACTTGGTTAATCTTTTTCTATCAAATCATCAGTATTGATTTAAGAATTGATTTTATTGAAACCAATCTATTAGAATGATCCATTTAATTCCAATTAGAAATCTTTGGGATTATTTTCTTTATTAAAGGTTGAAAAATTATATGATTATATTTCTAAAAATTTATTATTATTAATTTGAACCTCTTTTCCTCTAATATTTTTATCATGAATATTATCTTGAACTATTTTATCATGAATAGATTCATCTTTTAAAAAAGAAGGTATTATAAAATCATCCTCTAATATTCCACCTAATTTTTTAAAATTAGAATCTGATTTATGACTTTTTGATCTTTATTCTTTATCTTCCCTAAGAAAATTAACTTTAGATCTATTTCCTCCAAAAATGGTTTATAGCTTTTTTGATTACAATATTTTATCTTGATTGTATTATTATGATTAAGATTAGATATACATATTATCTTATATATGTTCTTAAGCATAATAAGGTCTAAAGTCTTATTTACTAACACTAGCAATTATATTAGAACTTTTTTGAACTAATTTTTCACCAAATGATGAACTAATATTGGAACTGTCATTTTCAGGGAAACGATCTTAATAATTCCATCTAGCATGATTGATATTCAAATTTACTTTTTTCTATTACTTGAAATAATCCAATTACTTCTATATTATCTTTGAGATAAGTTATGACAGGAATTTTTTCATATTCATTAGATTAAGTTTTATTTTGTTAAAATGACCTTAATCTATCTAAAACATAATAATATTAATTAGATCTCTTTCTTTATTGATTCATCATTGAAAATTTGTTTTGATGTTATTATTCATTCAATTTAGAATCAAAAACAAATTCTTGTTTAATTCTCTCTTGAATTATTGGTTCTCTTGTTGCTTTACAATTATCAATTCCAAAAATGATTTGGAAACTCTTTCTCATTCGATCTAAAGACATTTTAAATTAAATTATTGATTTCTTAAATTATAAGTAAAAATATAAAAATTTATACTTAAATTTATTATTCCACAAAAGATCAGTAATTCTCTAAAGTTTCCTTAGGGAATATAATAAATTTATAAAAAGAAACAAATATCTTAAAATAGTAAATTCAACAAAATTTTTTTATGAATACTACTATATTGAAGTTGCTTTTATTAATAAATAAACTATATTCTTAATGTTTTAATATATAATTAATGATATTTTTACTTGATAAATAATAATTATTAATATGTTTAAGTAATAAATACAATTCTAGTATTCCTTAATGGAATAAATATTTTGCCATTTTTTTAAAGTGTATAAATAAATCATTAAATTAATTAGGTTTGTTTAAGAGGGGTTAAATTCATATTAATTTTGAATTAATCAATCGAAATAAAACTGAGAGTTGTATGATATTAGATAGAAGAATTTAATTTTACTGAATCTTTAAATTATCATAACTACTATAATTACCTATTATAAATGGAATTAATAACCTTAATGAGTCACTACTATTTCATAAACTAATTAGATGAAAACAAATTGATATATATACATCTACAGAGAAATTTTTATGATAAAAAATTAAGCTAAATAGGTTATATAATTTATTCTAATTAGAAATATACTATAGAGATATATTAAGTTATAGAACCTTATATCTTTAGTGGGTAGCTAATTTATGAATCTATTTATAAAACGATTTATTCCTCAGAAAATGTTTATTAGAGATTGATATAGAATTGGAGAATAATTTAAGGAAATTAGTTAAAAAATGACAGTGTTTATTAAAGGAATTCATTTTTGAATAAGAATAATATTTAATTAATTAAAAATAAATTATTCGATGGGAGCTTGCACATCAACTAAAGAAAAAAGGTATGAGATTAATAGAACTTTAATGCCATACAAGTAGAAATAATATTAATAATTTAGAGTTCATATTGTGGCAGTAATTTGGCCAAAGAATTAACATAATTTATTTGACTTTGATTCCAATTCATATTTTGTAAAAGAAATCGAAGTTGACTTTTCATGTATTATAATAAGATTTACACTTTTAGCTTAAATAGCAACAGTAGACAAAGAACTAGTGGCATTAACTTAAACAGAATAAGCTATAAATTCAACTGAATTAGTGAATATTACTTTAAATGAATAGGATGCTTATATTAACTGTATATCTCGATTACAAGATCATAAATTATGGGCAGTATTGAAATTAGAAAGCAATCAATTTTCATCTATAGATGTATAAATTAAATTATATAATTAGCATAGAGATTTAAAAATTGGAGATGTTATAAAATTAGGAAGAGTGAAAATGTAATTATTGGAATATGCATTTATGGCACCATGTGATGAGGCAACATAATATTAAGATGAATAAGAAGATGAAGTTTAAACTATTAATGATGTGTTTAATTGTAGGATTTGCTTTTCAAGTAGAGCCACAGAAACAAATCCTTTGATAAGACCATGTAAATGTGGAGGTTCAGTTAAATATATACATTTGGAATGTCTTTAAAGATGGGTTGGAATACAATTAAAAATTAAATAAGGAGAACATTCTATTTAGTATCTTTGGAAAAGATTAGATTGTGAAATATGCAAAACCACATTTAGGAACACTTATAAATTTTAAGATAAAACATATTCAGTTCTTAAATTGCCAAAACCAAAGTCATCATATATAACTTTTAAGATTACAAATGATGATGAAACTAAAGAGGCTATGATATATTTAGTAGAAATTGGTGAAAAAACTGAATTAAAAATTGTATAATTATATATATAATAATTTAATAGGGTAGAATTCCAGATTGTGATATTAAATTAAGAGATATATCTGTATCTAGAGCACATGCTATTCTTAAATTAATTCCAACTAACAATCATACCCCTGAAACTCCAAATTACATTATTAGAATTTAAGATAATAAAAGTAAATTTGGAACTCTTGTTCTAGCCTAAGATTAAGATTTACTTAAAATATCTGAAGAAGGAACTCAACCTAATGTCTTATTCTAAACAGGAAGAGTGTTAATTTAATGTACTAAGAAAAAGAAGTAGAATTAAAAGTCAAGTTATAAACATCCTGAAAATGTTACTCTGACATTAAATTAAACAAAATAATAATAATTTGAGTATTTTGAGATTGAAGAATCATTCGATACACATGATGAACTCATGGATAGTGATATTATTTTAAATAATTCTTAACCTTTTTAATAATAACAATGTAATGGATTAAATGTGAAAGAAGATAGTATTTGTGATGAACGATGATGCATCATTCATTTTTGATATTGCTTTATTTATTATATGAATTTATTTTTTATTATATAAGTGAGCAAAATTATTATTATATTAATAAAAGGAAATGATAATAATATAAGTGATTGAAGATCATTAATTAGAAATAATATATTACAATAACATATATCATGATTATTGTTACTTAAATTATTAATCTTCATCTTCACTTTAATCTTATTATTGATTATCATCCCCTTCATATAATTTTTATTTATTTTCATTGTCTTTCTCTTCATCTTCTTCTTCATTCTCTTCTATTTACTCTTCTCTTTCATATTAATTTTCAGCTTCTTCATCATCTACAAATAAACTAGGATCATAAACAAAAAGAGCTCTTCCAGTCATTTAATTGTTTCCTCCTGTTTATTTAGCACCTATGTTTAAATAAATAATTTAAACCTTTCTTCTTTTATTCTTCTTATTTTTATTTTTCAGCTTCTTACTTTTTTTTTTCAGCTCTTTCAATCTTCCATTTTTCAAATACTTCTTTAGTAATTTTTGTTCCTCCTTTTTATAACTTTTAAATTTCCTCATCTATTTCTTCTTCAATATCACCATCAAATTATTATTTAATTTCCTCCTTCCTTCTAAAAACATATCCTTATGGCAAACAATGCTTATAATGACAAGTCATACCATTAGGACATACCCATCTCCATCCATACTTACCTTTTTCTAAAGCATCCAAAAAAAAATCACAAACTTTAGCTGATGGAATTTAACTATTTTATTTAATTACATCTAGATACCTTTTATATGTTTTCTCATTGGCTTCAATTACATCTTTTAAAGTCTTTTCATCCCAAGTTTAACAAGTATCCCATTCATCTGTCAATTATTATCTTTAATCTGTATATAAATCAAGTATTGCTGTCTTTTATTCGAGACTCATATCATGAGAATAAATACATTTCTTACCCTTTTAACAAAGACCTATCTATTTACTTATCTTTTACCTTATTTGTAATATTCACATAATATTGATTTTGGATCAACTTCTTCTTCAGATTCTTCATCTCTTGCTTATTCAACTGTTTTATATAAAGATTGTATCAATTTTTCATCTTCCTCCAATTATTTTTCTAATTTCTTTTTCTCATATTCTTCTGCCTATAATTTTGACATTGAAACACCATTATGTTTAACTTATTAAGCAACTCCTTTACAAAAACTAAAAAATATTTTATATCTCAAATACTTTTAAACTTGTTTGCTTTTATTTTTATTTTTTAGTCCAAATGTTCTATCCTCTATTATTTTTTCCTATTTCTTTTTTTCTGCTTTTTTACTCATGAATTAAATTGATTAAAAAAAATGCAGGAAGCATATAGAATCAAAACTTCTAATAAAGTTCAATTGGAAAACAAATTTACATAAAAAAAAGGTTAGCTATTAGAATCCATATAAATCATGATTTCATAAGTTTAAGAGGAACTATAGGAATCTATACTTAAAGATAAATAGGAAGTTATAAATCAAAAAGCTAAAACAATAGCTCTTTAGAAATAAGCTGATTCTAAAAATGATCTTATACTTGAACAAGAAACTATCATATCTTAGTTATTACTAAAAATATAAGAATTAGAAAAAGAATAGTTACCTCAAAAACAAAATAATGTAGATTAAGATTTAGTAGTCGAGCTTGAGTAAGAATTGTTATTACTTAAAACATTATCAAATAAACTTCGATAAAAAGCTAATCGATTATGCAGTTACTTTGTTTGTCTAAGATTATATAATGCAGAATAAGGTTTAAAAATTTAATAAGATGATTATGATTATAATTTACTTGTAATGCCAAAAATTCCAGATCATTCTAGTTTGATTTCTAGTTTATAAGAATCTGAAAGAATCTTAAAATAAAAATTAGAATAGCAAGTATAATGACATTTAATAATAGGGATATTAAAATTCAAGAGATTTAGGTTGAGAATGTTGAATTAAAAAAAGAAAATTAGAATTTAAAAAGATGTCTCAAAAGATTCAATGTAACATCAAATTTAGATGCTTAAAAATAACAAGCATTAATTTAATAACTTGAAGATTAATTAAATGAATAATAATAGCTTATAGCTGATTAATTTCATAAAATAAAAGTATATATTTCTTAATAATAAGCAATATGAATAATAAAATCAATGCAAATAATTAAATGATTTTATACTTAAAAAAAGAAAAGTTAAAAATTAATAACCTGTTTTCAATTTAGAATTAGTAAAGAGAAAACTTACTCTTGATGTTTTTAGATCTAGAGATGATAGTGCTTATACTACAATTGAACCTCGTATTCATTCCAAAACAGTTTAATATAAATATTGATTATTTCTATTTTTTTATTTATGAGATCAAAACCTAATTAAGCTTAAGAGGATATAATGATAAAGGATCTTTAGAGGGTTATCTAATTAAATGACTTACAGGCAAGAGAAATTCTCAATCAAACCTAATGGAATTTATAAAAAGCTACTAATTATATATTAGACATTCAAAAATCAGGAACAAAAATTGAAGAGCAATTTAATAAATATGCAACAAAACAATCATTAGTAATAGATGAAAATGGAATTTCATAATTTTGTAAAGAATTAGAAATTGATTTAATGGACCCTGTTATCTTATATATATCATATATCTTTAAAAGTGAGACAATGGTATATTTATTTAATATTTAAGGGTATTTATACAAAATTTGACTTTCTCTATGGATTTACAATATTGAAAGTCTAGTCTACATCTGAATTGAAAAAAGTATTAAAACGTTTAAAAGATGATCTTAATAATAATAAGGAAATTTTAAAATCAGTCTATAAATATTGTTTTGATTTTACTAAATAAAAAAATAGAAAAGATATCGACCTCCCATTTGCTCAAGGATTATGGGAAACACTTTTAACAAATACATTTCCAATCATGAAATAATTCTTAAAATATGTTAGTGTAATGATAATTATAAATTTAGTAAATTCAAGAAAAGGATTAAAAACCTATCTCCAGAGATACCTATTATATGGTTTGGGAATTTTGTGTCTAAATTGGTGAAGATTTATCTAAATATGATTATAAAAATGGAGCATGGCCTACTTTTATTGATGGTTTCTATTTTTATATGTTTCCTCATCATAAATAGTGATTTGCTAACCAGATTATATATATTATTATAAATTAATTAAAAAAAATGTTCAATTAAACACGAAAATTTAAAATATAATTTATAATGAAAATATCATTACTCTTCTATTTAAAAATATTGAAAATTATGAATTATACATTGAGACCTAAATACATTATAAAAAATATTAAAATAACATAAAATCTTTGTGAATTAAAATCTAAAAGTAAGTCTTAACTTATAATAATATTTTGTTGTTCGTTTTATTTATATTAAAACTATTTAAAATAGCCACTTATTTAAAATGATAAAAATGAAGATTTTTTAATAATTTTTGTTTTACCTTTATCACCAAATATTTTCATTCTTGAATTGCTTTTTATTATTCATAAAATTATTTAGTTTAAGTCTAAAAATAAGACTTAGAACAAATTGTTGTTTTCTCCGTTATGGTTATGTATAAATTCTTTCAAAAAATAAGGAAAAACTTTAATTCATAATTATATTACCTATTTCTTTTAAAAAATCTTAAATAGAAATTTGATAGACTTATAGTTTTTTAACTTCAAACCTAGTAATTTTGGAACAAAGTGTAATTCAGATGAAAAAAATATATTAGAACAAGTAAAAGATTAAAAACTGTATTTAATTTTAACTTGATAAATTGTAATGATGATAATCCTTTGATAAATAATATTTTAAATAAAGAAATTTTAAATTAAATAATATTCTATCTTAAAATAATTGAAATATAAAATTTATATTGTTTAACAATTAAAATCAATAACAATGAAAATATTATAATCTATTAATGAAATATTTCCATCATTATTAATAATACAAAAATATATATATTTTAAATAAATTTAATGATGATTTACTTAGAAAATTAATTATATAAATAATATATTTTGATTAAAATTATCTGAATCAAAGTCCAAAATTCCAACTTTCTCTTTATTATAATTATTATAAATCTTATTTATTTACTTTTTATTAACATTACAATTTATTATTAAAAACCTAAATTATAAATGATTCAATGAACTCATAAGAATCAGATGTAGTTTATAAAACAGCGATTATTATTTTAAAAATATTCTTATTAAAAATAGATAACTGAATTAATTAAGACAATATAATTTTAAACCGACTCATAATTAATAATATGTAAAATATTTTAAAATGTAGATATTTCTTTTAAATCCAATAATAATTAGGAAAAATAATTCAATATCTACTATACAATATAAATATTATATTATCATTATTGGGTAGGATAGATTGGTGACATAATAGTAACTTTTGTCTAACTTCTTTAGGATGGTGAAGGATATCTATATTTATAGATGATTGTAGGCGTATATCTGCCATTTTTTTTCATAATTTCAATTCTTTTTGCACTATTAGTTTATTTTCTCCTTTCTACGACATAATCCTTAATTTCATCAGGTGTAAATGCACCTATTTACACAATTTTTTTTAAAGCAGGACTTTAAGGAGCACTATTGTAATTACGTTGATTGATATCATCTATTGACTCTGAATTTTCGCCTAAAGCAGACCTTGGTATCTAAACAATAGGCTATTTTTTAGTAGTAACACATCCCATATGATTTTAATAATTAATATTATTGAAAGATCAATATTGATTTATCATATATATATGTTGAATTTTGTAGTAAGAAAAGGCAATCTATAAATTCTGATAATATGGTCTCTCAAACATTAATTAAAAATTCCATCAGCATGTATCTAATATTGATTAATTTTAAAGGAAATTAATATGAATTACTAATTCTCAAAACATTCTAATATTATTATTTCAAATAATAATTTTTTATATATGTTTGTGACATATAATATTTAAATTATTATTCTCTAACCTTTTTTTATTAAACCAAACTCTATTTAATAGTTTATATCATTCTATATACAATATTTAAATTTTATTATACTTTTTTTTAGAATATTATAGATAATTGGTTTTATTTGTTTTATTTTGTTTTTATATGGGAAATATTTGTAATAGTGAATAAAGGGACGAATAGTTAAGTAATTCCTTAAAAAATACTTACTTTTCAGAAAATGAAGACTAACCATACGCCCCTATTAAACCTATTGTATTCTACATAAAATATTATTAGATTTAAAATAAAATTGATAGAGATAATAGTTTGTAGATTGGTGTTTGTTTTGATAAATCTGAAATTATAAACTAAGAAATATGCATTTAACTATGGGAAGGTTTAGTTGGGAATCCATAACGCCAACATTAAAGAGAACCTGGTGATTTATAAAAGGCTTTATATACAATTCATAAAAATGAACCAGAACGTTTTGCGGAAGTTTTAGAATAAGCTGGAGGTGGATAAATTAGATGGTTTGTTTGGAAAACTTTGTTATATAGTTGCATTAAATATAAACATCAAGCAATGAAAATTAGATAAACTGAAAGACTATCAATAGTAGAAAGAGATGTGAAAAGAACATTTCCAAGGTATAATAAAATTTAAGATTAGTCATCCCTTTTTTTAATTAGAATCTTAAAGTTCTCAATTATTAAGTTAACTATTAAATTTAGTTGGGGCAACTTTTAAGGGAATAGGCTATACTTAAGGAATGAATTTCATCTTAGCATTTATGCTAATGTAATCAGGTGGAAATATAGAATAAACATGGTCTGCTTCTTTTCTGATGTTTTATTGTTCAAAATGGATGCTTTATGCAATTTATATGACAGAATTTCCTTTAATGAGATTAATTTGTAGTGTTACTAAAGAAATTCTCAAATAATAAGATGTATAATTGTACAAACATTATATGAAATTAGATATTGACGATTCTTATTTATTATGTAAATGGATTTTTACTTTATATTTGTATAATATTCCAAAATAAGCTTGTCTTCATTTTTGGGATATTATTTTTTAAAATGGTATTTTTATTATAGCATCCATAAATTGCTAATTATTAATCTCAATAAGAACTTCAATTTTGAGTTTCAAGAATTCAACACAATTTTTGGAATATGCATAAGAATTATAATAAAATTAAATTTGTTAAAATTACAAAGAAATTAAAAATAATGCCTTAAAGACAATACCATAAAAAAAAATTATTCTTTTTTGTATAAATTCTATCAAAGATTAATATGAAAAGAATAGTTCAGCATAAGAATACTTTTAATTATTATAAGATAATTTTGAAAAATCTGATTTCGAAAAAAAATACTAAAATTGGATGGAGAATAATCTATAATAAAATTCAAATTGAATTAAATATTTGTATGAAAGAATCAAAATTTTATATTATCTTTAGCCATTGTATATTAATCTTCAGGAAAAACTTAGTATTTTTGGTAATTTGATAGTCTAGAATCTAAAGTATGCTTTTTTGAACTTTTTTATTCTATTTTTGGAAATGCTAATGAATAATCCTTATAATCTTCTCTTTTTGTAACAGATTAACTTAATTAAGAATAAATAAAGATTTTTTTTGTCTATCTATCTATAGACTTTGCTCTCTAAGTCTATATTTAATTATTTATAATTTTTTTTCCTTATTTGTTTATCAAATTTGTAAATTCACTTAATAGTATTTTTTCATTAGGTTTCTAAGATTTTAGAGATTCCCCTTTTGTTTTATTATCATTCAATATAAATTCTTTATACCTTCTCTATAAAATTGTATATTCAGTATTTTCACTTATATTTTCAAGATCTTGGTTGTTCTTTTTTTTATGATTTTAAGCATTGTTACTCTCAAAATCATATAGCCCATTTACTTTTGAACTATTCAGAGGGTTATTTTATGTTCTGAATCTACTAGTCATTGCAAATTCTAAATATGATTATTCTGTTCTCCTTTTAAATTTTGGTTCTTGAAATTGAATATCTGGATTATCTATACATAAAACAGAATATTTAAGAGGTAATTATGTTGATTTATTAATTCCATCTTTTTTTGGAGATCTAGGAGATAATTCATTAGTAACAAAGAGTTTACTTTGAATACTCTATTCAAATTATTAATCATCTTCATTTGGATTTCTGTTTTATAAAATTTAACTGTTTTATAATATTGAACTCAATTTCATAGTATTAGTTTAAACTATTTATTAGTTTTGGATTTTTATTGGTACTTTTTTTATAATTTATTGAGTGCTCATCCAAATAAAATTTAAAGGTATTCTACTTGTATCATTAAAAAATTGCAACTGAATTTCATTTTGTTTTAATTTAAATTATTCTGCTTAGAATTCATTTTAACATAAAATTAAACAAATTGATGTTGAATTTTACAATTTAGACGATAATAATTCTTATGATTCTATTTTATAAGCTTTTTAAATTTTTTAATAATATTTTTATAAAAATTACTCTTGTTTTTAATAAGGACTTTCCCAAAGATTATCATTTAACATTTAAATGCATACTCCATTAAATTTAAATTTATAAGTTATAAGAGCTAAAGCCAAAGCTCTATATCTAGCTTCGCTTGTTGATTTGTAAGTAAATCTTATATAGCTTCTTTTGCATATACGATCAAAAGAGATTTTGGCACCTAAATGAAGCAAACTATATATATCACACTACTTAAAAAAATTCAATTCATTTAATTTTTCAAATTATTTCTTTTAATATTGCCTATTTCTACAACTCCATTTCGAGTTTGATATTTCTTACTTAACAATAGTGTAATCAATAAACTTTTGTTATTGAACTGGAACCATCTATATTTATTTAATTAACCATTAAGGAATAACTTTAATAGGTAAATTATTAAGTTAAGATATAGTTTATTAATAAGTTGATTAATTTAAACATTAAGTTTATGATGAGAACATTAATCTTACAGATTCAGCATCAGAAACTATCTAAAATAAGATTATTTGATACCGTATTATATTGTTCTAAAAATTTTATAGTATATTATTAATTTTATACTATTTATTCTATTTTCTAATATATTTCCATATCTAAATACAAATGTTCTGTTGGTATTTATGAAATGAAAAATGAGATATCTTTAAAAAAGTTATTTCTATGAAATTATCTTATTCTTCTAAACCATTTTTGAATAACAAATATTGCACGAGATTAATTGATTAATCCAATTATGATAGAGTATTACATTCCTTTTATTTTTCTATCCTTTTTTCCTCTAAAAAATTTTTGAATTTTACAAGCAGCACCAATTTCATTTAATTAATAATCAAAATATATCTATAATTATTATTCCTTATTCTTTCTATTATATAAATATATTTTTTTGAGAATATTGATATTTTTCAATTCTACAGATTTAAGTAAAGTGTATTCTTCTGATTAAAATTTATCTACTTTTTAAAGTACATGTTGATATCTATCATATTCTGAAGTAGTAAGTTGGTATTATTTCCATGGTCGTTTAACTGTTACATAATTCGTAAAATAAAATAAAAATTCATTCTTTATCATATCTTTATCTATAGTAGTCTCTCCATAATACTTTTTCATATAGTGAAAGTTAAACAAAATAACAGCTTTTTGAACTCTTCTAAAAATCAAAGGTATTAAATTCTTATGTTCACATTTAGTGTATTTTGGAAGTCTTATTGTTTTTAATATTGCATTTTAAGATTATATTTTAGTTATTTTATGGAATATGTTATCCTATTATTTTAAAATATAAAATCGCTTTATTTTATTATGTTTGATAAATTATTTTAGATTTTAAACTCTTTATAAATTGATTTTTAATGCTTTGTATATAAGTTTTGAAGCATTAGTAATAATGTATTATTAAAATTTCTTTTTCTTAAATTCTTTATATGAATATAAAACTTTTAAATAGGTTTGTTTATATTATGTTACAAGAATGCTTCTTACTTCTCTCTTTTTTTCTACAAACATTCTCCATTAATTAACAACTTTTTATGCCAATTAAATGTTCATAAATTTATAACTATATAATCATTAAAAAAAGTTATTATAATTTCAATACTAAGTTCTATAATGTAAGTATTTAGATTATAAATATTTATGTAAATTAATAAAGATGTGAGTATATATATACACTTTAAATCAAAATCAATAATAAAATTATGTCATATTAATAAAAATTAAATGGACTTAAATGTTGGGATTCTTTTCGTGACTTAACACTTTAGAAAATGGAAATAATACCATTTGCTATTACTGAATGTCCTGATTTATGTTCTTGTCAAATTTGCAAAAAAAAATAGCCGGAAAAAGAAGAACCATAAGAATAAAATAAGAAATCTTAAAAAATAATTAAATAACCAAGATAAAGAAGATTTTCAATATGTGGATTTAAAGATGATTTGCTTACAATCTGTCAAATGTTATAGAAGTAAGATGAAGTTGTGAGACCAATAAATATTAATATTTTAGATACAATTATTTTGAAAGAAAGAGAATTTGTATTATATGCATTTTATGATAATGGTTTCAGATACATCAAAAACAAATCCTTTTTTCATACAGAAATGGAAAAATAACTTTTAGATAGAAAAATAGAATTTGAAATTAATCATTAAATTAAACAAATAAAATCAGGTATCCATCCTACAATAAAATTATCTGAGTTATATCAAAATAGTAATTTAGTAACTAATAAATTAAAATAAGTATTTTATAGATTTAAATCTTAGTAAATTACAGATATATTAAATGCTTAAAGTATTCTAATGGCAAGATATTAGACTGGTGAAACAACTTTAATTGGAAAAATTGAATTACATTAATTATCAGTTTTATCGAAAACAAATGTTATATTTGATAACCTACTTCATTTATAATTATATCTTTATAATGAAAAAACAGCATTAGATTTTATTGAGACAAATAAAAGAAATTCTAAAGATTATTTTATTCATAGATATAAATACATAAAAGATAATTCACTATTTAGTGATATAGTTTGTGAATAATCATATTTAACAGATCCTTCACTTAGAGGTTAGAGATTATGGAATAAAGAAAAAGAATATTCAGAAAATTTAGATCTAAAAGAATATTTTAAATATACATGCCATAAAATAGCTGTTTATATATAAAGTTTTCATAAATAATGTATTAATGAGATGGAAGTACATTTTATTGTTAGTATAACTAAAAAATATCCAAGATTATCCTAAAAATATTACAATTATCAATGTAATTGGATTAAAAATGTCAAAAGCAGAAGAAACTTAATGGGTAATAAAAACTGGAAGAGTTTTGAGCACAGCAGAAAAAATACAAATTAATGATGTGGATTTAAATGAAAATAATATACCATAAACATAAAGATCCTTAGTTGTTTCTTAATCATTATTACCTTCTACTTAAAAGTAATAGTTGTTATTAATTATTAAGAGTAATAGAAAAGATAAAACCTATCACTGCTTAAGTAATAGTTAATAACATGTAAAGTACAAGAACATAAGATGCATTTAAAACTCTGAATCCTTAAACAAACAAATCTATTAATCAAATATAAGAAAATTAGTAATATTAAAAAATGTTAAGGAATTTTCCAAAATAATTAAAGAGATATCAAAGTATGTAGAGAGATTCACCAATCAAGTCTAGAATTGATGATTAACTTCTAACATGCAGTAGAGATGTTTAAATAGATGATTATTTATTGAAATCAAGATAGAAAAAGAAAAAATAAACAATTAATTCACCTTTTCTTAGAAGTATCTCTAGAAGATTTTTTACTAGAAGAAATTCTGCTGATTTTTGTTGAGGTATCCACTTAATAATTATTTATTATATTTATTTCAAAAGAATTATCTATTTCAAATTTTCTAGCTTATTCATTTTTTTATAAAAATGTTAGGATGAATATTAAAGTCTTATTATTTTGGTAAGGTTCATAGAAAAAAATTGAGAATAAATTAAAAATTTGAAGAAATTCTATAAACCTTGTTTACTTATTGCTTTCTTTTTGAAATTAGATATAGAGTTGCAAAATTTATTAAATTTATTTTTAAGAAGTTTTGAGATATTTTCTTAATTAAATTAAATTAAATTATTATAAGCAAACGTTACAAAAGATTATTCTTATTGTGCTTACTAATCATTCTTAAATAATTTTTAAACTTTTGAAATGAATAAAAAAAAAGGATATTGTTGAATTTTTGGTTAATATAAATATTAATTCTTAACAAAATAATAGATGATTTAATATTGAAAAAAAAAAGTGAAATGGAGAGATTTAATATTAAATCAAATAATATATAAGCTTTCTTAAAGATTAGAATAATTAAAGAGTCATTAATATAATATTTGTTATTTTTAAAACTCAAAACTGAAAGTCATCATTATCACTATCGTTTTCTTCAAAGGCAAATTATGTACAATATAAATCTATATATACAAATTAACAATTACATATCTCTTCATCATATAAATCAGACTTGTAACCATCCAAACTTGCTTCTTCGTTTTCCATAAATTTTTAAATCCCAATATAATTATTTTATATTATAAAATCTTCTTATAATAGCTATTAACAACTTAGTCTTTATTCTGGATTTTGAGATAAAAGGTTCTTTAGTATTTCTCTAATTTTAATATCCTATATTGCTGATAATTAATCTTCATTAATTCCTTCTAAAATTTTTTATTCTATGCCTTATTCATTCAATCCAAAAGGAGGTTTTCCTACTAACATTTCATAAAACAAAATGCCTATTGTGTAGACATCAAAAGAATAATCATATTCATATCCATCATTTTTTATAACCTCAGGTGGCATTGAATGAATTGTACCACAAAATGTAGAAGTTCTCCCCTTTTCAATTTTTTTAGCCAATCCAAAATCAATAAGTTTAATTCTAAACTCTTAAGTGATGATAACATTAGAAGCTTTTAAATCTCTATAAAGCCAACCATTTTCATGAAGATAATTAAAAGTTATCAATATTTGAATAAAAAATAAAGTAGAGAATTTTGTATTAAGTTTGCCTACATTTCTTAATAATTTATGTAAAGGCATTCCTTTCTCGAATTTCAAAAATAAATGAATATTTAAGTCGTCCTTATTGGTAGCAATACTAGGATATAGTAATCTAGAGTTTATTACATTTTATTAATTGATGGATAATTAAGTTCATTTAAAGCTTATTTTTCATTATGCAAATGCTCAATCTATTTTTAAGTCTGTAAAGAACTGAGTAATATACTCTTTTTTATCAAATTTAAAAATTTACTTTTTAGACCATTATTTGTGATTCGTATTTGATTAGATTTATGATTACTGTCGATTAATGAGTTTTATCAATATCTGTCAATATCTATATTTTATCGACTTGAATTTATTATAGATTCTAAGGGCTAGGTTATTTCATAAAGTATAATATATATTATTAGATGTTTAAAGAACGTCATAAAACTATTAAATTATTTAATAAATCATCAAGAAATCAGACCTCTTTCTAATTTTCTCAATTCAAAGATAATCATCTTCCACATTCTTATGACAAATTGTTCGCTATCGTCATCCAAGACCTTCTTTACTACTTTATTTATAATTGTTTATGGCTTCTCACGATTAAATAATCTTTTGATGATGGCATCAATAAATACTCTCTCCTCTTAAGATAAATATTCAATACACCTCTCTCTTAACCATGGACGGATCTTTTTCTCCAATAAGTTAGACTTTTGATTAACTAAATATATAATTAATACCTAAGCAAATAACTACCAATTAATCTGGGTATTAAATAGTTCTTCTTTTTCAGTTGGAATTGTCGCAAATATTTATTTGAGCTCTTCTTTCAAATCAATTTCCTTTTATAATTTCTCTTATTACATTTATTCAGCTTATTCCATCTATTGCTAGTTTTAAATCAAATATAATATTGAATTATTACTTGCTGCTATAACAATTATTATTAGGTTTACTAAGGTTCTGGCTCAGGTGGCTCTTAAATAATAACTACCATTTAAGGTTGTTCAGGTTCAGGAGGTTTTTGTGTCTTTAATAATTCTTTCTTTTTAAAGATTTCATCTTCTTCAAATTCCCTTTACCTGAATTTCTTTCTTTCGTTCATCTTAATCTTACCAATTTATTTACGTTCTTATTCACTATCATAAGCTAATTCTTTTTCAAGATATTTTTAGAAATTTTTCTCTCGATCTATCTCTCTCTCTTTTTCTTTTTTTCTTTCTCTCTCTCTTTCATCTTCCTTCTTTTTCCATTCTGCCATTTTCTCTTTATATTTTCTCTCCAATTCTGCTCTAGTATTATGCTTCTTTGCATCTCTTTCTCTCTCTCTTGGATGTTCTTTCTTTTCTTCTTCTCTTTTTTTATCATTTTTAGTTTTAGTAACAGTGCCTTCTAATTCTGATATTATTTTTTCTAATTTCTTTTTTATTTTATCATCATCTCTAGTAATGTATTCTTAAAAAGATGTAAATTTAAATAATGCTCTGTACTCCTCCTTTTATTTATCCTTCTCTTCTAATTTAGCTCTTCTCTCTTCCCATTCAGTCTCCTTCTTGTACATCCAACCATCAATCATCATCTAAGCTTTCTCTCCACCCTTAACAAGTAACTCCTTCTAGTTCAGAATCATACCATTAAGAAGGCGCAAACATTTTAACACACTTTCCATATTTTCAAATTCAGCATACCCAAAAGGAGTACCTTTTGATCGCTTCCATGATACTAATTGACCACATTCCTAACTATCATATTCATTTTACTTTCAAAAGTTTTTCAACATTATCATTAGTTAATTCTTAAGGTAAGTTCTTTATAAACAATTTCTTAGCTTCTTAAGGTTCTTGAATTTGACTTTTTGGATAGAAATCTTATTGTACTCCTTAAGGAATGTCTAAGTCTTGTAATCCTGGAACAGGAAAAAATGGTAACATAAATAATTTAATTTAAGATATTTTATTAAAAATACGTGTTCATTAAATATGTTCTAAGAAGTCAGACCTGTAGAAAACACTAATTACGACAGAAGGGTTCGTGAAAATCAGAAAAATGAATTCAAAAAAATATTGGAAGAAGATCAAATTTCATCTTAGATTGCAGAATAATTAGCTACATCTCTTGAATAAGAAGCATACACGCTTTCTGGAGGTGATCATACAAGAGACTATAGAACTAGAGTTAATACTGTTAAAATGCGCTTAAAGGGAACTAAAGGTATCTTTATTATACTATTCTAGGATAATTGATTAGAACTGCCTTAGTAGAACAAATTTTGACACCCAAAGAATTAATGTCATTAGATATGTCAAAATTAAGTGAGGATAGTGTTTAAGCATTCTTGTAGAAAGAATAAAGAGGTCTCCCTCAACCATAAACTAATATTAAAAAGAATGTTCCTTAAAGAGGGCCTCCAACCAGGCCTCCTGTTGCAGGTATACCACCAATCAAAAATTAAGTTGTGGTACCTCCAATTCCACAATCAACTACTTAAAATTCATCTCAAATTATTAATCAATAATAAATATCTGATTAGACTAATAGTGACAATTAAAATATTCACACTTAAGCTGAACCTTAGCATATTAATAAAGAGTAAGAAATTAATCTTCAAACTTAACCTAAGGATTAAAATCCTTAAAATTAGAAATAAGTTCCAAAACAATAGATTCCTCCTCCAAATAAATCTAAATAAGTGAATTCAACTTAAATCTCCAATAATTAAACAGAAGAATATGGAATAAAATAATAAGAAGTATAATAATAAAATAAAAACCTTAACACTTAAATAAATAATTAATTATCATCTGATATTACAACAAAATAAGAAAAAACTGAAGTCTAAAAAAATGATAATATTCCTCCTCCACTTTCATAATAATAATTAACTAATTAGATCAATTTTTAATAAGTATAAAATGAAAATGTAGAGGAAGAAGATTTAACAAATTTTGATTTTTTAAAATAAAATCAAGAGAAATTAAATTAATTAGCAGAATAATTGAGATCAGAAGAAGAGTCAGAAGAATCATAAGAATCAAATATTGAAAATCAAGAAAATTATAATCCAATAGAGAATGCTAATTTTTCTTAAACAGATAACTAAGAAGATAATCCTATATTGTAATTTTAAAATACCATTACCAAATAAAATAATTAGGATTCATCAGAGAATATACATCATACTGAACCAGAATAACAAATTAATAATGAATTAGATAAATAATAAAACGACAATTTTTAACAGGAAACCATAAAATAGTAAATACATAATTCATAAGAACTAAAAGATTAAGAATTTAATGAATAGCAAATTTCCTCATAAATTTAATCTATAGAAAATTAAGATGAAGTTCCTCATTAAAAATTAAAAGAAGAAGAAACACAAGTTCAATAAAATAATTAAGATTAATAAATAAAACACTAAAAATTGAATTCTTCACATAATTAATAAGAATAAACATAATAAATAATATCAAGCTAAACAGATACTTAAAATTAAAGAAATGAATAAATAGTAAAATAATAAAATGAGTTAATTGAAAGCTTAAATCTTACTTCTTAAACTCCAAAATTCAATATTTAATTACAACAATAATCAACTTAATAAATTGATGTTGCTGTATTTGAATAAATGATAAAATAAAGAGATATTTATTATGAAAAATAGATTTCTTAGTTAATTAAATAAAATAAGGATCTACAGCATTCAATTAATCAATTTTAATAAGATCATATTAAAACGATTTAAGACTTATAAACAAAGAATGTAAATTATTAAACATAAATTCAATAACTTCAAAATGAAAATAAGCTATTGAAAACTTCTTTATAAAATTAAGAATAAAATTAATTGAAATAACTTAATTAGTTAAAAGAATAAATTTTGAGTGAGAGAAAACAATTTTAAAAACTCTAAGAAATGTAATAAATGGAAAAATAAAATGAAAAACATTTCATTGAAAAATTGCATTCTAATACTCAATAAAGAAAGGATATCATTCATAAATATCGAATATAGTCAACCCAATCTAATTTAGATGACTAAATTACAATTTTATAAGGTTTATTATCAAAATTGTAACCACCTTAATTACCTAGAGTATAGTAATTCTAATAGCCAACCTAAATTTAAGCTAATACTTAATAACAAGTCGTTCAAACCTTGGTTGTTGAAGCTCCTGCTACACATTAACATCATGTTTAATAGTAAAACTAATAGTATTGGGCCAATGAAGATGATGTAAATTTGCAAGGTTAAATTGTTAATGCTGATTCTGGATCTACCTAATTGAAAACTGCAAATAACTAAATATAGGTTTAAGATGTATAAGATGCATAAGATGAATAATAATAATTTGAATAGCAGGATTAGTAAGATTAAGAAGTTTAATAGGATGAGGAAGAGGAGAATTAGTAATTTGATAATATAACTAATTAACATGCTATATAAGAGTAATAATAAGCTATACATAATTAGCCTCACTTCAAATAATAATAATAATAATAATAATAATAATAATAATAATAATAATAATAATAATAATAATAATAATAATAATAATAATAATAATAATAATAATAATAATAATAATAATATCAATATCATTAAGAATAATAATAATAGTAATAATTACTATTATAAAATTCATCTTAATAACACTAAGAAGAGTAAATCTAAAATAATGAAATATCAAATAGCATGGATAAGAAAGTTATACATGAAAGACAATAAAATGAACATATAGATTAATAATAAGCAAACTCAAATATTATCAAGAATGAAATTCAAGAAAATACTTATCATCCTCCTCCACCAAAGAAACAAAATCATTAAAAATAAGAAAATCATGCTACATTTGCACATCCAAGATTGGCACATAAATAAGAGAATAATCATAATTAATAATAGAATTAATAGCAAAATTTTTAAACAAATAACCCATTTTTTGATTATTAGGGAGCAGAAGAATATTTTGAAACTAGTAATTAAACAAATTTCTAATAATTTTTTGAAAAATAGATCGAAATTCCAAAATAGCCAACATCATAATAGAAAGCTAAATAAACAAATAGAAGAGCAAATGTACCTGGATCATTGTTTGATTGATTATTTATCATGTATCTATGTGAATATGATTTAAATGTTAATTTTTAATCTATTTATTTTTTTTACAACATCATATGATAAATTATTCTAGTTGCTAAATAATATTGAGTATTTTTTAATTTTTTAACAAAATATTGAAAATAGAAATCGTTATTTAACTTCAAATAACTAATTATTAATTGCATTGAAGTTCTTTAAAGAATTCCAATCTACTTTTTTATACAAAATATTCACATAATTAAAAATTGATATAATAATCAAGCAATTTTTTTTCCCTTATATAGACAATGAAACCAGATTGATAATTATAATTTAGAAAAATGAGTGATTTGAAATCAGAGTGCTAAGAAATCAATAATTGGTTTATAAAAAATACATTCTAATATGAAATTCCTCATTGCTTTACTGCATCTTATAAGAATGACAAAGCATATTTATCTATACTTTCTACTAATATTGGTTTGGTGACTTCAAGACCAATCCTTTAGAATTACAGACCTATTAAAATATATCATATAGATGGTCCATAATAAGAATATACAGAAATCTTTTTAAAAAATGTAAATTAAGAAATATTATTTGATTATGTTTCAATAAGTAGGGTTTTTGATTATAATGTAAGATTACAAATGAGTTGGTATATGCTGTCTCCTAAAAATATCAAGGCTCATACAATAAATTTTCATAATTTCCTAAATGGTGGATATAGAAATTATTTAATTGTACCTTTAATAAATGACTAAATTGATTATGAATTTATGTAGGAATTTATAAAATAAAGAGAAGGATTAATTAATGGAGAGTGTTTAAAAGATATGAACTTAGAAGATTAAGCAATATCCGATTATTTATATTATATCCCTAAGACATAGTAAGTGAATTGCATCTATGCAATAATAGCATAACCTTGGAAATAAACTGTGGATGAGTATTTTAATCTTATCATTTAAAATTCTAAATTTACTTTAGAATAACTTAAGGAATATTACTGTATTGATGAATCCATCCTTAATAAAACAATAGGGTATTTTTTTTATGAACATTAATTCAAAGCTAAAACAGAAAATATTAATCCTATTTTATAATTGAGATCTTATTAAAACTAATACAATTAAAGAGATTCAGCTTTGGCTATTTTTAAATAGGTAACAACTATATAAAGAGTATAATATTATACTGAGGATTAAGTAAATAGTCTTGAAAATAAGACATAAAATTTAAAAATACATTCTTGTAAACCAAAATTAGAACTAAATACTTTATCAACTCATATAATGCCTACATCAAATTTATATAGATATCCATTTACTGTTAATCAATATGATAACTTTTTAATGCTTCCTACCTTTTTATTAGAACTTGAATAATAATTTATCATAAGTGAATTTGCTAATTCTATAGGAATAGAACCGAATTTAAGAGTATAAAGAGCCATAAGTAGAGCTTCTTATAATAGAGATATTAATTATGAATTATTGGAGACTTTAGGAGACTCAATATTAAAATTTTTAGCTACTCTTTCAGTCAGCTTAGGTCCTTAAAATACAAATGAAAATATATTATCAGATTAAAGATCATAAATAGTGAATAATAATTTTATTGGAAAACACCTATTTAAATATTAATATTTTGGATTATTTTATTATGTTAGATCACTTGGTCATTAAACTAAATGGTTTAGTCCAGTACTTTAAAATATTCATTCAAATCACATTTAGCCTGAACCTATAAAATAAGTATCAGCAACTATGCTTGTATCTTTTTTAGCAGATATCTTTGAATCACTTATAGCAACTGTCTTTTTAGATAAAGATTCCCTATATGATGTTTATAAATTCCTTTTACATTTAAGACATCCTGTTTCTTATTATCCACCAACAGAGAAATATTATCCTCATAAACCAATTGTTCAGTAATATCAATTTCCAATAATGCATAATTATATGAGTTTTAAGGATTTAATAAATCCAGTCAGATAATTATCAGAAGTTGAAAAATAACAATTCTAAAAGAATTAAATAGAATATCTAAATTATTTATAAAGAGAAGTTATTGAATACTAATTTCAAAATAGATATATTCTTTATGAATCCTTTAGAGTACAAGGTTCAAATATGGATCTTGATTTACCATTAGAATTATATTATAAATTTCTGTTAAATTCAAACACACCTTCTACAAGAGGACATTAAATGTTGGAACTCATAGGTGATGCAGTATTGGAATGTTATATTATGTGTAATTGTTTTAATTAGATAATCTTTAAATTTACTCCAACAAATTTATATAAAATAAAGATGGTTTTATTATCAAATTCATTTTTATCAAAAATAGCTATTTGTTACAATATTATGCATAATTTTTAAGATCCTGCTATATTATAATTTATAGAAACTGTTAAATTAGATGAGAAATTTACATATTATAATGGTAATTTTGTTAGAGTTCCAAAAGTACTATCGGATACATTTGAAG
This sequence comes from Paramecium primaurelia, assembly GCA_905182975.1. Classification (NCBI taxonomy): domain Eukaryota; phylum Ciliophora; class Oligohymenophorea; order Peniculida; family Parameciidae; genus Paramecium; species Paramecium primaurelia. The sequence goes on from CAJJDM010000009.1 coordinate 617,633, forward strand.
CCCTTGTAGGAGCCATATTTATGGATGGAGGATGGTAACCAGTTTGTAAATTTTTAAAAAAGGTTTACTTGAAATTTATTCCTTTTGTATGCACTTATTTAAATGATATTGATGATCATGTTATTGATAGAGTACATTAATATTCTGCTAGTAAATAAGGTCATATGGATATTAAATCTTTTAAACAAGAGAATGGATAATTCTGTTATGAAATCAGAATTGATGGTTAAATTGTGGGTAGATTTACTCATGAACATGAAAGAGTTGCAAAAGAAAAAGCTTGTGAATCAGCATGTAAAAAGTTGAAAATTTGATTTATGATTGTTAAAAATTAGAATTTAATTTTATTAATAATTTATAATATATATTATTATTAATATATAGAATATATATAAAATATATATAGATAAATAAAGAATATATATCAACAACAGTTATTAATACCATTTGGAGTTTCCATAGGCTTTAATTGAACAGCTTCTTCATAATTGTTGATACTTTTTATATCTTTCTCCTTTTTTTTATATTATCCACCAATTTTAATTCCTGGCTATGAAATCAAAAGTATATTTACATCTTATCCAAGAACTATAGTACCATCATCAATTTAATTTAAAATTCTTTATGTAGATTAATAAAATGCAGATTGTACATTAATTCCTTATTTTGCTGATGTTTCTAGAAATATCAATTATTGCTATTATGCAAATTGCCATCCTTCTTCATATGTTACTGCTCGTCTCTAAATAAAATAAGAAAATATTACTCAGATTCTAAATCAACTTTATTCCCACATAATGTAATCACCATATTTGCATTTCCATTATTTTTTATTTCTTCCATCCATCTCTATAAATTATGGAATGAATCTCTTTTTGTTATATCATAAACAAGTAAAGCTCCTTCATCATAATAATAAAACTATACCAATTGCTGATCTATAATAGCTTCTGATAATCGATCTGAAATTTTCTTATCCTGCTGTGTCCCAAATTTAAAGTTTGATATTCATGCTATTAACTTTAATTATTTTTGCTCCAAACTCAACACCTATGGTTGCATCATGTTCTTATCTAATTTAATTTTCAATCAATTGTAAAACTATACAGGATTTCCCAACACCTATTATATATTGATTTAATAACCTGTATCTCCTATAATTATATATTTAAGCATCAGACTATAATTAGACATATTATTTTAAATAAATAAAGTATTAAATTCCTAGATTTTATTAATCAATAAAACTTTTATTAATCGCTAAGTTTTTTATAAACTTTCATAATATATTTATCATTTAACATTAAAATTCATATGATTTTAAGTTAGTTTATGTATTAATAATCTTAAAAATAATTAACAAATTCAATTACCTGTTATAATAAAATTTAGGATTGTTACAAATTTCTAAAAAATAATATATACTAGCTTATAATTATTAAGTATAAATTCACAGTCTATAAATTTAGATGTATTAAATTGATGTTATGATAAAATTAATATTATTTAGATCTTTAATATAGGATCTTAATTTGGATATAATTTTAGTATAATGATAAAGATACTATGAATTATTTAGGCAAAAATAGGAGAAGCAATATAAATTAAATATTTAATTTGTGGTTGAATGTCTATTACAGTTGAAGATTTGGCAGCTAATATCGACACAGTCTTAGCCTCTTTGGGTGATGAGAAGATGTATATGATATATAAATCATTAGGGTTAACTGGGAAGTTGTAGAGTAAACAGAGACTAACCTTATGAAACATTTTGATTAGCTATTCGAAAGACTTTACACTCTTAAAGACTCATTATAAAGAGTGTTTCTTATTAATATCAAAAATTTAAGATAATATGATGCCAAAGATTTAGCATAAAAGGTAAAAGATAAAAAGCTTGAGCCTGTTGTATTGAAATCACTTACTTAATATGCATTCAAGAATGACAAAGAAGAAATTCTGTTGAATCCTTCACTTATAAAGGGATAGGTGAATAGTATTGTTTTACCATGGGTTGGTAACAACTTATCAGTAACTGACAAAATAAAGGAGACTAATGAATGGCTTGATTAAAAATTAGCAGAATTAGAAGTATTTAAACCAAAGGAATCCTAAGAATAGACTAAAACATAAGAAATTTAACCTAAAAGTGAAGGAAATGATAAATGTATGAATATAAATGTTAATATTATAGCCAATTATACATTCAAGAGTGATAAACTTAATGAGATTGCTTCTTAAATATAAATAATGCATATTCCAAGCACAAATAATATGATTAGCATAAAAACCTATACTCAAATTGTAGAAGGTAGTGTAGATTTAGCAGAACCTGAATTTATTAGAATTACTTTAGAGAATAGAAAAGCTAGAAGAGAAGTATTATATTCAGATGGAGCCAAATATGTTTAATTATTATTGGATTATGTTAATGATATTGAAAATCTATTAATGAAGGCTTAAGAAGAAATCTGCAAAAAGATCGATATATCCCAATAAACATTAGAATAAAGTGAAATGTTATTGATGGAAAGAGGATTGGGTTAACATGTGTTTATGTTATAAGCTTCAGCTCGTTAAAGAATTAAGGATAAGTTGCCAAAATAAAAATAAGTTTAAATGAATGCTACCAAAGAAATCATTAGATATTAAATTAAATTATTAAATGAGAAATAAGATTTCTTAAAAAATATGATTGATAAATTACCAACTACATATGAATCTGGATAATTGGTACCTATGGTCTTGAATTTGGTTATGGGAGATATGATATTTGAAGAACATAGCTATGAAGAAGAAGATTATATTTCTAATTTAGAAAATCCATGTATTATAAATTAAAATCTTTAGAATTATTCCAAGATCCAGATATGATGGAATTATTGAAATCTATTGAAACAGGAGTTGTTAATTTATTAGGTAAAACAGCATTCGCTCAACCACCTTAAGGTATGATGGGTAACATTCCACCATAAATGTTGCAAAGATAATAACAATAATGATAAATGTAGATTTAGCATTAAATCATATAAATATATATAAACAATATTATTCTATGGCAATTAATGCATCAACTAATTTGATAGCTGTTTAAACCACAAATGCTATAAAACTATTAGATCCTAAGACTAGCTCTATATTATAAACAATAGAATCAGATATAAAAACAATATGTTTCTCCAATCAAAGTATTCTGATTTTTTCATCTAAAAATGTGTTATCTTGTTTTGATTACTAAGGACTTGAATTATGGAAATAACATATTGGAGGTGAATCTTCCATAGTATTTGCTTTTGAATACCATTCAATTTATGGCATAATTTATGCAAACAAAGATTTTAGGATATATACTTAAATTTAAGAATTGAAATCTACATTAGATTTTGTAGCTAAAGAGATTAATAAAGTTTATCATTACTAATAGTATTTACTGGTTGTGGATGACTTATAAAATAGTAAAAAATACTATAATAATTAGATGTTAATTTATTTCTTATGGATGATATTGTATTGTTAAAAACAAAACCTTTTAAAGTTTTTACAGGAAATAATTCTCCAATTAATGATTTTGTACTCAAAAATGTACTTGCTACTATTTCTAAAGATAAAGAATTGATCATATTTGATATTGCCACAACATAAATGTATAAATCATCTAAATCAATAGAATATTTTAAACATAATTAGATTCAGAACCTTTAACATTAGACATTGATCTTGATTATGCTTATGTAGGATGTGTAAATAAGAATATTTATTAAATTAAATACAATCAATAATCAATTAATTATACAATTCAACCTACAACATAAATAAATAAAAGAAAATTACTTATTGGTCATTTAAGTGAAATTAAAAGTGTTAAATTATTTTTTGAAGATGGTCATAATTATATTACTAGTAATTCTGATGATGGTTAGATTTTCATTTGGTAAGTTGATGGCAATTAAACTACTCTCTCTAGAAAGATAGTTACACTTCAAGCTCAAAAACTCTATATTATTAAAAGACCTTAAGAACATCAATTACAAAGTGAAGAATAGATTCTGTTTAAATCTAAACGATTATTATAGACTAAACCATTAAAGAAAGCTAAGTATACAACTAATTAATTTATGATTTGCAAAAAGAGAATCTAAAAATTTAAATTATCATTTAATTTTACAACCTAACCACCATAGAATGTGATTGATCCTCAAATCAATTAAATCATTGAAGAAAACCAGAAATTAAAATAGATAATTCATTAATTGTTGTGAATAATTTAATAAAATTTTTATTTCAATATATTTAAGGATGAATAAAGTAAATCAAAGTCCATGTAGAACATCTCAAGAAGTTTCAGATCTTTCAAAAGCTTCTGCTAATTAAAAGTTATTAACTTAAAAAATAAATGATTTAGAAAATACTGTAAGACATCTTGAATTAACAAATTAAAAATTAACAGATTAACTTAATGATTAAAACATAGAAATGAATAAGGAAAAATAAAAATACAAAAATTAACAGAATACTTCTACTTAAATTCAAAATTAAAAGGATTCTTAAATTTAAAAATTGATTGATGAAAATTAGAAATTGGTTAAAACAATATAAAAAATAGAAACTGATTTACGTAAACTAGATAAAATCAAAGAAGAAAATATCAATTTAAAATAATAAATTCAAGATAATTCATAAGAAATTGAAGATTTGAAATAAAAAATACCAAAAAATGAAGGTAAATGGTCATCTGATGCAGCATTAGGAATTTTAGCATCTAAAAGAAGCTAAGAAATTTTAGTATTAAAAAATGAAAATTAAGAAATTAAATAAAAGAATTAAGAACTATTAGCTAAATTAAATACTTTATTAACAGAAAATCAATAATTATAATCTATTATTAAATCTGATAATCCATCATAAAGACTCAATTCTTAGGCTAGCTCTACAAAATAATATAATTCTTCTAGTAAAAAATAAGATTAAACTAATTACATTTAAAATGAATAATTAAATCAATTATAATAAGAATTAAAAGAAGCAAAAAACACTATTGAAAAATTGAAAAAACTAAATAATTCTAAATCTTCCAATAACAATACACCTAATAATAAACCACCATATTATAATATTAATAAAAGTAATTCAAATGATAAGATATAAAAGGCTCAATCTTTTAATAGTTCTGATAATGATAAAGATAAGAAATTAAGAGATCTAGAAGATTATGTAAGAAAACTTGAATTTGAAAAATAAAATATAGCTTAAAGTATTAGATTAGAATGTGCTTAAGATATAAAATAATTATAAGATAAATTAAGAGAAGAATATGAAGCAAAGGCTCAATTAGAAAGAGAATAAGACAAAACATCCTTAGAAGAAGCAAAAAAGTAAAGTTAAGATAATTAGAAATTATAAATCACTCTCTAAAGATAGAATAAGGAAATCTAAAATATGGAAAAAAAATTAACAGGTATTATATAAATGTTTAATTTATTTAATAGAGTTATTAATCTCATAAGAGGATATACAATAGAGTCTATAAAAAGAGAAATAATTTTAAGATTATTTGAAATAAGAAAAAAATAGATTATAAGATCAATTAAAAGAAAAGTAAAAAGAAATTAATGAACACAAGGAAGATATTTTGAAATTAGCTAAGGAAAGATAATAATTGAAAGATTAATTGGATAAATTCAAATTTGAATCAAGAATAAATTAAAGTTAAACTAGTAATAAACCAGTTAGCTAAATAAGTGAGTTAAGTAAAAAATAAAAATGATTTATTAAATTTTGCACATTATATAAAATATAATTTCATTTCTATTTTTCAAAGTTAAGATGTTTATTTTATGAAATTTTTAATAGTTGTAAAATATTCAATCTGATTATAATTCCAATTTGAATTATGATCTCCTAAAGGAATATGGTAATTAAATTTTTATTTTGTACTTTTAGCTGCTTCAGATAAAGAAAACATTTATTGATGAGGAATAACTTCATCTCGACCAGCTTATACTTTGAATAAATTATATACATGAAATAAATAAGATTGGGTTTAAAATATATGGTATTATATCTATGGTCTTCCATGTATTAAAAAAAATAAAAGGAGCTAAGATTTTAAACAATCTATTCATATTTGCCACAACATCTGCTACTTTAGTGAATGAGTTTTCAATAATCAAACCTTTATATTATAAAACACCTGTCTTTTTAGCATTTTCTTATCTTTAATAAAAGGCATATGAAGCAACAGCCCCTCCAAGACTTCTTCCATGTGCATAAACATTTGTTTTATCAATATTTAAATTGTTAAAAACATAATTAGTTATAGCTTCAGCATCTTTTTGAATACCATTTTAATGAGGAGTGCCAGTACTATAATTATAACCTCTATATGCAACCATAACAAAATTGCATTTTACTTGATTATAATATTAATTAGCATACTCTAATCTCCATCCAATATCTAAATAATATTTAATAAATATACTTCCAGCATTCTCATGAAAAAATACAACTGTAGGAGATGTTTAATAATTTTATTATTTTATAAACCATCCTTTCAATATTATACCATCATGTTAGATTTCTATATCTTCGAAGGGTAAATTTCTATTTATTAATATGAAATGTAAGATATACCTTTCTTAGGGAGATCTAAACTAATGATAATTATTTTGAGAGAATTATCCATCAATACTAGGTAGATAAAGTAGTTTCCACTAAACAAAATTGACAACTAAAAAAAGGCATCCAAAATAAAGAATTACTTTCTTAGCAACTTACTTTATTTATCCAGATTAAGGAGAAAATTGCATAACAATTTTTTTCAATCTCTCATTCATAATAGAAATAACAAAATTATATAAAAATATTAAATTTATTCTTTCCTTTATTTGTATTGTTTATATATTATATATATATGTTCTTATAACCTCTAATATTATTATTGTGAGGATTAGAATAATATATATTTTGTTTAATTATTTAATATTTTCAATTTAAAAGAATCCAATAAGTGAGATAAGAAAAGATGATAAATTTATCTAAATTATTTTGAACAATTGTAAATAACACCAGTTATTTATTTTATAATATTAATTATGATTGTAAATTCGTAAATTTCATTGAAATTTAGTTATTTTTAGGAATTAAATAATAATCAGAATTTAAATTAAATTAAAACTTGGATTTATGATTAAGGGTCAAGAGTAGATAAACTTAGCATGTAATTCTTATATTAATTTAGAAATTCGTAAAGCTATACCTGAATCATTATTTAAAAAAAGTGAATCTAGATTTTTAGTATCAGTTGCTTAAGCAATATCAACCACTGCTCTTTTGGCATATATTGGTTATAGATATATTCCTTTAACTTGGTATGCTCTTCCAATATGGATTGTATTTGACTTTTTACTAGGTACAGTTGCTATGGGAATATGTAAAATATATTAAATCTATGATAAATAGGGGTTTTAGGACATGAATGTGGTCATTAAGCATTTTCAGACAATAAATTGTGGAATGATATTTTAGGATATTTCTTACATGAAATATTGTTGGTTCCATATTTCTCTTGGTAACATTCCCATGCATTACATCATGCAAAAACAAATCATCTTACAGAAGGTGAAACTTTTTGCCCAGTAGTATTAAACTCAAAAATGGGAAAAATTTACTAAAAAACAAAAGATATCATAGGAATTGAGTCTTTTTCAATTGTTTAAATATTCAATGTAACAGTTCTTGGATGGCCTCTTTATTTACTTTTAGGTGTAACAGGAGGTCCTTCAAGAGGATTTACAAGTCATTTTATAGTTCCAAACAAATTATTCCCTTCAAGAATGTTATTGAAGGTATCACTCTCAAATATAGGTCTTTGTTTTGTGATATTTGGTTTATATAAGTGGGCATAAGCAACATCATTTGCTGAAGTAATGGCACTTTATATAGGTCCATATTTAGTAGTTAATATGTGGTTGACAATTATTACATTTTTATAACACACAGATATTAATATTCCACATTATGATTCAACTTCTTGGAATTGGTTAAAGGGTAATAATAATAAATATAATATCTATTAGGTGCCTTGAGTACAATAGATAGAAATTATCCAGCTTGGATTGATTCTTTACATTTTGAGATTGGAACAACTCATGTCTTACATCATGTATTTAGTGAATTACCACATTATCATGCTAATGTATATATAAAAGGTAATTAATTTTAGGAAGCTAATCTATATTTCAAAAAAGCAATTGGAGACCTTTATCATAATGATGAGAAACCTCTATTGACTTCTCTTTATTAAAGTGCTAGTTTAGTAGGAGTTGAACATAAAGGTGATGGAGTTTGGTTCTTTTCTAAAGAGTGATTTTTGATATTGATATTGTTGATTGTTGTTTAAGAAATGTTTATATAAATAATTATTAAATTAATTAATATAGATGAATAAAGTTGCTTATCTTAAAAGGACTTAGACTGCTGGGAATGCGTAATTTAATATATATATAGTAGTTTTCGATCAAGTCAAGAGAAGGATATAAAAGCATAAACATTTACTAAGATTACAAATTAATAGGAAGAAGAAGCCAGTCTAAATAAGTAACTCTAAACTTTGCATGCAAAGAGAGATGAATTAAAGGAATAAATTCAAATGAAAGAAAATGAAATAGAGAAGAAGAGAAGACAAATTTATGAGTAAGAGAGAGGTAGTAGATGGGGAGAAAATAAAAATCAAAAATAAAACCAATAAAATTCATAAATGGATAAAAAATTGAAAATGAGAAGACAACCTTAAAGTATTATTTAAATAATAAATAGACATTTAATTTAATCTAGCTTATTTATATTAAAAAGAGAATGAAATGCTAAATGAAACAGTTTAACTTAAAAATGATATAAATAAAATGAGAAGGGAAAAGGAAATGTTTAAAAAAATTCTTAAATAATTATAAGAAGATTGGATAGCTCATCATGAAAAAATGCTTGAAAGAAGTTAAGAATAAGAAAAAGCATTTTAAAGTTTACATTAAGAAATGAATACTATTAAATCATTAAGATGGAATGAAGCTTAAGAATAAAGAAAATTTGGTAAAGAATTTAAAAGCATTTATGATAAATTTAAAGAATCAAAATCTCCTGAACATTAATCTAAATCAAGAGAGAAAAGTAGAGGTAAAAAAGAAACTGATAATTATAAAAAAAAGAAACTTAAAAGTGATAGTTATGAAAGATATAGTGGATCTGAAGAAGATGCAGATGCTGAAGATTTAAAATATGAAATATTACATATTAATGAAACAGCTGATAAGAAAAAGAAAAAAATATTAGAAAGAGAATAAAAAGCATAATAAAATTAATAAGAATAATAAGCTTTAGTTGATTTATAATCAGAAGTTTAAACTTATGATTAAACTTTAAAATAATTATATAATTAAACAAAATCAGAATAAATAGATGAAATTGTTAATATTTTTGTTGAATAAGAAGAATAAAATTATGGAGCTTTTAAATATATTTATGAATAATCTGATGAATTAGAAATGCTTTAAAAATAAAATAAATTATTATTAATAGAAAAATAAGAATTAGAAAATAGAGATTAAAAAATTATGGCAGATTAAAAATATAAATAGAAATTATAATTTGAAGAAAAATTAGTAAAAATCAAAGCAAAATAAGAGAAATTATAAGAGAAATTATATGAAATATCTAAGATTCTTAAAGAGTTAATGATTAGTATTCCAATTATGTTTGAACGTATTGGCTGCAATTTAAAGGAATACAGTTAATTATTAGGACCTAAATTTGTAAATTTAAATTTCTATATAATAAGAGTTTTAAAGAAATGGATGAAGATAAACTATTAAAAGTATTGGGTGTTATTGAAATAAGAACGAATGATATTTTACAAATGTAAGATATTGCATAAAATCCTCGTCATAATTTTATGAAGAAAGATGTATTAATATTATTATTAAATTAGGCTAAATAATCTAATTTTACTAAAATAGATGATGGAAATAATCAAGGAGATAATCCAAATGATGAATTATTATAAAGAATACGTAATAATTTAATCTTATTTATTTTAGTTGATAAATTTAAGGATACTGAATTATCAGAATAGCAATTTTCCAAAGCTCAACTTAGAGATATAGCAGAAAAACATATAAGAGCAGGAACTGGAAAGAAAAAAAGAAATTGATTCAAATTAATAATTTTTAATAGTAACCTCATCATTAATCATGTTATTAACTAATTTTATGTCTTTTTTTCAATTTTGAATTCAATTCTGTAGCTCCAACTACTTAATATATATTCTTTTCATTTTCACAAACTTAAATCTATAACACTCGTTCAATTTTCTATTTTTATTATAAATTATCATAATACCTTCCTGCATAAATAACATTCATCCTTATTTTTCCACATATCTAAAGCACAATGATAACATACTCCACCATGTCCACATTACATAAATAGGGCATCTGGATCATTATCAAAACAAATACAACATTAATTAATAGATGATAATGAAATTGATCTAGGTTAATTTTACTAAGTAATTAGAATTAAATTATACTATTTATTTATCTTACAAAATTGAAGTTCCTTTTAATTCATTTAAATTTTCATTTTCAATAATTTAAAAATTCATCATTGATGCAAGTTTAATTTTTTCATTGATTTATTCTGTGTTTTTTTCAATTTGAGATGATAAAGCTCTTTAATGAGTGGGTTTTTTAGTTTATTCTAAAACTTTAGAATCTTATTTTTTATCTGAATTAAAATCATCGAATCCAAAATATGTTTTCGAAATTCTTTTAACTACTTTTGGTATTTACATTTATTTTTCCGAAACTTAACTCTCTATAAAACCTTATTTATTAAATTGTTAAAGTTAAGCATCTACTTATTAAGTAGCCAAAGTATGGAGAGGATTTACAGAATCATTAAGAGATAAGTACATTTATAATGCTGATATCAATTCTGATTTAAATTTTACAGTAAAATAAGTTATAATAATTTAGTTGGCAATTAAGATTATTCTATTTACTTCAATAGCTAATTAATAATTTCCATAATTATAATTTAACACTGATATTGGTATCATAAAAAACATAGAGGAACAAGATATCATGAATATTAATATCCATACATTTGTTATGACTAATTATAATTTATAATAATAAACCCAAGTATTTTTAACGACTGCTTTATTCTAAAATAACTTGAATACATAATGCCAATACAACAAATATGTAATATATAACAATTGATGCTGAGAGACTAAATAATAGCCAAAGCATCCATAATGTGTATAACCATTAAATATCAAAATATCCCTCTATTTTTAAACTGAAAAATATAGATATTAGCAAAATACAAATATTTCTAAATACATAAAACAAATTGATTTATTGTACTGATTCTTTAAAATACTAATTTCCCTCATTAATCTTAACTATTAATGAAATAAAGATATTTATAACAGGGAATATGTTTGAAAATAACAATAACTCATTTGTTCTAGTGATTATATACATATTTATTGTTAATACATAGCATCCTTCAAAAAATAGTGACAATAATCTCATTATGGCTTGATTGTATTTTCTTTAAAAAATATAATGTGCTCTTACATATTAATATTAGCAAATGCTCTATAAAAGTATATTTGATGGAGAATTTATAAGAATAATTTTGAATATATGCAATAGATCACATATAACATATTTCCATCGAATGCAAATTCAAAACTTAAAATTAATACAGCAATTGCATAGATAGAATTTGAAAGCAATGCTTAACTCAATAACTCATAGGCTTATTCATATCTAAATCTTTGATTAATATAATGAATATTACATAGTTCCTATTGGTTGTATGTTTTCTAATGTTTACTAATTTTAAGAATTATTTAAATCTCTTCTCATATATATAAAAAAGATAGAAGAGAGTTTAATTAATAAATAATTTAATGAAAAAATAAATACCTATGAAGAATGGAAAATTATATTTACTATAATAATTTAATTTTCTTTATAAATTGATTAATATAATAACTTCAATTCAAAAACATCATTAGTTAATTTGTTACTAAAAATATAATTCCTAGAATTTTTAATGAAAGTAATAATTCATTTTTATTTTAATTATCTATTAATTTTCAATACCTTAATTATTTTACTTTTTAAATGATTTAAATGAATTAGATTTGAATCACTTATAAAATTAGTTTACATTAAAAAATTAAGATTTATTAATAATAATAATCCATATGATAATAAAATCAACTTAAATTATAAGAGATAGCTTATTATTGTAAAGATTTCAAAACTAAATTTTCATAATCTTCTAAAGTAACTTTTCCATCTCCATCAGAATCAGTCATTTGTATCCAACTTCTCACATCATCAGGTGTTGGTTCATATTTCATGCCTAAATTTGAATACATATATACCCATTTATCTATATGTTTCTCTAATAATTTCATAAACTTCATCCTCTGTTATATAACCTGAACCATCAGCATCAAGTTTTTTAAATAATGTTCTAGCTACTTCTAAACGTTCTTCAATATAATTTGGTTATCTTATCTAAATACGAAAATATTACTTATTCATTTATTATTATTGCTTGAAATGATATGGAGTACCACAAAACTTTTTTAAACAATATTATTCAATATCCTACAAAGTTAATCGATTTTAAGAAGTTTCTAAGTTATAAGAATATGATAATAAATTTACTGTTAATTGCTTTCATAAATCCATTAGTTTCATTAACTTTAGGTTTTGTAACAATATTTTATGATCTATATGTATCAGTAAACATAGATCCAATGTCGACAACATCAATATATCCTTTATTACTAACTATTGAGATCATTAAATTATTTAGTACGATCATATGTTGAGAGTATCTTTCGAGCAAGCATTCTGCATCCATCTGCATCTAAAATTCCACCATAAGGTGTCGAAGGCATGTTATAAGGATTTGTCATACTATTTAGAGTATTCATAATTAACGAATTATTTATGTTATTTTATTAATAATTTGAATATATGTAGTTCTTTAGCCTTTTATATATTAATATAGATATAATAAACTTCCTTTGTTAATTACTATTTTTGAAATTGAATTGACAATTATTTAAGGTTTTGTAGAACTTTTGATTAATGAGTAATAAATATAAATAATATTATACTCTAATTAGAATAAATATATTATATTGATAACTAATTACATTCTTAAGACTAAATTGATTCTTATAGTGAATTGCTAATATTTTGTATTCCAATTTAAGAAAGTAAATTAATTAAAGAATAATTATGGATAATTTGCAATTAACTAGTTTTAAAGAATAAACCACAATAGTTTTGATGCCGTATCATCTCAAAAATATTTAAAAATCAATATAAAATGTAATTCCAAAGATGATTTTTACATGCAGAATACATAATTCAATTCCAGTAATTATGTAATTAATTTAGAGCATTGTCATTGCAGTTAAAAAAGTTAGCCTAGTATCAGAATATTTAGAAACTTTTGATGATCAACCATAAATGTTTATAGATATTGAATATACAGTAACATTATTACAATTACATTAAGGTAAATAGATTAATTATATTTTAGGTTCCTTAGTCAAAGGTAAATTAGTTCAATAATTTAAATCACATATCATTGTTTAGATTTTTAATATATTCAATGTTTTAATACCAGAAGATGAAATAAATGAAAAATCATTTATTTGGAATGAAAATTTCAATGCCTTTATGAATAGTATTAATATTTATATACTTAAGGGTAAAATGAGATATTGGAAAATCAAATAGAATTATAAATAAAAATTACAGAGGTTATTTTAAATGAAGCTGATTAAAAAGAGTTCCAAATTAAAGGTTCTTTAAAAGATAGAAAATAAACAGGATAAATAGAATATCTTTAAAATTTGATTGGTGATTAGACTAAAATAGAAAGTATTATTGCGAAATCTCTTGATTGTATTAATTGATATCTAAATGTAAATTTGTTGATAATATTGAATTTGCTATTATATAATTAATAAATTTAATTTAATTCAATGATAGAAGCATCTGATATATATAATTCAATAAAAGCAAACATTAGGGAATAACAAACAACATTTGATTTATTAAAATAAGCTTTAGATAATAATGATGATAAACTAAGTGATTGCATTCTATTAGTTTAAGAACATCATAATCTAAATGAAGATTTCTTAATTGAATTATTATCTAAATTGGAAGAATAATTTGTTGATGCTTCTACTCTATTGAAAATATTTTAAAAAGGACTAGATAATCTTTATTGTATAATATATATAATTAAATAGAGATATTAAATTAGGAAAAGAATTGGCATCTTATGTTATTAAAAACAAATTTCAAAGGAAAAAAGGAGAACTTTTATTTGAAAAGCTTTTAGTACAATTTTGTTTTGATTTTGAAGAAGCTTAATACTTTTTTTAATCTTATCTTAATTTTGAAAATTAATTACTAGAAGGAGGAAATGAAAAAGAAAAGTATTTATTATTGAATAATTTATATTAGAATATAAGTGAAAAATTAAATAAATCAAATCTATTAAAGATTATTTAAAATTTCTATGTAAGGTTTAGATAAATTCTGGCTTTAATATGAATAATTGGAAACAAATAAATAAAATTTAGATAAAGTATAAAAAAATTATCATAACACAATTTAAAAGATCTAATAATTGGAAAATTTAGAATTGAAATTCAAGAATGTTTGCAATAGTTAAGATTAATAAGAAATTATTGACTTTTTTAAACAATTAGAATCTGTATTAGATGAAAAATTAATTGAATTCCCAAAATTCATAAATTTTTATGAAAAATTTTTTTACTTAAACTGGTAGTCAGAGAACTTTTAATAAAGTGATTCTATTTTGAGTATTCTACAAGATAAATTTATTGAAATTTTAAGATAACAATAGAATCCTCATGTTTTATAGAAATAACTCAAGAATTTAATTAGATTTTAAGTTTAACCTTTTCATATATATATTTTATATTTAAGAACTCTTGAATAATTAAATAAAGATGATGAAGAATTTGAGTAAGATTTTTTATTTGCATAAAATTATGTTTAAAATGAAGATTTATTTAAATTTTCTCTTGAATTTATTTATAGATATACTAGATAATACTTAAATTTGACAGATAAATTAGATGAAAGATAGACAACAATTAGAGAATTATTCAATTAATTAGCTGAAAAGAAATCATATTCTGATTAATAAAAAGCTAAAATTTATAATGAATTAGCAAAAGTAGAATGTTATTTATTTGATAATAAATTAAATTCAAGAGCAGCATTTGAAAAATGTGTATAATTGGTTTGGGATAATAATTCTTATTGGAAAGATTATTATTATTCTTAAATTAGTTTACCAATAATTAATATTTAATAAAGAGATAGATTAAGAGGTATATTAAAGAGAGCTGTTGAATTATGTTTGGAAGATAATATTACAGCATCAGAAGACTTACTTAACTTTGAAACATTATTTGGTAATGTTGAAGAAGTTTAGAAAGCAGAAGAAAGATTATAAAATGTTATAGAAACTATAGAAGATAATGATGAATTAATATAAAAAGAAGAAGAAGAATAAGAAGAATAATTAGAAGAAAAGAAAGGATAGAAAAATAATAG
Organism: Paramecium primaurelia; assembly: GCA_905182975.1. Classification (NCBI taxonomy): domain Eukaryota; phylum Ciliophora; class Oligohymenophorea; order Peniculida; family Parameciidae; genus Paramecium; species Paramecium primaurelia. The sequence goes on from CAJJDM010000009.1 coordinate 633,334, forward strand.
AAAATAAAGTAAAGAATAAAATGAAGAAGAAAAGGCCCCAAAAGTATTTACAGACAGTTCAAAGACTATTTTTATTAAGTTTTTGCCAAAAGAATTATCAGCAAATGAAGTAATTGCTTTGATTCCTAATTGTGGGGCATTGGAATGTAGAATAGTAAAAGACAAAAATTAAGTTTCAAAAGGTTTTGCCTATGTAGATTTTACAAATGATGAAGATGCTCAATAAGCAGTTAATATACTTAATAATAAAATGGTTGGTGGAGAAAAATTATATGCTGCAATATCTAAACCTCCAAAATTATATTAAGATGATAAGTTAACACTTTATATAGATAATTTACCATATAGCATTACTGAATAATAATTAGCAAAGAAGGCTGGAGAGGGAGTTAAATAAATTAGAATAGTGAAAGATTCTTAAGGAAAGCCTAGAGGATATGCATATATTGAATATAATGAAGAATAAGATAAATAAAATGGATTAGAATTTCTAAATAAAGATCCTTATATAGATGGAAGAAGATATTTTGTAAAGCTTTCAGATTCTCTTGAAAAAATTAAATAAAATCATTAGAATAATTCTATTATTATTAAAAATTTACCTTTTAAAGTTAGAGAAATTGAAAGTAAATATTTAGTATTAATTTTAAGTTAGATAAATTTTTGATGGAATGAATATAACATAAATAGAGATTCCAAAAAATGAATAAGGAAAACCTAAAGGATTTGCTTTTGTTGAATTTGAGAAATAAAAACATTTAAAATTGGCTTTAGATTTAAATGGTATTGAATTTAAAGGTAGAAGATTGGAGATTTAGAAAAAAGAGAAAAGAATGATGAAAAAAAAAGAAGAATAAATTGAAATAGAAGAAGTATAAGATTTTAAACCAAAATCTAATTAAGATTTTAAGAGTTTATTTAAGAAATGAATAATATATGTTATTGTAAAATTGAAAAAAAATAAAAAAGGTCATTAATAATAAAGTAAATCTTCATCTTCTAAGTCTCTTCCTATAATTTTGCTTCTATTAGAATCAAATTTATTACTCAAATATATCAGAATTTAAATATTATTTTGAAGGTTGTGCTTTTAATTCATGTTTTCCAAGATTAAATTACAATACACTTCTACCAACTTAGATTTCAATTCCATTCAATTCATTTATTAATGGTATCACTTTTTATTAAATTAACATCAAAGATCCAAATTTTGATCTATTATCAGTTAAATAAACATTTCCATCATTTAATTTAAGAGTTCCATGATTTCTACTTACAGAAATATCATTAATTCTAATTTCAGTTTCATTAGCTCTTCCAATTTATAATTCATTGGTTTTAGCTAATTTATCATTACTATTATTATCAAATGTAACTATATAAACTCCATTACATTAAGACCAAGAAGAATCTTAATTTATTTTATCAACTCTCAAATCCTTAAATATTTCTATAATAATAATTACTTATCGTTTTTAAATAATTTCCATTAACACATAAGGTTAATCTGTGGGTTTACTTAATTCAATCAAATCAACAATATGTTCATCACTTTTAAATATTGGAGGATAATTAAATTTACATATTTCACATTCTAAATTTTTCCACATGTAAATCATACAATGATTACTATGTTTAGTTTAAAATTTCAATTTTAACCATTTTTTTAAACAATTAAGATGAATATATTTGATGGATCCTGTACATTTACATGGATTTATTAAAGGATTCTATACACTATCTTAACTACTACAACATATTCTACATGATATAATATCAGATTAGCTAGATCTAGATGAATCTAATTCACATCTAGATTATTAAATAAATTAATAATATACAATAACTTCCTTTAATTTAACTGAATTTCCCTAATTTTAAATTTAACTCTTCCCAATTTAATCACATCACCTTATTTTAATTTTATTCCGCTATTAATAAACATAGATTAGATAGATCTAACTACTAACCATAATCTACTACCTTTCTCTGATAATTTAGTATTAGTTCTTTAGCTTTGATTTAATCTGTAATTATGTTAATCTATTTTTTTTATTAATTCTTAAGATTATTGAAATTCTTCACCTTCTAATTAATCCAAGTTTTCAGATTATTAAAAATCTCTATTTCCTTCTCCAATATATTTTGTTGTTAGTTCTTGTTTATCATCTTCTAATTGTTATTTGCATTCTCCCCTTTTATTTATTATTGTAAATATTCCATTTATTTTTTCAATTCTGAATAGTATTTGATGTTATTTGATTACACATTTATTCCAATCAACGTCATCATCAATCCATTGTACTTCGTTATTATTTTTTATTAAATAGCCTCCTTATCTTATCTTATTATTATGAATCCACATACCTCAATATTTTATTCCTTTAAGTGACTCTAATTCTCATAATCAAATAAAGAGAAAGATTCTTGTTGCCATGTTTTTATTTTAATGAACAATTCTTTTACACAATCTTCATTCCTATTATTATTAAATTCATCATTTATGATTATCTCTTAAAGATTATTATTATTGTAGGACCCTTAGTCTGAATCAAAGTATTTTCTACATTAACAATTGCCCATTTATAAAATTTATTAAGCAAAAATATTAATAACTTTCATTAAAATAACAAATTCATTATTATCATATATATTATTCAAAAATTGAATAAATATTATTTTAGATATAAAACAATATCTAATTATTAATGAGAATAGTTAAATATATATATATATGAGTTCTAAAATATATATTACTATTTTATTTAATTTCCTAAAGAATTAATAATATAAAGAAAGAAATAATTTATTTAATATTAATGGATTTGCATAAATTTTAGCATTTTATTTTAGAACTAGATTTCAATAAAATATTAGAATAATCAAAAATTAATTAACTAGAAGTGCCAAAAGATGAATAAATTGAGTCTGATTTTTTATGTAAAGTACCTATATCATTTGGTGATGAAAATGAATATTAAAAAATTTGGAAACCACTTTTTTATGAAGAAGTTAAAGCAAATATTGTTAAATCATTCTAAACTGAAGTATTTTATAATCATTATATTTTAGACATATCCTGATGTAGAATATAAGTTTGAAAAACATAAAAAAGATGAATTCACCAAATTAGATTTCTAACTAATTGGATAAAAAGATCAATTAAATTTTAGAGATCTAGTCTTAATATCATGCACTCCTTATTAATAAGGTGATTAATGTTTATTGGGTCTTATAGAAAATAATTAAGATATTGTTAGAGTAAATGTTTAGAATAATTTTGAACCTATAGGAGCTCTATTTGAAAAAAATATGATAATAAATTAGTAAAATCCTAATTAAAAATCCCTCAAAAACTTTTTTATTAGAAAAGTAACTGGTTTATCTACATTAGAAAGAGAATTTAGAGCTCTTCATAAATTTGGTGATTTGATGCTTAAATCAATTCTTTTATCATTAGATACTTAACCAAAAGTGAATTCATATTTCACTATCCCATATAAACTTGATTAGAAATTGCATTCTATTTATAATTCAAGTTAATATGAAGCAATATAGTAAACATTAAAAACACATGGAATCACTTTAATTTAAGGACCTCCAGGGACAGGTAAAACTAAAACTGTTCTTGGTACTCTAAGTGTGTTATTACAATCTAAATAAGAAAGACCTGATTTAAATTTAGTATAAAAAACAAGTTTAGAAGTAGAATAAGAATATAATCAAGAATTTCCTTAACCTTGGAAATCGTCAAATTATGATGATTGGAGAGATCATATCTTTGATGATGTAGAATAAGATATATCAAATTATTTTACAAATAGACTTTCAGATTTCTAAAAAGAGAAACCAACACCAATTTACAAAAGTGATTATTCTTAAGCTAAAATTCCTAATAAGATTTTAGTATGTGGTCCTTCAAATGCTTCTGTAGATGAAATAATAAGAAAGGTTTTAGAGGAAGGACTTTTAGATGAGAATGGTTAGAGATCTGATGTACCAATAGTAAGAATAGGTGAAAATTTTGATCCTACCTTATCAAAAGTTTCATTAGAATGTTTAGTTTAATAAAGAATTTATGAATAATAAAATTAAGATACAGACAAAGTTAAAAAAGAAATTTTAAATTAAGCCAAAGTAATTTTTGGAACTCTTTCATCAAGTGGTTCTAATGTACTTGCATAATCTGAATTGAAATTTGACACAGTCATAATTGATGAAGCAGCATAAGCTGTAGAAATATCAACATTAATACCTTTATAATATGGATGCAGAAGATTAATATTAATAGGTGATCCTAATTAATTACCTGCAACTATTTTTAGTTCTATTTGTGGAAAATATAAATATGATTAAAGTTTATTTGAAAGGTTATAAAAACAAGGAGCAAATGTTCATTTACTAAAAGTATTATATATATTATATTATAGACTTAATATCGTATGCATGCTAAAATCTCTAAATTCATATCAACAACATTTTATGGAAGTGAATTAAATGATTATGAACATTTGGAACGATTAATAGGAACACCAAAATTTTATGATTATTATACATATAGTCCTGTTGTTATTTTACATGTTAAAGGTTATGAGAATTTTACTAGAAATTCTTATTGCAATGAAATGGAAGCCAAAGTAGTTTCAGAACTATATAAGGATATGAAAAATAAATTTCCTAATTTCAATATGAATAATTTAGGAATTGTTAGTCCTTATAGTCAGTAAGTATGGTTAATTAATAAATAATTAAAAAAATTGAATGAAGATAATGTTGAAGTTAAAACTGTCGATGGATTTTAAGGAAGAGAAAAAGATGTTATTATTTTCTCAAGTGTTAGATCCAAGTTTATTAGTGAAAATGTAAAAAATCCAAAAAAAGGAGTAGGATTTCTGAGTGATGCAAGAAGAATGAATGTAAGTTTATCAAGATGCAGATAATCCTTAATAGTTGTATGTGATATCTATAAAATATCATGTAATGAAAGATGGAGAAGTTTGATCAACTATAGTATTTAATTAGGTTCATGTTACAGAGTAGAAACAGAAGATATATCTGAATGGTTTTAATCATTCGATTAAGATCCTCTTAGATATTCTATTATTAATGAAATAACTTTTAAGAAAAAAGTGAAACCTGAATTGGTGAAAACATGAAAATGTATAATATATTAAAATGTATTCATATCTGTAGTAAAATTTAAATAACATTCAAAAAAAAATGATATTTAGTTTCATAACCATAGTGGGTAGAACTAAAAATAAATTTTATGGATCTTTCTAATTTTAAATTAATTGTTATTATTTATATTTCAAAATATTTTAAATGTTAAATCTAATAATATTGATATCTTTTATATTTGAAAAATGATAAAACATGAATAATAACATTAATATTACCTATTCTTTATTAAAAATAGTAGATATGGTTTATCATCATATAGGCTTCTGAACTGTGCACTGGGGAGATTTCTTTTATTGAAAAGAAAAATGAAGACAATATTAATCAAACAATCTAAAGTATTTATTGATTATTTGAGTAAAGAACCTTTATTAAAATTTTTGTTAAAAAAGATGCAAAAAAACAATCATCTATAAATCAATTTATGAAACATCAAAGAATTTATAGGTATAATATAAAAAAGAACAATTTTTTATAGAGATTTATATAATTCAATGAGTTTATAATTTTTAAGATGAATAGTTAGATTTTGATTTATTAATAATACAAAAAAGTTATTTTTCATTTAAATAATTATGATTAAATATAAATTAGAATTATATTAATGATTGAAAAATGAACTTCATTCTATCAAGAGTGACACTCATACATGTAATGATTTGGCATTTGATTTCATTTTATTTATACATTTTTATTGGGAATTTCGTTATTAAGAGAAAGAAGGTGACGGTCCCTTTTTATTTTAAGATGAAATTTTACAATCTTTCTATTTTTGTTTTAAATTTATAGTTAAATTATATGTTCCTAATGGTTATGACTTTTAAAACTTAGAATTTGAATAAGTTTATTAATAATTTTTTTATTTGTTTAATCCATTTTCTAATATCTCTAAGTCTTTGTTAATTTTACTGGATGTATTAGATTTATATTCTTATATGGTTGAAATGGATAGAGATTTATCTAAATTTGATTTGCTTTCATTATTTTATGTTATTATTCTTTTGCTAGATTCATTATTATTGTTTTTTAATAGTCCATAATATTATTGATTTTCAAGGTTTACTTGCTTCTCTAAAGATTCTAATTTAATGTATTTATTTTAATCTTTGATACCTTTCTAAAATAGCTATTACAAATTTTTAATTAATGCCTTTTTATTTTGTTTAGGTGATTATAATTTCTCTTTACTAATCCCTGTAAATATTAATTAATTTTAATCTTCTTCAGATACATATATTTTTAAACAAAGTTTATCTGATTCCAATTTTTCAATCATTCTCAAATTTCTCTTTACAGGAGGTTCCATTTTTGGAACTTGAGATTAAGGTTATGGAATGTCAATTATGCTATTCTTTTACTATTAAATTTTAAAGTTTCCAGTTGAAAACATCCTATCGAAATTTGGACTTTCACTTAATTTTCTATCTGTAATCAATCCAATTTCTAATCTTTTTTTATCTCCTTTACAACTTGATCTTAAAGATGAATTAGGAAGTCCAGGAGAATTAATTCTTCTATATGAAAGTGATTCTTTGTTTCTGGTTTGATTTCTATATAATTGACAAACTTGATCCATTTTTTACGAAATAAATTCGTTAATAATTAATGGATTAAGATGCATTTAATTTCTAAACCCTAGAATCTATATTAAATAGAATTGGGGCTTCAAATTGTAATATTATGGCATTAAAATTAGATTAACAACTAGCTCTTTTTGATAAAAAGCTTTTTCTGGATACATAAACATCAGATATCTTATATTAAGAGAAAGATTATTTATATCATCTAGTTACAAAGAAAAAGAATCTAGAAATCAATTAAATCTAGAATCCTGTATAACCTATTTAATTAGAATTCACAAAGTTTAAATAATTAAATGAATACTTAAAACCAACTGCTTGGAGTCTAGAAATAATTGGACCTTCATTAAGTTTTAAATCCCAAATATTAAGAGACATGGCTGAAACTATGTCTCAAAATAACATTTAAATTCTCTATATCAGTATTCATGAGGAATATTCAAACTCTAAATTTAAAGTTATCAAAATGAAATAACCAAAAGAATTATTTATTTTACTTTCTATTCTAGTAGAAAGTCAAGAATAACGTAATAATTCATCTATAATTAATAGATTATAACTTATTAATAATAGATGGATTAAGTTCTCTATTATATCAAACAGCATAAATGAATGTTATTGAAAATTAATTATAAGAACTTTAATAGCTTTTAGCTTTATTAAAAGAAAAAAAAGGTATTTAAGTAGTAATCTCATCAATTGCAAAAATGAGAGAAAATTACACTAGTTATAATTAAACTTAAGATTGTAATATAATAGTATAAATAAGTAGAATTTATAAGTTAAGATAAAATCTTTTAAAAAACTATATTAAATAACCCATGGTAATGTATATGGTAATCCTAATTGAGTATATAAAGACTAGTAGAAACTAAATAGGATTATAATGAAAATTTGAATAAAAACACTTTAAAATTATAATATTTTTGTTTTTATGATGGAATTATAAAACCTGAGATTGGTATTTAGATATGATTATTTTAATTATTCTATTTTTCAATTACAATTTCTTAAATGAGAAAATTACTATTAAATAATAAATTTTAAGTTTATAATTATAATTATTTAATTAATTATCAATAATTTCAGTATGATGAAAACTTTAACTATTAGATGTAGGAAAGAATCTACATATTAAATTATACGAAAATCAACAAACAAATATTTTTATCTTATAATCATTTTTTACATTTAATAAATCTATGTTTAACTTTCATCGAATCTATAAGTTTTACAAGATCTCTATTATTCATTTTATAATAATCCTTGTTAGTTTGTTTATTTGAGTCTTTATGAAAATGACTTTATGATATTAAACTAGATTAAAAATGGCAGTGAGTATGAGGTGAAAATGAAGTTTAAGTTATCGATTTTCCATTTGTTGATTGAAATGACTTACGATTTACAATACTCAAAGGTTTAAGAAACACTTCTAATTTAGGATTTGTATCTTTTAACATTTTTGTCATATATTAGGATATATGACTTTTTCTTGACTCTCTTCCATGACTTAAAATTTAATGACCAAAAGCATCATGATTATCAGGTGCAGTTTTTAACCTTTAAGCATTTAATGATTATTTTACCTTTGTGATTGATGTGATTAAGGTAACAGAAGGACAGGTTATGGTTATAAATGAGCTGGAACAACTGATTATGGTTTTCTTAAAGTTGTCAAATTTCGAACAGCCCTTAGAAGATGCATTCTCTTCCTGAATTTTTTAATTGCTTCCATTTTATAGGTTAGAATGAAGATTATTGCATTAATTACAGCTTTGAATCTCTTTAATATTCTTTTTCGTTTCTGCCATCTTCAATTTTATATACTAATACCTTGATTCATTGAAAGGATATTGTTTTTTTATCATTTCGAAATATTTAGTGCCTTTCCCACATTCAGAACAATTACAACTTTGATTCAATATTTGATATTCCTTTTCTAACATTTCTCTATTTTAATACAATAGAGTTCTTTTCTTTTGAATCCTTTCAGCTTATGTATTAATTTTTATAGTTCTAACATGTTTAAGTTCATAAAAATCAAGCGGAGACAGTGAAGCTTCTTCTGACATTTATTTAATAAATTAAATCTTAAAATATAAGACTGCAAGTCTCATTAAAAATATAAGAAAAATAATTAGAAATTTACTCTTTATTTTTAATATAACATATTCTTTCAATTATCCATCCATCATGAACTCTTTATTTATATAATTAATATATATATATATATATAATGAATGGATTTGTTCATAAATTCTAAAATCATTTAATTAAAAATTAACAAACAAAACAATGGATTCCACTAAAGAAAGAGTTGAAGGAACTAGAGCAACTGTTATTGAAATTATTGGAAGAACAGGTAATAAAATTTATAATAAATTGTATAGGATCTAGAGGTGGTATTACATAAGTTAAAGTTTAATTGGTTGGATAATAAAGAACATTAATTAGGAATGTTATGGGTCCAGTTAGAAAAGGAGACACCTTAGAGCTTATGGAATGTGAAAGAGAAGCTAGAAGATTAAGATGATTGGATGAATTATGTACATTAAAAATTGCAAATTTAATTGTTATTGCTAGCTATGCTTATTCATCATAATTAAAAGTTTTATCACTTATATATATTCAAATAACAGTTTAAATACACTATTAGAAACATGAGATATCAATTTTATATTTTGATATTCTGATTCTAAATTTGATATTCTCATCTCTATTTCCATCAGATAACAATCATATTCATCTTATTTTTCTAAACAATAGATTACTTAAAATATTAAAATAAGAAAATTTATGTATTAAAACCTGAATTAATTGAAAACTTAAAAAACCATTATATAATTAAATCATATAAAAAGTATAGTTCAAAATGAATACAATTAATCCTTCTTAAGATCAACTCTGATATAAATGGATTGTTGAATTATAATTTATTATAATATTATAATATCATTATCTTCTCTTATTTAAAATTATAAAGATATACAATTAAGATAAAAATCCCTCTTTTTTCGTAATAATAATTATTAAATATGTACTTTGATAAATATTTCCATTTTTTAAATTATAATATATTGATAGATATATGAATAAAATGAAAAGATAAATTTATATATATGAATGTTATTCTAACTATGATAATAAAATTGAAAGTTGAATACTTTAATATCAACTAAAATTATTGAAATATCTTAGATGGAATTTTATTCTGTGAACACTAAATTAATTCATTGTAATTATTAAATAAAATTATTATCTTTAAATTTTGATGTAAAAATGTTAAAAGAATACTCATTTACATAAGGCTTTTAACTTTATTATAAGTTATTTATAATTTTAAGTTTAGATACTTTAGATTGAAAACAAACAGTAGAAGCCAATTATTTTATGAATAGTTGGTAACTTTATCTCTTAAGAATGTCTTTAAATTGACTGAAAGATTAATCTAAATATGAGTATGATACTTAAAGATTGTAAAGCTATTTTAAAGATACAATAATCAGATAAATAAATTATGCATATAATTTAATTAAATTAATTAATGTTTATCATAGGTGTAATGTTACTGTATTGCTGTTATTAGCTTGAATTAGAATATGTAAATGATGATCAAGCAGTATGTCTAGATGGATCACTAGGTGTAAGGCTTTTATTATATATTTAAGTCGTATTATTTTCAGAAAGGATACAAGGAAGGCAAAAATAAGTTTTTGATTCATTTTGAAGGAGGAGAGTATTAACATATTTATTTAATATAGTCTAATATTAGGTAGCAGTGAAGAAGAATATTTTAGAAATGCGATTCTAAAGTAAATTTTTACTCTTATAAAGATAGGGGACATTATATGGAAGTTCATTGAATAGAGCTTTGTCATAAGATTTCGATGGTTTATTATCCTAAAATTAAAGTTAAAATATCAACTTTTATAATTGGAACATCATATATATAAATTCTTGCGATGGGACTGGTTAAGAAAGTTTGTTGATTATTTCTAGGTCATTAAGGCTATAGATAAGATGCTATTGATTATGAATAAAAGAATATCTATTTTCGTGGTGAATTAATTATCAGAAGTATTATTGCAGAGTACAGTACACAATTATAAAATTCTGAAGTAATAATTTTATCAGGATGTTCAATTGGTGCAGTAGCTGCTTTATAATGGTCATAATATATTAGTTAAATAATACCAAATAGTGTTTCTTTACTTTGTATTGCAGATTCTGGAATACTTATTGATATGTAATCCATAGATGGTAGTGAATTGTTAAAATAATCATTAAAAATAATGAACTATGTTGTTAATATTGAAACAGATGTTCCTATTAATAGTTGTGCTAGAAATTATCCAAATTAAAGTTGGAAGTGTTTTTATTTTTAAAATTTGTTAAACTATATTACTAAACCTGTCTTTATAATTTAATCTTTGTATGATTTTGGATTTCTTTAAGATTATTTAAAAATAGAATGCATTAAAGATATGACCTTAAATTACTGTTCAACAATTGAAAAAGACTATATTGACTATGCTTATACTTAATTTTAATCAACAATTAAAAGTAAAACATCATCTAATAAAAAAATGGGATCATTTGCTCCAAGTTGTATCTCTAATTGGTATTCTTAGATTTTTATTAAAATTTGTTTATAGCCTTTTTCTGAATTCTGCCTCGTTTTCTATTAATTGGTCAATACCTGAGAAATCAGGGAAAACTATATCCTAAACATTAAGCAAATGGATAGAAGTTTAGCAGAGAAATTAAGGAGATGTTGATTAATTAGTACTAATTGATGATGTTTATTGGCCAAATAATTAACCTTGTGCTAAATTAGCATCTTAATCAATTTTTAATAGATATGGAAATATATTATACTTTTTGTTTATAATACTAAATTTTTGATGCATATATAAAAAAACAATATTATATAGGATTTTTAAATTAAACAATGATTTGATGGGGGTTCGTGTTCATGTTAACAAACTCTTTAATTTATCATTTTATTGAATTAATTCAGATAAATCTCAATTTTCTAATAATTGGTTCTCAATACTTATATTATTTAATTAATGTCTCACTCATCCAGTAGAATCGTTGTTTAAATGCTCACTTTGAATTCACTATTACAAATATATGAAAATCAACCCTTTGAATTTAATGATTCTAACTTGATGATGTAACATCCTTAACTAACCTCAATAATACCCACTAATCAAGTATTTAATTCTGATATCAATCTAGTTGATAAATTTAACAGTTGGAATATTAATATTATTCTTAATAGATTGGAAGAATAAACTTAATATAATTACTTCATTATTCTTTGGATTATCAGTTATAATGTAAAATTTCAAGTAAATTAATAATTAATGTAGCTATCTACTACCAAAAACACTAAATATAATACAAATTTATTTGTAGTTACTAATTATCATTAAGTATATTTACTTTTAAACAAAAAAAATCTATTTTAGTATTAAATCTCTTGAAAATAATTATAAACCAACAATTACTATTTCTAATAAATTACATTCTAAGAAAAAAATTACTAAAATCCCTAAAAAAGTTGAAAAATAAAAATAAAAATAAGAAAATACTATAACTAATGAAATCTAGGCTAAAATTGTTTAATAATAAATGAATATTGAATAAACTTAAATAAAAGATGTATAAATATAAGAATAATCAAATTAATTGATTCAAGAATAACATATTAGTGAAGCAGAATTAGAAACAGAGAATTAATGTGAAATTAATCATTCGGATCTTTCATAAATATCTTCAATAAAAGAGGAATAAAGTATATTCATTAAAATAATTAGAACTACAAATATAATTGAAATTTAATGGTAAAAATGAATAATTTTGTTGTACTTTTGATACCTTTGAAACAATATCTCAAATTCTTTCTAGTTCATTTACAGATAAATAGATAATATAAATAAAGATTCATATACTACTTAATTTTTATGATGAAAATCAAGATGGTAGTTGTAGATTATGGTGTATCAAGAAATTATTAGCTTTTTAATTTTGAATATAGATTTATTTAAATTCTTATGCATTTTATTAGATTAAGAGAACTTAATTTTATTAATTTTTAATTATAAATCTAAACAATCTAATTCATATAATAGTTTTTCTTTTTTGAATAAGGATTTATTTCATTTAATATTCTAATTACTCTATATGTAAATCAAAATTTATTTTTCATATTATCTTTCAAGATCTATATGATATAATGTTGTATTTATAAATCAAAATTAAAATTAAATAATTTAATTATCAGGATGACAACTACTTTAATCTGAATATTGATATTAATTAGTATTGGAAGAGGATCTATCTTTAACTCTTCTTGATTTTGATTCAAATGACTTTGATAATATTTATTTTGAAATATTAGCATTTGAATACCTTCCTAAATTTAAATAATAAATAATAAATACTAGCATTTTAAGAAATATTTCTACTATATCTTTCATATTCAAAACTATGCCTTAGTTATTACTGTTTATTATATGAAGTTTTAGCTGATTATATTCTATCATAAAGTTTCTTTAATGATTATAAATAATTACAATGTTTTCGAAATCTATAGATAAATTTTAACTTCTTTTTGTTGATAATCTGCTAGAATTTAATTTAAATTTCTATTTCATTTTTGATTTATTTAATTCTCCTTATTTTAAATCAATATTCACAATCTTGCTAATTAGTATAGAATTGCATTTATTTATATCTTTTTACCTCTAAATCATAAATAAATAATAATAAAGCATACTCATATTTATTTTAATGTCTAGAACAAACTGATAAAAAATAAGGTTTAAAAGGACTATTAGTTTTAACTATAGATTTTGCATTTCTAACACTATATAAATGCTAATCATAAGACTAAATATTTATTAATATTTAATACCTTTATTTAGGATTTAACTTAACATATTTTACTAACAGGTGTGAAGTTCCACATTTTATATAATTTTAATATTGAAAAATTAAAATAAAACTTTCAAAAAAAATATTAATTAATAAATTTAGTATAATTATTTTTGATATTAAATATATAATAGAACAAAATGAATAAGTTTCAATCATAATACATTTTATAATAATAGATCTTTAATATCATATAAGGAATCAAAGTGTTAATTCTATTATTCTAAGCTTTTTTTTATCATTAAAAGAGTTTCATTTATTAATAATCTTTCTTTCTATTCTCCTAATTTCTATTCTTCTTATGTTTATTAAGTATCTTAATGATTATTTTATGTTATTTATTCATCATTCAATTTAATTTAATCATTGATATGAGTTAAAATTTATGTTTATTAAATAGGCAATTCAAATTTAGTTTAATTTTCTATTTTACTATTTATTCCACCATTTAATTCTTAATGTTTTTAATCATTCAAAATATCATCAATAGTAAATTTATCATTTTATTAATGTTGATCATTAGGAATATCTACAGTTTATTATTTTGTTTGTATTGTTAATTATCCTTAAGTTTCAGGAAATTAAATGGAATCTAAAACCTTTTTAGGTAATTCTACTTTAACTCCTCTTTTTTCTAGTTAACCACTTAATTTGGCTATTATGAAATGAAATCTATTTTCAATTGATTCCTCTTTAATACTTAAATCAGAAGCAATATCATTAAATTTTGCAGAATTCAAAAAATTAGAAATAATTCGAGTATCTCTTTCAATATCCCAAAATATAGTAGGTGCTTATTATTATATATATGCTATTTCAGACCATCTTTTTTAAAGTGATGGTCTATCTCTATGTGGAAATCTTTACTAAATCTTAATCCAGTTTCCTTTATGTTTACGATATGTAAAAATTAAAAGAGAATCTTCTTTTGGTGTCCATGTTAGATCTACTTCTTCTTCTTCATCTTCAAATTCTTCTGGTTCTCTAATCATAGTATACCTTCTTGAACATTCAATATGATCTTTGGTTTTTATTTTATCTGATATGAGTTTCCAATCTTCTGTTTTAAAGCGTTCAACCAATTATAATAAAAGAACATCTTCACCAATAGTCCAATAAGAATTAATTTTCTTTTTTTCAATTCTATGATCAAAATCTTTTCCATTCATTAATGGATATTTAGGATTGAATTTATCTTATATATTCTAATATTATTTTCCATATTTATCATCTAACATAGAACCATTCTATTTATAAGGATTAAAATTATCTATTCCTTCTTTTCTTTATTTATTATTAAATGATTAAATGAAATTATTTACTTCATAATCATCTGAATCTGAATCACTCATCATTTCTCTTTTATAAATTATGGTTCAATTTATCAAAAAATCATAATTAATAATAGACAAATATTATCTGGATTTCTAAATATTATATAAAATTTAATAAAAATTTACAAATCATTTAATTCATCATTAATTCAAATACTTTGATATTCTGTTTAATAATTCATATCCAAGAATAAAATTACCAGAATTCCACATAAAACTCAAAAAAGGTAATGCTAAATACCATGGTTTATCATCAACTATAGTTAAGATTTTAAAAGGAATATCTTTCCATAATTGTCTTGATAAATTTAAATTCAAATATATTTCTTCTTTCTGTCCTTTCAACATTATTGATTTAGGTGTCAATAATCTAAAATTTATTATAGATACAACATACCTTGATACTATTGTTAAAATTGTACCCATCCCTATACTTATTTACCATGCTGATATTGGAATTCCTTTCTAATTTCTTAAAAAATATAAACAAAGTGGTAAATAAAATATATGATGAAAAGAGGTTAATAATCTCAATTTTGTAGTTGATGGCCATGTCAAATATCTATATTTATTATAATTATTCAAATACTTTGCAACTCCAATTGGCCATATTCTAAATAAAGCAAATGCCAATAAATCTACATACCATAAAACTTAATCAATTGATACTAATATCATACTAGCAGCCAATATTAAAGGTTTATTTCTAATTATAAATCAATAATACTTCCAAAATGCATATGCAGAACTAATTAAACTCAAATTACAAGCCCACATTAATTCATAAAATATTGTGAATTTTGCTTAACCAAATCTAGCTATTACAATAAGCAAAACATAAAATAGGAATCCTAATGCAATTAAATTTCTTGATGTTTATGATTCTTAAAACTAATTTAAAAATTAAATTACATCTTCAATTTGTTCTTTTTAATTATTTTCCAATTTTATGCTTCCATACATATAACTTAATGAGCTTATCACAAAACAAAATAATGGATGTAAAAGCTATCCATATTTTGGATCCTTGTAATTGGAATGTGAAAATATAAATTTACCAATGAATCTCAATGTTGAAATTGCAGCCATATATTTAATTAATATATGAATAATATATTAACATAATTATATTTTTATACTATTAATCACAACTTAATTCATACAATAAGTATCCTCAAATGTTTAATAAATACTTTAAATTTCTATATTTACATTTGGTATTTCATTCATATTAAATCTAATATACTAGCATTGTATAAATAACGTCATTATTATAAATTATATTAAATAAATGTACTTATTCTACATTATTTCTTATTTAAAAAAGAAAAAGAAAGGATTAATTAATGCTTAGCTATCTAAAAATGGAATTTATAATAAAGTTAACTTAATTTAGATGATGAGTTTGAAAATTTATTTTATTAATCCACTTTCATTACTTAAAATTTGATAATGACAAAATAAAGTGTTATTACTAAAATTCATTTAATGCTACAATCAGTATTTAAATTATAATGAAGTATATTATGTTTTTAAATACTAGAAACATATTTTCATAAGTTAGATAATTGAAATCATTCAAAAATTTTTAATAATGATTCAATCCATAGATAAAATTAACATTAGTTATTTTAATTTGTTTAATAGTTAAGTATTATATGACAATATATATTAGTAAATAACTGATTACATAATTTTATTATTAATAACCTTATTTAATATTCAAGGTAAATACTTTACATTAAATAAAAGATACTTTCATTAAGATGATTTTGCTATAGATTTCTCTTCAGTTGAACAATTAAGAAAAGAGTTTGGTCTAAAATTTACATTACTCTTTTAACTTTACTATTATTAACCTATTTTAAAAATAATTAGAACTATATTAACTAGAAGTAGTAATTTTAATATTTTTATAGTTAGCAATCTTATAGAAATATATAATATTTTCATGTCTTTTTGTAAATTTTGTAAGCAGAGATTGTGCTGATTGATTTTTGAATTAATATTAAATAAATATAATGGACCACGCCCAATCTTTTGAACAAGATAATAAACCTACTGTAAATGAAGGACATTTGAATATATGTGATAACAATGAACTTTAAAAAAATGGTAGTCAAACTAGAAGAGCTTGGTCACTCAAAGAAGACAATTAACTCAAATAGGCTATAAAAATACACAGCACCAATTGGTTATTGGTAGCTTAATAATTACAAAATCGAAATCCTTCTTAATGTGCTTAGAGATGGAAAAGAATCAAGCCATATAATGTATATATGTTATGTATATTATTAAGTATAATATTCGCAAACCATGGACCAATAAGGAAGACTAGCTACTATTGAAATTAGTACAAGCACATAAGAAAAATTGGGTTTAAATAGCCAAATGTATACCTAATCGTACTAGTAAGCAAGTTAGGGAAAGATTTGTAAATAAATTAAATCCAGAGATAAATTAAGAACCTTTTACAAAAGAAGAAGATATGATTATAGTAGAAGGATATAAAAGCTTTGGATCAAAATGGTGCAAGATATCTAAATTATTATAAGGAAGACCTGTATAAATTATAAATAGTTATTTTTAGGAAAACATAATAAAAAACAGATATTATTCATATATTCGAAAGCGTTATTTTAATATTGAGAATCCATATTATGTGATTCCATAGCCAAATAATGAATTATAAAAGTTTAACCAAGAGGAAAATCAAAATAGTAAGTAAAAGTCAATAGTAAAAAGGAAAATAGAGAAATCAAAAATTCGAAAAAGATTTACAGTATTATTTTTATTTTTATAATAAGAAATTGGTAAATATTGAATAGGATGAATAAAAAATATAAAATACTAATAAAGATAATGAATAATAATTGGATATAGAAAAAGTTAGGTTATAAGTGACTACAATTGAAGAAAATAAACAAATGAATAATAAACTAAATTTTAGTAAATATAATTGATTAATATAGGTTAATTACAAGAATAAGATGATTTAGGGGTTTTACAGAATGAATAAATAATAAAAGAAGAACTCTCAAATAACTAAAGTTAAGTTAAATAAGAAGCAGATTAAGATTAAGTTGGAAAATTGGATCAATTATAAGAGAGTTTGAATCTTTCTCAAAGCTGCTATGCTCCTTATCCATTAATTTATAATACAGTCTAACCTTATAAAATGATGTATTTTTTAACACCATAAATCCCTATGCAATTTATTCCTTAGTATTACATAAATGGACCATTTGTGTAATATGGAGTGTAAAGCTAAGAAACTTTGCTTTCTAAATCATAAGAGATACAATAAAAAAGTCAATAATTATGATAATATCAACTTTTTTAAATAAATAGTAGTAATATTTGATAATTCAATAATTGTTCGTTCCCATCCTAATCATTCTTTATAAGGACTGTTATAAATTAATAAGTTCTTAAAAATATCCAGAAGAAACCTTCTTTATCTCTTATGAGGATAATGAAGAAAAATGTGAAGTCATTTTAACAATATCTGTTAATGGAATCTTTTCAATATTTGTAAACTAAGGAGATAAATGACGTGATTAATTTTATCTTGGAGTAATATTGTAAATATCTGAGAATTATTTAAGATCCCTAAAATTGCTTTTGTTTTTCACTGTAAGTGTAGGAGTATAATGTTAATCAAATAGTCCTTATTTTGCTTCATTAATATATTTATAAAATCCTGGTTATTCTCCAAGAACTTTATTGGTAATTGCCTTATTTTAAAGTTTCAATTGAACATCTAAATTAGTATCCCAACTCTTAAATCTTTCTAATTTTTATTATGATTTTAATGGAGATTCTTTATATCCAGATCCTAAATTATTCACTCTTTAAGGTTTAAAAAAGGAGTTATCAAATAATGAATCAATTTTATACTATTTCTAAGGGACTTTTTCAGCTTAGTATAATTTACTTAAAGCAACTGCTTTTGATTAAGGTTCAAATCGTTTTGGACTACTAATTAATATAAATATATGTTACAATATTTCATCAAAATTTAATCCACCAGGAATTTTGTTATTTGTTGTTCTTCTTTAACTTAATGGTTCACTAAATATTAACATTTATTACAGTGTTGGTCTATCAGGTTTTCCCCAACTTCCTAAATAAAGATTAGGTTTTTCTTGAGGTTCAATGAATGGTTCACGATGTAAAATATCATTTCTAACCTCCTTTCTGAATTCTGCCAATTGACGTTTATTCATTTATGTAGTGACTTAAAATGTACTAAAACCAATATTATCATTTGATTTTTGATATCTTGATTAATTGACCTAATATATAATCATAATAGAGATACTGGAGAAAATTTTGATTGGTTAAGCATATGATATTTGAATAGTTAACAAATTAAATTAATATTAAAAATTATTGTTAAAAAATATATAAATTTTATTTTTCAATATAATTATGTAAATTCAAATACATGAATGATCATCAAACCATCTACTGTCTATATTCTTGCCATCTTTGCATTTG
Source organism: Paramecium primaurelia (assembly GCA_905182975.1). Lineage (NCBI taxonomy): Eukaryota > Ciliophora > Oligohymenophorea > Peniculida > Parameciidae > Paramecium > Paramecium primaurelia. The sequence goes on from CAJJDM010000009.1 coordinate 652,877, forward strand.
ATAATTCTGAATTATTTTTTAATTTTAATAAGATATCTTGTATACTAATATTTGATATTTAAACATCATCATTCAAAATTTTACTATCATCCCCTAATATTTTATAAATCCAATTTATTAATAATTCTATTGTCCATTCATCATATTAATAAAATAATCTTCGAAACATTTACACAAATTAAATTAGAGATTATATTTCAATAGAATCCTTTTCATTAAATATTGATTTACAAATTGTAAGCCAAGCTGCATATGAAATTTCATCTTCTAAATACTTATAACAACATTCCATTATTAAATTACCAATTACATATTCTTTATTTTTATAAGTTATTTTAGTAGATATTTAGGTTATTCTTTATATTCTGAAATAAATTTCATACAAAAATCTCATTGAAAATTCAAATACAGGTCTTCCATAAAGTGCATATTCCTCAGTTTTAAAATTTGGATAAAACTTTAATTTAGTTTTTGTTTCATCTCCTGGATCATCAGGTGTTGGAAATGGCTTATATTATTCTGGCTAATCAAATTGTATTTATTTTTCTTAGGAAGTTAATATATTTATAATTTCTTCATTTAAAAGTTCAGTATTGAATAGAAGATCTACTTCAGGAATATCAATATTAAAGAGAGCATTTATTAAATCAATAAATATTTTTGCAATTAATTTATTTTTGGATACTTCTTCCAATTATTTTATAGATTTCAAAATAAAATGAGAAGCTATCTTTAAAGCATTTGCATCTTGAAAACTATAAAAATAGAGAGGTGCTTAAAGTTATTAAAATTTCTTTTTAAAGATATTAAATGTTTCTTGATATTAAAGGAGCCATTAAGGTTATTTTTCATATGGATATATTTAGAAGGATAGATTCTCATTTTATAACATTTAATCATATTTTAAATTACTTTAACTTTGAATATATCTAGGAGTCAAACATTTAGTGTATTCTTTTAATTTTAAAATGTATTATTAATCTATAGATAAATAGAAACATCTTTTTTCTTCTTCTAATTAAGCTTCTATCTATTTTTTCTTTTATCTTAATAATTCTAATTATTTTTTAATTGATTATTCAAAGTCTAAATTTTAATCTCTTGTTAATTTTCTATAAGCAAGATAAGAATCAAACTTTTGTGTTTTGTATAATTTCAATATTCTTTACAATTATTAAATTTCACTATCAATAAAATATCTTTTATCTTCGAAATCAAATAAATCACCATGAAATTCTGTTTTACATTTAATTTGATCATCATCACCTCTACGTTACTTAGAATAGGGAATAGATTTGTAATATCTATTTAAAACATCTTAAAATTCATTTTTAAATTTCTATTCTTCATTATAATAAACATAAGATGTTTCACCTAGTCTAGATAATGTAGCTATATCAACTTATGTATGCAATCCTCTCATAGTAGAGAATTACTCTAAATTTTTTCTCATAAGTTTTATAATACTTTTGGATGGTGATTCTTACTACTATTTTAATTACTCTTTTGAATCTGAACAATCTTACCATTAATCCAAAGAATCTATATAGTCACATGCATCATTTTCATGTGAAATTTCTTCAGATACAGATGATGATTATTATGGATAATATTCCTCTGAATCATCATCATCATCATCATCAATTTAACCTTAAGTAAAATATTAATTATTTTTCCAAAATTAATTAGATTCTTCTTCATTAGTATGTTATCTTGGTCTTCTTTACCTTTTTTATGGTTATTCATTTTATTAACTCTTTTCTTCATTACTCATTGAATATTTGTTAATTTTATTATTAAATCAATTAATTATTATCAATTAAATTAATCTATTATCTCAATTAATTCAATATAAAATAATATAAATTCTATATACTATTATAAAATATTTTTACGTATTAAATCTATGCTACATACAAAACATAAATTAAATTAAAATATATATACTATTCTAATATTCTATTCCATTCATACCTATATTTTAAATACTATCTTTAATTTGATTATAATAATGAAAATAATTAAATTCACTCTTAATACTACCATCTCAAAATATAATTCATATCTTTGTTATATGATAATTCCTTTTTGATTATTTAAAGCCTAATAATAAAATTGATTTAAATTATTTTGATTTGAAGAATGAAAACTTACGAATATGTTGAAAAGAAAACAAAATAGTAAATATTAAATAATTAAATATAGGAATAGAGAAATTTAATATAATTAAACTTCTCATTACTTTTTTATCACCATTTAATATTTCAGATTATATTAAAAAATTTAATTTTTAATCACTAAGATATAATATTACTACCAATTATTTAATATATTTTATTGATAAATAATTAACAATAAAGGTTAGTAAATACTTTGAATTAATATTCAATTTTCAATTACCTACACTATGATTCGAGTATCTTACTTACAGTAATCGAGATTGTGGTTTCATTCTAAATAAATTATGTTCACTTTTAATGAAAACTGGTTTTTATTATTAAGGTTATTTAGAAACACATATCGATGTTGAAAAATTTTGAGTTTTATATTCAGATTAAGTAATAGGTGAAGGAGATTAAATAGATTCAGTAAGTATTCGATTTTCTGTTCTTTTGCAAGAATTTGAAAAGCAATTAAAAAATTAACCATCTGAAATAGGTGTGTTATTACCAATTAATCTTTCAGATTGATAGATTGATTTAGACATTCTTTAACTCATTTCTGTTTTCATTAATTAATATTCAATAAATTTTTTGAGATGTAAAGATTATGAACCCATTTCTTAACGAATCATTTCACTAGCTTCATGTTATCTTTTAATTTTAATTTTTTCATTTTCAGGAACTAAATCTACATGTTTACGATCATACTTTTTAATTTCATCATTATTTTACTACATTATTTAAACTTACTTTCTAAAATCTTATTCACTTGTTTTTTTTTATCTAAGAATTTTTTATGATGACTTATGATTTACTTAAAATTTTATTTTATTTAATACTCCTTTTAAACTGGCAACTTAAAGTTCATAATCTTCTTCAATGTCTTTAGTTTTAGAGTCAATTCTACTGGTCATAGATCCAAATAAAGGACTATTTGATAAATTAAGTTTAAGAGAGGGAAATGCATTATTTTATTTTTAATTAATTATAGGTCTTTCTATTTTTATAGGATATTCTTGTACATAATCATGAATAGATATAATTTTTTATTTTGATTATCCTAATTATGATTCATCTGATTCTTCAATAATATTATTTAAATTTGATGGTTATTATTTATCACTCTCATTTTTTAATTTAAGTAAATAAAGTTGTTAATTTAATTTAACTTTTTCATACTAAGATTAATGAAATTTATCAACCTATTTAATTAAATTTATGTTATGTTAATATTTCATATTAGCTTAATCATAAAAGTATTTCTTTAAAGTAGTTTGATCACTTAGAATTCTATTAAAATGACTCATTTATAATCCATAAATCTTTGCCTTTTCACTTTTTACAATAATAGTTTGTTAAGATACAGGTATTTTGAGCATAATTTCAATATCACCAATAATTTCACCCTCACTTAAAATAATAACTCTTCTTTATTAAATCATTTTCTTAAGAGGTTTCATTTAAGTCTATTTAATAGCAAGTAATAATTATTATTCAGATGATGCCAATTCAGATTATTATTCTTCTGAAACTTAATTGATTATCTCTTACTCATGTATAACTTCTAATTCTCCTTTTTTAATTAAATAAATTTAAGTCACTTTATCACCTTTTTTTATTAAATAATTTCCTTTTCTTAGTTCTATCTTTTTAAAGTTATAACAATATCTTAAAGTTACAAATCTTGGACATTCTCTAAAAAAATAATTCTAAAAAAATTTAATTCTTTATTCAATTTTATTAAGTTCTGCATCTTTTAATAATGATTTATAATCTTAAGAAGTTAAAACAGCTAATTCTAAATTAGATTTAGCAACAACAGTGGCAGATCTTGGTTGATTCCAAATAAGTGCCAATTCTCCAAACATCTATCCTTCCATTAATTCTATTACAAACTTATGTTTAAATACACCATCAATAAAAAAATAATCAATATCTAATTTTGATGGTGGAATACCAGCTGTCATTTCTAAACCCATTTATTATTAAATTTCTAAAATCTTTTTATCTTTTTCTTCTTCAATCTTTACTTCTTCAATAATATGTTAAGTTTAAAGTAATTTTATTGAATGAAATTATTCATCTTCTACTTATTTAGAATTTTGTCTTTTCAGTTTCTTCATCATTCCAACTGAAGTTGAAAACTTATTTTTCATCTTCTCTCTTTTAGCTTAATTAATAACAGATATTGGATGAATTCTTTTTTATTATTATGTACAATTTTCAAACTTTTTTCTACTTTTGTATGATAAATCATTAACTACATATTGATCTAATTAGGAATATATATTAACACTTCCACTTAATATTATAAAAGCATTTTCACCTTTATCACCCTATTTAAATACTGTTTCACCTTATTAAAATGCTTTATATGTCATTTTTTAACAACATTAAGTGTGAAGTCGATTGTCTATATTTTTTTATTTGGAATTCATTTCCTTGAAAAACTGTAAATTTTCAGTTGCCTTCATAATCAATAATAATTCTTCTTCAAATCTATCAGAAGGATCTCTCTTTAATATAATTGTTGCATATTTAATGAGTTAAGATGGATCTAGCTAAGTCTATAATTCTTAACAAACAGCTCGATATTTGTATGTGTTTTTATTCCTTAACCATTGAAATTCAAACAATGGATTTGTTACTGGAGAACTCATATGGATATTTAATACTTAGTATATTACTAAACAAATTTTAATTTAATGTATTTATAAATCATTTTTTAGCTTTTGCAAAACCAACTTAATCATTGTCTCTATCATATATACTGTAATATTTTCTAAGGAATACATCTCCTAATATCCAAGCAGGTCCTTAAGGTTATTAAATATCTAAAGGCATAAATGCTGCTATACAATCCCAATTATTAACTTCAATCAATGCTTCTAAAAGAATTAAATTAGATATTACATAAATCATCACCTTCATTAACCTCTGTCAATTAAGCAGCATCAAAATTAGTTGGTTTAACATATTCTTCAGGTTCCAATGTATAATCAACATCATCAATCTTAAATGTAATTGTAGGTAATGTATTGATTTCATGACAATGAGATTTAACATTTAAAGTTCTCAATAAAGTTCCTAAATCATCAAATGGTCCACTCATGATTGATGTTCCAGTATCAACAATAAGTCTACATGATCCATGACATAAACCAATATCTTTGTTATCAACTAAAATATTATCAGCTTTAATCATCCAATAATATTTATCTATAACATCATGATAATGAATATCTCCATCAACATGAGCTGGGTTATAACCTCCTAAAGTAAATTCACTATGAGCAATATCGTTTGCATCTTTAGCAAAATAAAATGAGAATTAGTTTCTCTCTAAAACTCTCTAATCCATAAGATTATCAAAAACTGGATTAAAATTCTTTGGTGCCATTTTTGGATAAGCTAAACCAAGTATACCATCAAAATCAAGATCTCTAAAAATTGCTCCGTTTTCACTTGTAATCTCTGCCATATTCTATCTTGGTAATGTAACATCACCAAAATAAACAGTATCAGCATTAACAACTCCTTTTAAATCACCACTTCCAAATTCAACGTTTAATTCTTAATTCAAAGGTAAAAACGATTGACTATCCTCATGATTATATTATTTATGTCTCATACAGCCTTCCTCTTAACATCTAGTTGAATCAATCCATAAATTAGCACTTCCTGTGTCTAAAACAACTTTAAATGTATTTCCAGGTTATCCTATTCCTAAATCAGCAGTATATTAAATATTTTTGTAATTATGCATTCTCATATATTGAGGACCTGATTGTTATGTTTAGACAAAGGATGATTCACCTAATTTATCTTAATGCATAGCAACTAGTTTATAAAAGTTTTATTTATCTTAAACCTTGGTTTCTCTTTCTTGTAATTGAATATGAATTACCTTCTTTTTTTCAGGTTCTAAGAATTTTTATTCATTTTGGCTTATAATCAACAATTCAAATTTACATATTAACTGCAACTGACAAGCAAATTATTGCATATAAGAATAAGAACGACTTATTCATTTGTAAAAACGATTTTTTAATAAAATAATATAAATTTTGAGTTATTTCATTTTAAGTTTATCAAAATTTTAATAATAAATTAAATAAAAGAATATATTAAAGATTAATATATATAATAATATTAGATTAATTAAGATATATAATTTAATTATTATATATTCATACGAAAAGAATTATCAATACTAATGAAACTACTTCTAATGCTATAAATAGATATAAACAACAATAGGATGATGAATTTAAAAACTTTTTCAATTTTCCATTTACATTCATCATATCCTTAGTTGTTTTATCCATATCTTTGTCAATTTAATTAAGTAATCTATTTTATTCATCCAATGTATTTCCAATATTTTTACCTTATACTTTTAAAGTATCCAATTAATCAATACATACATCAAGTTTCTAATCTTATTCTTTTTATAATTATTTTTAATTTTAATGTAATTATTTGTTATCCATTTATTATAATGCTTCTGTATCCTTATATTATTTACCCCCATTTGACCTATTATTAAATAATTAATCTTATTAAGATTTTAAAGATTTGTCAAAACTTTATTTTAATTCCGCAGCTACATTCTACAATTCCAATAATTTATTTTTTCTTGTTTCTCCTTCTTTCTATAATATTTCTTAATTTTAACTTTGTCTTTCTATTAATGATTTTAACAATTCTATTTCTCTATCTTTAAATATATAATTAAAATCTATATACCTAATTTAGAAATTCCTCCTCTAATTTCACCATCAATCATTCCTACAGGTTAATTAGCATTAATCTTTTATTCTCTTTTCTATATGTCTGATCTTAATTATTAGATTAATCTTTAAATTCTTTCAATATCACCTCTATATGTATCACTCATTGAATTTTATATTTTTATATTATTTAATAACTCATACAAGAACAATTCCTATTTCTTCTGGTTTAAGCATATTACTCTCTAATTTCCAATTGTAAAGATAATAATTCAATTAACCATCACCTGGACAGAACATTAATTCCTAACCATATCAAGAAAGATACTTTCAAAAACTTTTCATTTTCCATAATATCCAAAGCATTAAATACATCATAACCTTCATTTTTTGCTAGAATCAATGCATCATACATTAATTATACTATGGGTGTTTTAGTTGCCACATTATAATATGAGTAAGCAGCCTTTAGATATATATGAAATTGATAAATACTCTTAAATGAGTGTGTTTTGGATTTTTAATCACTTGACTTGGAAGATTGTAAAAAGATAAGAAATCTGTAACTACTCCTTGTTCTTTTTCAACAACATATGTACTAATTACATCCTTTCTTGGTATAAACCAATGTTTGACTTCATCTTCTGTATATTTAAAATACAATTTAAATTATCTAATATATAAAAGATTTAAATTACTTTAAATATTCATTTAATAATTTAGTAACTTAAGCTACATCTTTTTTTTTCATAGGTCTCAAACCTTAAGTTTTTGGTTCTTCAGGTAATTTGTATAGTTTTTATTATCTTGATATGGTTTATCTAGCAGAAAGAGATGAAAATCCAACTTCAATTAATTTCTTTGCATTCAAACTTCTATGATAATATCTTGTTTAAGAAATTGGAGTTGGTACAACTATACCAGCTGTATAGACTGCTTGCCACATATTTTTAATATGAACTCTTCTTGTAATTTCTTTGATCAATACTGGAGCCAATCTATTTGCTCTAATTTTTTTATGAACACATAAGAAATTGATTTCTGTCATCTTTACTTTCGTTTACTAATTCTCTATATGTAATGTAACTGGAATTCCTGTTATAAATCCAACCAACTTTTAATTTACTTTAACACCCACAATCCAATCAGGATGTTATCCTGGAGGTAATAATGCCCATCTTAGAAAGTCAATTGAATAATCAAATCTAAACATGTTATCATCATCTTCAACATAGTTTTCTTTCAATAATGTATATACCTAAATTAAATATTTAATAATACTTGTTAGGCTTGTTCATCATTTCTCAAATCAACATTACACCATTCAAATTTAGAGATCAAATTGTATGGATCCTATCTTACTTCAGCTAAAATTCCTTCTTAAATAGGACCAGGCTTTAAGGAATCCAATTCATTTATATTTGGCATAGGTTGTGTTTCCCAAAATTAATGTGGTTTATTTAATTTATCCAACAATTATTAATTGTATTGAGTTTACTTCTAAACAACAGTAAGTTGTTATTATTGTTGTTATTATTATTCTCCTTAACCTTAAACTTCTATTTCTTCATCGCTGGATTCCTATTATTTTTCCTATTGTTGCATTATTTATAAAAATTTAAATATAAATATCACTTACAATTTATATGATAAAATTTAAACAAAAAAAATAACAATTTATTTTGAGATACCAGAATTAATAACAAAAAATAATTATTAATTTCTCATATAAATTGTTAAATCCATTATATTAAGAAGAATAAATTATTATAGATGTTTAAATTTCTATAATGAGATTATTGTATGAAGCATATTAATCTAATACTATATTTGGGAATCAAAATTTATACAGAAATTATTTAAACTTCTTTTTCTTTAAAATATCATTTCAAAAATAATATGCTCTTTATGTAATTATATTAGTAATATATTTTAATTTAGATTCAAAGGATAATCACTCATATTTTAGAAATTTCTTTTATTACATTTTTTATTGATAATTAATTTTCTTATAAAGAAACTCATCCTATATTGTTGAATTTAGATTTTGTATTTTTTATTCAATTGGCTTAATCTAATTATTATCTCTTTTCTTATTTAATTCTTATGATAATTGAGACATGCTTTTTTCTTTCCTGGGAGAACCCTAATAATCAATTTATTCAAATTAAGTCATTGAATTTAAGTGAGCTTTTTTCCTTTATTTTAATTCCTTATTTACAGTTCTAGAATCCCATAATAATTGTCTTTATTTCTAAATGGATCTTTAAGATGGTTATTATTATTGAAGTTATACTTCTGAAGAAGTTGTCAAATTACTTCCAGTTATCTATTTCATTTTGATTTTTTACTAAACTATTGAATTCTCCTCTTGACTTTAAAACCTTGAGAGCAATTTAGTACAATTAATTTCTTAATTAACCTACTATTCTATTGTTTCTTCAAGGTCTAACAAAGACATATTTGAATCTTCAAAAGACAATTTTAAAGCTTGAGGAGGGAGAAGATCAGCTTTAATTTTTAGTGATTCAAGTCCAAATTATGGAACAGTAGGAGTATCAATAATGGAGAACTCAAAATTAATATCATGATCAACACAATTCATTCCAAAACTATATTAGTTAGATTATGTTATGATATTATGTTATGATTGAAAATCTATAGATTGAACATCTTGTGTGCATTGTTTACATTCATTTCCCATTTTCACTTTATTGAATTATTAAAATATATTAGATTAAATTTACAGGATTTAATATCTAGATTTCATTAGACATTTTTATACTGTTTTATATGTAAAAAGAAATTAATTACTCATAATAATTAAATAATTTATTATATTAAATTATAATTCATTGATTTGCCATCATACTTCTTTAAAATAAATTGTTCATCACCTAAAATATGTATCACAGTAATAATTGAAGAATTCTTTTCCTCAAAATCAGATGGATCCACAAGAATTTAGTCTTCAAATACAGCAAATGTTTAACATTTGATTTCCTTATAAATTATAGAATTTTGAGTTTCGAAATGCTTTACTAATATTTTTTAATTTATTAAATTTACTTTATTATAGAGAAGAGGAAACACAATTTATTAAATGGGACAATAATGATCCATCACCACCAGCTACTCTGATATATAATTCAATTTATTTAACTTTATCATTTAAAGTTCTCAATCTCTAAGGATCCACAATCTGAATCACAACATCTTGAATTTAACTTAAGAAGTGTTTTTCAATTCTAACTTTATCTATATTACTTAAATCTTCTTGATTATCCATAATAATTGATAATCCTTAGTCTCATTACATACTAATACTGATGCACTAATTTAGATCTACTTCCTTTGATTCTATCTCTCGAATAATATGTTTGATTGAAATAAAGCAATCTGCATATTAATAATTAGTAAATCCTTCTCCAAATTCAATAATAATCTATCTAGGTTATTTGAATTGTCTCCCATCTATTCTAACATTTTTTTCCAAAAATCTTTTGATATAATCTTAAGGAAACATTTCTCTAAATATGTCTGCGTCCATTAATAAATAATTAATTATAATTCTAATTAAATAAACCAAATATTATAATTGTCTACAAATTGTTAAATTAATAATTATTATAGAGATAATGAAATACTTAAATTGTAAATGCTATAATCATTTATTTATATATTGATAAAACTAATATTTTTTATTAATATATATTTTATTTCTAAACATATACATTAATGAGACATTCTGGATTCATCTAGATATCACCAACACCATTAATGCCCTTGTAATATAAAATTAATGGTTAGAAACTATTCAATTTAATCAGTACCACTTATCAAATCAACACCTATGTATTAATCTCTAATCCAACTTTAATAACCATAATTATAACCATAAATTGTGAGAGTATAATTTAAATTTAAATATTAAAATAGTAAAGACCAATTCATGTAGTCGATTTGGAATAATATGATGATATTTGGAGAAAAAAAGTTGAAGATCTTGAAAAATAATTAAAGGAACTCTAAAAATAGAAACCATAACCTATCGTTTAAGCTCCATGTTATTTTTAATTTTATATTCAAGAACCCATTATTGAATTAAGAGCTGGTGTAGATACTGAAGAATTAGAAAAATAGATATCATAAATTCAATTAGAATTGTATAAAACAAAAGAAGATTATGAAGATATTTTATAAAAATACAATGACAATCTTAATGAATTAGAATAATTAAAATGTAAATATCTAAAGTGATTTTAATTAAGAATAAATGAAAAGTCATGTTTGTACTGATAATACTGCAGAATTAAAAAAGAAAATTTAATTATAGGATAAAGAAATAGAAAGATTGAAAGCTTTACTTACATCTCAAGTTCCTGTTCGTATATAAATTAATATTAATAAAATAGCAAATAATGACTCAGAATAATTGAAGGTATATTTAAAGAGAATATAAGAATTAGAAGGTTAATTGCAAGATTCAATATTATAAGTTGAAAGATAAAGATAAGAGAATTAATAACTATTATCCTAATTGAACTTCTTTAAGGATTAAATCAATGAAAAGGATGAAAAAATAAAAGAATTAGAAAAATAAATTGATGATCTCAATAATGAATTAGATAATATGTAGGAAGACTAAGAGGAATTAATTGAATAAAAAGTTGAGATTGTTAGAAAGGAATTGAAAAGTTGGAAGGATAAATTTTTGGCATTAAATGCTCAATTCCATGATTAATAGGAAAAATTAATGTTAACTGAAGCTGAATTAGATCACATTAAAAAATAAGGAGGAGGTGGAACTAAAGTATATTTATTTATTATTTTAATTATTAGGGTAGTTAAGTAATCACTACAACAACTACAACAAAGTAATCTAAATGAATATTAGTATATTATCTAAAAAAGTATATATATTTTTGTAAATAATATTTTAGAGTTGTATACTTATATATATATGTTCTTTCTATGTTCGAAATAAATTTAGAAATTTCTAGCTTCCAATATTAATAATAGTATGGTAATAAAATTTTAAATTACATATAAGTATTTAAGAACTAATATTTCTTGATTCTTAAAATCATACCAAAATTAAGATAATTTATCTGCTCTTGTATACATGATATTAGAAATTTGAGTAGATTAAATATCTATCAATAATAAATCGGTATTCATCCTATTCATACAATCAGTAGATGTATGATTATATTACATGATGTCATAATATATTAAATAAACCTCCTTAATCAAAGTCATTACTAAAATATATATCAAATTAGGGATATTAATGTTGAACATACTTTTTTCGTTAGTATTTCTATTTCAGATTGCTTATTCAGAATGGAGGCTAATTGAAAGTTAGTTTTATTAAGAAAATTTGTCAAACCTTAGAGGTTGGGAATTTAAGAAATCTTGTACAGACAATTCAGCTTAAGGATCATCAATAAGACAATGCTAATCAAATTCATTAGATTTCATTCGTTTGAAAGAGGATCGAACAAGAATTGAGAAAGAATTTTATTATCCTCATTATCAGCTTAGAATAATCACTGATGTATTTTACATTCGAGCCAAATCAAGTGCTAATTCAGAGTTTAAAATCTAATTAATTGATTCAGGAGGAACTACTACTTTATTTTCTAGATTATATTAAGCATCTACAATATAATCATATGATAAAGTATGTAAAAATGATTGTTCAGGTAGCAGTTGTGGAGGTTTAGATGAAACAAAAGTAGAATTAAAAACAGTTATATTAAATGGGATAAATCACTAGAAATCGGTATTTGATGTTTCATATTGTTATTTATATCAAGACGATTCAATGAGAGTTGGACTAAGAAATATATTAATTTATGTAAACACATGTCATTTTACTTGTGCATCTTGTTCAGGAAGTACTGAATATGATTGTTTAACATGTTATTAAGGTGGATTATAAGGAGGTATTTGTAAATGCGATGAATAAAATTCCTATGTGTAAATTTTGACTGGTTGCTCATAAGAATGTCCAAGAGATTATTATCTAGCAGATGATTCTAAATACTGTTAGTTTGATCCAAGTAAGTCTTTTATTAAAATTAGGAATACAATCAAAGTTCAGTTATTTTACTTCAACTTCTATTAGTAATGGCAACTTATTACCTTATGACCCATGGGTTTATGTACCAGATCCCTTTTATCCATCTAATACAAATAAATTAGCTCAATGTGGAAGTGATGATGTAATAGGAAGATTTTCAAATTATGAAATGATTTATTTAAAATTAGATGAACATAAAGGATTAAAATTCTTAAGAATAAGAGCATCCTTTTATTTATTTGGTTGGTAGACTGGTTCATCATTAAGAATAACAGTAGATTCATATTCATAAGGATTAATTTTAAAGACAGCTTCTAATTATACTATTTAGAATGCCAGATTAAATAAATTTAGTAGTTCAAGTTGTTCAGGAAATAATTATGATTTATTGAGAATTGAAACAATCCTTAAAACATATTCAACAACTCCTATAATTAAGATTTAGGCTGTACCAACTTTATAAACAGAATATTGGGCATTCAAAAATATTACAATTGATTATGGATTATGTTAGAGTAACTGTACATCATGTGAAACATACTCTAGATGTTTGATTTGTGACTCAGGATTCAAATTATATAGAGGTACATGTGTTAATAATTGTCCTATTCATACTACATTATTAGCCAATGGAACATGTTAAGATTTTGAAGACCTTATTTAAAGTAATATTTATTATATAATTGTAATTAGATAGTAGATATTTGATAAAAGCATTTTATGACATGAATACTACATTTGAAGGAGTGTCATCAATAATAGATAATTTTACTGATTTAGCTGGAACCATTAAAACATCATTTACTGGATCAATTTATTCTTTTGTACCTGAAAAATCAGTATTAGGAGGTGCTTTAGTGTGGTAAGTAGGGAAATTTTAAAAAACATTTAATTCACTAAAACCACATTATAAAATAAGTTATAGACTTAATGTGACTTATGGAGATGAAATGTCTGGATGGTTTTCATATAAGTTTCATTCTTTTCAATCTTCATAATTAACAAATCCAAATACAGGAACTTCTAATTCTATAGGAGATGTTAAAAAAGAGACTACAGTTTATTATTAATTATTAGAATAACCTCATTCTTCTCCTTAATTAGATATAGTTTTAGCAGGAAATACTAATTAAGCTTCTTTAGAGGATGCATTTCTTTATGTTTCAGAATATTTTGTTGTCGTTCATTATGTATGTTTATAATTTAAATAAGTGTGCACCTTTTTGTAATTAATGTAATGGTCCAGCAATCTCAGATTGTTTTACTGGATAATACTCTGGACATAGTATAACACAATATTGTAACACAAATTAATACTTAAATTTCAATAGTGCCACTTAAGTTTATTCATGTTAAACTTGTAATCAATTAGGATGTTTAGAATGTCAAAGTGATTCTGTTTGTACAAAATGCGAATTCTCCAATACTAAATAATTTTTATTAGATTAAGGAGAATGTTAATGTTATCCTTCATCTTATTTATCAGCTACAAATTGTATATGTAATTCATTATAATTATTTTATAAGAATGTAATAAATATTGTGAAACTTGTTTTGGATCATTAAATACTTAATGTTATACTTGTGTTCCTGAATTTTATAGATCAATTAAGAAATATTAATGTTAATGTATTGATGGATATTATGATGATGGGTATAATTTACAATGTTTACCCATTTGTGGAGATCAAATAGTTGTAGATGGAGAAGATTGTGATGATGGTAATAATAATCCATTTGATGGTTGTTATTAATGTAAATATGCATGTTAAGAGAGCTGTTAAGATTGTTAAAATGGAAAATGTTATGAATGTAAAGACAATTATATTTTTATTGAATCTATCCATAAATGTATAAATAATTGTGGAGATTCAATAATTATAGGAAATGAAGAATGTGACGATGGTAATATATATCCATATGATGGTTGTTATGAATGTTAATTTTAATGTTATTAACATTGTACTGAATGTATATTTGGAATTTGTTATAAATGTGATGAAAATAATGGATGGTATTTGACTGGAGTTAATTGTGAACCAATATGTGGAGATGGTATTCTTATTTAAGATATTGAATAATGTGATGATTAAAATTATAATCCATTTGATAGATGTGATATGTGTCAATTAAATTGTTCAGAATATTGTTTATAATGTTCTGATGGAAATTGTGTTTAATGTATTCCAGGATTTAAATATGTATCTGTAACAAAATAATGTATACCTATATGTGGAGATTTTTTAATTGTTGCTTATGAAGAATGTGATGATAATAATTTTGTAGAATTTGATGGCTGTTATTAATGTGAATTTAAATGTCAAACTTAATGTACTGATTGTAGATATGGAACATGTTATGAATGTAATACTCCTGGTTGGGAGTTAAATTTATCTGAATTTATGTGTGATATTAAATTGGATGATAATATTACTTCATCCAAAACAGAATATTGTGATGATGGCAATATAATACCTATGGATGGTTGCTATTAATAATATTATGAATGTTAGGATTCATGTAATGTTTGCTATAAAGGTTATTGTATATTCTGTAAGAAAAATTGGTATTTAAATTTATCTGACAATCTCTGTTATCCTATTTGTGGTGATTAAGTTATTGTTGGAAATGAAGAATGTGATGATAAAAATACCTTGATGCATGATTCTTGTAATTAATGTGTTTTTTAATGTGATACTAATTGTTAATAGTGTGATTTTGGATATTGTCTATAATGTAAAATAGGATATTTCTTACTAAATAATAAGTGTATTGAGATTTGTGGAGATGGCTTAGTTGTTGGTAATGAACAATGCGATTCAAATGAAAAAATATTAGATACCTTTTGTTTAAATTGTAAATATAATTGTGGATCTAATTGCTCTTTATGTACAAGAGGAGGATGTTAATCATGTAAAGAGGGTTATTTAATGGACAATTATGAATGTTAACCTATTTGTGGTGATAAAATCATAGTAGAATAGGAATAATGTGATGATGGAAATGATTAACCATTTGATGGTTGTCATAATTGTTAATTTTAATGTTAGGAGGAATGTTTAGATTGTAGATTTAATTATTGCTATGATTGTATGATTGGATATATAAATAAAAATTTCATTTGCATTGAAAATTGTGGTAATTCTTTATCTACTAAAAATGAAAAATGTGATGATGGTAACTTAGAAGCATTTGATGGCTGTTATAATTGTAATTATTCATGTGATGAAGAATGTGAAATATGTTAAGAAGGATTGTGTTTTAAATGTATCAATATTGGATGGTAAATCAATAAAGTTAATTATTAATGTGAACCAATATGTGGAGATTAAATTGTTGTTGGTAATGAATTTTGTGATGATGGAAATGATATTAGATATGATGGTTGTTTTGAATGCTATTATGAATGTGAATAGCCATGCACTAATTGTGTTAAAGGGATATGCTAAGAGTGTAATACTATAGGATGGTTATTAGAAGATTTTAAGTGTGTTGAAATTTGTGGAGATTTAATAATAGTTGGCAATGAATAATGTGATGATGGTAATAATATACCATATGATGGATGCTTTGATTGTGAATATCAATGTTAGATATAATGTACTAATTGTAATAAAGGTATTTGTGAAGAATGTAATACCTATGGTTGGATACTAGTAGATTAATAATGTTCAACATATTGTGGTGATGGGATAGTAGTTTAACCATATGAATTATGTGATGATGGAAATTAATTTCCATTTGATGGTTGTTTTGATTGTGATTTCTAATGTTAAGAAATATGTGGAGAATGTATTGAAGGTAGATGCTATAGATGTGATGAATTAGGATGGATTATTGAAAACTTTATGTGTGTTCCATATTGTGGAGATGGATTGATTGTAGGTAATGAATAATGTGATAGTGGAAAGTAAGTAGATAATTTTTGTAAAGATTGTATTTTAGTATGTGATAAATATTGTATTGATTGTATTGATGGAATCTGTAATCTTTGTGATTAAGGAAGACAATTATAAAATAATTATTGTATTTCCTTATGTGGAGATGGAATACTAGTTGATGAAGACTGTGATGATGGTAATCTTGATAATGGAGATGGATGTTCAGAGAGTTGCAAAGTTGAAAATGATTGGGTATGTTTAAATATACAATTTCTAACTAGTTCATGTCTTTATTCTATAACTCCAATTATGAAACTCAACAATATCTAATAAAATCCAGAAAGTGTTGAAATGGTATCAATTACTTTTAATTAACCTATGATGCTTAAATATGATGAAAACTTTACTGCTGATCATTATTTCAGAGGCAACATAACAAATCTTTTATTTGAATAATATTCTGTTAATTTTGAATTTAGAGTACCTCCTAAATTTAACTAAGTAGATAATATTGAAGCTATAGCAACAGTTAAATTTTATGAAAATATTGATGATCCTATTCTTATTGTTATTCTTAACTAAAGTGCTATAGTCACACAATATTATACAATTGTTATAGATAACGAAAAAGAAATCAGATTACAAACACCTATTGTGCTTTCTTCATCTTAAATTAGCATATCAGAAAATGCTAAATCATTTTTAAGCATTGTTATATATTTTATGATAACATTATCTTCATTTTGTATTATTACTGGATCTTTTGAAATTTTTTGGAATTTAATGGATTTACTTCAATATTTATCCTATATAAAGTATATAAACATTTAATTTCCAACAAATCTTAATATTTATTTTGAAGTATTTAAATTAATTTCAATTCAACCTTTAATGGAATTCACAGGAATAAGTTCAATTTTCAGTATTGCTGATGGAGAAGAAGAATACATTGTAGAAACTTCAGATAAATTTAAATAAGATTAAATTAATGGATACTTTTATAATAATTTTTAAAGTTCGATCTTTTGCTTTTTTGGTTTGTTCTCTGGATACATAATAGCCAAAAGTTTAACATAATTTTTATATACATTAGGACCTTATCAATTAGCTAATTTTGGCTTTTACCCAACTAAGTTCATCTATATTTTTAGAAATATCTTAAGAAAAAGCTATAAAGCATTTTATTTTAGTGCAATTATTAAAATGATAATGTCAAATTATTATGATATTAGTTTTTCTGTATTTATCTAATTAAACCATTTTAATACAGATAACACAGTACTTTAAATAAATTCTTATGCTGCTTTAGTTGTTTGTGCTTTATAACTATTATTTTTTACTTATATGTTCACTAAATAACTATCATTTACAAAGAAAGTAACAACTAAAAATATTGAATAATACTCTGCTTTATTTGAAGGAGTAGCAGATTCTACTAATATATGGATTACATAATATAACACGATATTGCTATTAAAAAAATAAATTTTCATATTTTTAATTGTATATATGGGATAAAATGGTCCTTTATAAACAATAATGATAGGATTAATTTAAACAATATTTCTCCTGTACGTATTTATTTAGAAACCTCTTGAAAATGTTTAGGAGTACTATAAAATATTAGTTGCTGAATCTTTATTGGCTTTTAACACTTTATTATTTTTGACTTATTAATATAGATTGGAACTAGAATTGTCAATAGATGATTATATCATGATTGGATGGATTCATATTGCTAGTTTTAGTTTCATTCTTCTATTTTCATTGATATTTGATATTAAATCCCAAGCATCTATTTTGTATAAAAGGGTTATTAAAATGATCAACGGAAAATAGCCAGAAATTAAATCAGGAACTGTTGTATTTTATTGAATATAGATTTTATTTTAATTTGTATATATGAATTTAAAAATCCATATTGGATATAATATTTAAATTAGATAATTCAAATATTATTTACTATCATTTTTACTTGTCTTTATCTTTAATTGCATCTTTTATCACTTATTATATTTAATTCATCTATATTTGATTCTATTAATTTGGCTAGTTTTAAACCTTTTATTGGTTATTCTTATTGTCTTTCTTATTGTCTTTTAATAATTTCTCATAATCTATAGCAAATTCATCAATCATTTCCCCATTCTTTCCTCTAAGCATTTACATTATGATAAATATTATGAATTTATTTAAAATAAAATTATATTATATCATATTTATTTTGAAAATATATACATTTAACTTTAAATTAATAATAAATTCATTTCTTTGATTATTCTTATGAAATAGTTTCCTAAATAACTTTCTAAGCTTTTTGTTCCTATTTTAATAGTTCCTCTTATGTTTGAATATCTTAGATTGTTGTTTAATTATACTTTTTCTAATTGAATCCATTTTTTCCACTTTGCATTTCCATCATAAATTATTTAATTTTATTTTATAAATTCTTTATTTTTTAATAAAGTAAGATTTTAGATTTATTAATTTCTCTATAATTCTGAATTGTTGAATTAATTACATTATATCTGTTGATGATATAAATCTAAATTATAAATTCTAATATCTACAATCAATGAATATAAAGAATAGAAATACTTTCCTTACAATTTTATAGAGTTTAGAGGATAAATTAAATATAATGAATAAAGGAGTTTTAATAATTTTGAGTGTAAGACTTAATACATAAAATATAGTTAATTTATGCTAAATTGTTATAGACAATTTATAACAACTAGTGATAAAAGAATTTTTATTCACATATTTTCATCAAATAAAGGCTTATTCGCCAAGAATAGTTTTGATTATAGAATTTCAAGTAATCTAAATAAAAGAGAATATTAAGATTTAGATAAAATATTGTTCAAATAATTACAATCCAAATTGAATATCTAAGATAATGCAAATATTAATACATAACTTAGTTATATTCTTTGAATAATTAAAATACTAATAAATTTATTTAAGTTTTTATTCAACTATATAAATACATGCTCAATTTGAGAGAATTATAAGAGTTACGCCAATTAAATGATGAGAGAAAGGCATTGACAGATAGATATGGAGTGGGATACAATCAACCACTTTCTGCTAGAAATGAATATAATGGTAAGTAGACATTAAGTGCATGGGATCCTATTACAAATAAGCCTTAAACACTTATTATTAATAATGGATCTGATCCTATTGTTCTAGATCATAATATACCTAGACAAGTAATAATATTTTATTGATATTAAGGAAATTACAAAAAATATTGTATTTTAGAAAGGTTTCCCTTTTTAGAATAATTAACCTATAACTAAGAATTATTAAGTCTAAATTTAAGAAATACCAACATCTATTTCAAAAATCTAATCTTCAAAACTTCTTCCATAAAATTACATGCATGAATATCATCATAGACAAAGACCTTATTAACTAAAAAGTGTAGAAGAAATATTAAGACCTTGGAAAGCAAAAGAAATTATGTATAATAGAGAATTAAAAAATTTATAAGAATAAATTAACAAAGGAAATTATACTATGACAGATAAAAGAACTTTGAAAGTAGATAATGTGGCTAAAAAATTAGAGTTATAAAATGAAGTTTAAAAATTGGAAGCAATTTTAAAAAATAAAGATGAAGAAATTACTAGATTAAAAATTAGAAGTTAAGAAATAGAAGAAAAATATATTGAATTAACTGAAGAAAACTCAACAGAAATTAATAAATATTAAAAAGAATTGGAAGAATGGAAAAAAAAGTTTAAAGATCTTAATAACTTATATCATGAATGTGAAGAAGAATGTACAATGAAAGAAACTGAAATTGAAAGTTTAAAAAAAAGAAAATTATCTGTGGTTAAAACATAAACAGTTTAAAAAGTTGGAACTAAACCATAAAAAAATATGGATAGTCCAAGAGCAATTATTTCTACTGTAAGTGACAAAGATTCAGATTATTATTGATTTAAAGATATAAATTCATTTTATATTATTCATTTATATATTTATATTACAAAATATAATAAATTCTTTTGAAAATAAAGAGTTATATGATTCCATATTTACAATCAGTAATTTAATTAATTCAACTGAATAATTATATTTTTATTTAATTTAATTTCTGATCTATTGAAATCAAAATCTGTTATTATAAAAATAAAACATCGATAAATAATAATCAAAATATTCAAGAAACTATTCAAATTATACATATCTATTATATTAAATCAACATTCTTGTTATACAATTATGGATTTTTGAAAACTCTTACAATTTATGAAAATGTTATTTTATCATTTTAAAATGGATCTAGCATTTCATATATTTTTGAATATTCTTCCTTTTGTAAACTAGGTTTAATACTTTCTGTCAATTTAAAAAATTATTACTTTAAACAATTAAACATAATAAATACTTGATTCAGAATTCCATCTTTATCATGATCAACTGATTTAAATACAATACAAAAATTAGCTAAGTATTATTGATAAAGACTCATAAGGTATTCAAGAATTAGTTTGATAAAGACAGAAAATTCATATTTTATGGGTTCTTTTTAAGTACTTGATCTTCTTTGTTCTTTTTAATTGACTTTTTTTATTGGACTTACACTAGATACAGATTTAATTTAATGCATCTTTAATTAGCTAAGTATAATTTCTTTTTCCTCTTCCTAAAGACAACTTTTCAAAATATCAATTGCTTCTTAATGAGTTATTTATCCTGCTACTTTTTGTTTAACTATTTCTTTAATTTCTAAGACATGCTTAGTTTTATACTTTGCTTATAAAATAGTCTAAGATTTTATATCAAAATATATACTTAGATAATATGTTCAATATTTAATTTACGTTAAGATTGCAATAATCTAAAATCTTCATCTAAATTATTTTTAAGTATTAATCCAAATACAGCAACATCATTGTCTTCAGTAATATATTTTTAGATTGCATTAATTATACAAGCTACCCATTCCAAAGCTAAATTCTATTGATAATAGATATAAAATACTTTTAATCCATATTTACAATATAAATATGTGTACATATGCTGTTCAATTGTTTCTAGAGGCATTTTATTTTCATATTATCTGATATCATGTTTAGATTTGCTTTCATAAATATCTTGAATGATATCTTTAAGTTATTTTAAAGTTAATGGTCTAAATGATTAGGGTTAAACTAGTAAATGAAATTCTGATAATGTTTTGTTTCTCTTTTTTTCAATGATGCTTGGACTTTCATTTTATTTATAACTGATTTCAGACATGATATTAGAAGATTTTTCTACTTTTGATCTTCTAATTATCATTTCTAAGTATTTTTTATTTTCTTATTAAAGTTATTCATTTTAACATTATAAATCTTCAATTTCTTATTAAAATGATTGCATATCAATAGATTTTGTAAAGTTTACATTATCTTCTTAATCATTAGTTTGACTTTCTTTTTCAAAAAATCTTTGATTATCAGTCTGAGTTCCTTTAACAAGCATTACTACTTATTGAGTTTAAAAATTAGAAAAGGATTGAATATCTTAAAATGATTAATTCGCTGATTAAATTTATTTGGAACTATCTCTTTGAGATCTCTATTATTATTATTAATAAGCAAATTAATATTCTAATTAAGAAATGATATTATTCAAATTTTCCTTTTCTTATTCCAATAATTGAACATTAGACTATAAAGTTTTAACTTATAATTATAATGGATGAAGTAATTCATATTATTAGTCTTTTTACTATTAAAGTTTATTTTTTTCAATTAATAGACGATCACGTTCTTCTTTGTAGAGTTAAATCTCTTTATTTTAAGATATGACTATATCACTATTTTAAATGAGTTATTCAATTTCATGATTTTCTTTTTAGATTTTTTTATAATCTCTTAGATTGTATATGATATTAGTTAAATCATTAAAAATATTTGAATGTTCTTATTATAATGTTTTTAAAACTTATTCAAGTTTATTATTATTATTACGAAAATAGTCAATTAATTCTCTAAAACAGATTTCATATAAATCATATTTTGCCTAAGTAAATTATTAAAAATTACTTTAAGTATATGTGTATCAAGGAAATGTTTTGAATGAGTTTATTGAACTTTGGTAGAAAAATCAGTCATAACATCTTTGACATGATCAGCCAATTAAGGAGAGTATGTTTTTTATAGATTGGAATTATTTTCAATGTTAGAAATTTGATTAAAAAGATTCTTTTAACTTAATAAGATAATGAAGTACTTCCACATTATCTACATCTTCCTAATTAAATGTGATTTCACTTTAATATGATTTTTCTGATTTTATAGATTATCTTTCAGAAGGTCTATCACTATCTAATTAATCAAAAAATTTGAGTCTTCTATTATTAAGGGTTATTAGATTAGGTAACTATTGGATCACATATTTTTCTTCATTGTTATCCTTCAATCCAATATGAAGATGTAACAATTTTGGCATTGTTTTCAAAGCATTTATAATAGGAATAATCTATAAATTTTAATAGTAATTACATCATCAAAAAGATTGTTTGAAATATCTAAAGTTTCTACAGTACTCAATGTTGAAAGATCTTCTGGTAAGGTATGTAAACGATTACCATGCAAAATTAACTTGATTGATGCATTATCATAATACTTCACGTAAATTGCTGCATTCTGCTAAATGAGGTAACAGATCTTTTAAATTATCAATTTATTAAAACTCTAGATCAACAGTCTAATTGCAATTTTTATTAGGTTTCTATCTCAATAAATCTACATCTAAGTCAATTATCTACTTGTTTTTAAGACAGATTCTGTTAATAATTGCATTCTCTTTTTAGAATCTTCAAAGTTAAATTTATCTGCCTCTGCAATATGCAATGAAACAGCTAACACTTCTTTGGCTATCTCCCTTTAATTCATTATATATAAATATGTTATTATAATATTGTTAATTTTTTTAGAGACTTTTATTCTAAAGAGTCTTTACTTTATTCATAATTTTAGAAGTATAATAAATATTATTAAGATATGAAGATATTAAACAAGAAATGAATTTAAGTGAAAATTATTTTGAATTTCTATTAATTAACAGATGGGAAATCGTTGTTAAGAGTAATAAAAAATTGAAAATGATGCTCTTCTTATTAGTCCAGGTAAAAATGGTTTAGAAGCTACACAAAGTAAAAATTGTTAAGAACCTGCACCTAAAAATCCAATTGAGGAAGTTTAAAAAGAAGATAAAGTTCCAGAAACTCAGCAAAAACCTATTGTTGATCCAATTTAAAAAAAACAAAGTGAAGAATAGAGTGCTTTAGCAATATAATGTGCATTTAGAAATAAAGTTGCCAGACAAAAACTTAATGAAGAAAGATAAATGCTTGAAGAAGACAAACCAAAAGACTGGACTTTATTTGATGGAGAATTTAAAATCCCAACTTTACCAGAAATTGCCTATTAAAAAATTAATTCATCAGTATCAAATGATTTTAGAATGCTACCTGCCTATACAAAAGATGGAACTATATATAAAGGTTAATGGTTGAAAGGAATATAATTTGGATATGGATAAATGATTAAGAATGATGGAACTTATTTAGAGGGACAATGGAAAAATGGTGATTTAATAGATGGTGCAGTTTATTTTCCAAATAAAGATCTATATGTAAAATTATATTAATATTTATAGTTAGGATTAGAAAATAGTGGTGTAAGAATATATCATAATGGAGTCTAATATTCTGGAGATTGTTAAAATAGATAGCCACATGGAAAAGGAATTGAATAACATCCAGATAGCACTATCTATGAAGGAGAATTTTAAAGAGGATAAAAACATGGTAAAGGAATCATTATATTTGCTGATAAATCAGAATATAATGGAGAATATGTACATGGAGAAATTGAAGGACATGGCACATTCAAATGGCCAGATGGAACTAAATATATTGGTGAATGGTAAAAGAGTATGATGAATGGAAAAGGTAAATTATTTTTATCAGATGGAGTTATTTATGAAGGTACTATATATATCTATTATTTAAGGGGACTTTTAAAATGATATCATGGAAGGTTAAGGAACTATGACATATCCTGATGGTTCCAAATATGAAGGTCATTTTAAAAATAATAAGAGAGATGGAAAAGGTTAAGTTACTACTTGTGATAGGGTTATTACTGAATGTGATTGGGAAGATGGAAAATTAATTATTAACACAGAAAAATCTCACAATTGAGATAATTATATATATATATAATAAAACAAATATATTTTTTTTTAAATTACTTAATTTCAACAACAAGATTTATTTTTTTGTTTTGTGGTTTCAACAGCAGGATCATTTAATTAAATATATTTTCCATCTAATTATGGATCTATTTTTTAATTCTTTTCTTTTTCTTCTTATTTAGAATCATTTGATTATGATGCAAGATACTTTTGATACTCACTTCCTACCCTAACCCCAAAACTCTATTAATAGTAATGATATTAACTTCATTTTTAGGGTCTATTATTCCTTTTTGTATTTTAAATAGAATGATTTCTGCTAATTTAGTGAACATCTATAGAATTGGATTAATATGGAATAATACTTAGTCTACATTATAATTAGTTTTGGCACTTGTTTCCATAAATCCAATTTCATTGTCTTAAGCAAATTGTTTGGCTTCCTCAAATGAGACTTGACGTCTTTGATATTAAGAACATTAATATACTCTTATTCTAGATCATTTTTATTTCCTATTAATAAGAATGTAATTTGCTTATTTCCATTTTCTCTTGCATCATCAAGCCATTTCACAACATTTTCAAAAGAGTTTCTCCTAATTAAGAATATATCTTGATTGATTACTTTGTTATATCATATACAATAATAGCAGCAGCAGATGATCGATAATAAGATCTAGTAATTGATCGAAAAGACTCTTAACCTGCCTCAATAATAAAAATATTTTAGATACTGTGTCCCATATAGACAATTTAATAGCAACATTTTAAATTCTAATGATTCTAGCTCCAAATTCAACTCCTATAGTGACATCATGCTTTGATCTGAATCTTTTGTCTATAAATTGCATCAATAGGCAACTCTTACCAACAGCTTAACTATTATCATCATTTTTTACCCATATCTCCTATAATTATGTATTTGAAGAGATACACAAAACTAGTATCAAATTTATCATTTAAGTTGCCTGTTGATGACATTTTTATAAATAATTAAGATAATATTAATTAATCTAAATAATAATAAAAATGAGTGAATAAGATCATGATGAATATTATGATGAGCAAGAAGGAGATTAAGAAGGAGATATGGAAGGTGATGACTAGGAAATTGATTTTGAAAATATGACACCAGAATAGTAATAATAATTTTTGGCAATGCATGGTAACAAACAGTTATCCATATTAATATAGGTTAATATTATTAAGGAGAGGAAGAAGATGAAGAAGAAGTAGGTGATGAAGAAGTTGATGATTAAGAATAAGGTTAAAGGTAGATGAATTAAGGAATGGGAAGTTCATCTTAATTTTAATAAGATAATGCTGAAGAATCAAGACATAGTCCAGGAAGAAGAGAATAAAATGATGAATATGATCCAGATGAGATCTTAAGAAAAGTAAAAAGGGATTTATTAGAAAATGTAAATAGAATAAGAAGGGAAAAGAAACTGAATCCATTATATATAGAATTAATGCCTGCAATTGTAGCAGAAAGATATGCTTCTCATTTACTTGATAATGATCATAGTGATGCTGAATTTAAGAAATTGTAATATTAAAATAATTAATTTTGAATAGAATCGAATTTTATAAGTATAATGAAAAAAAATTAGATGATCTTAAATTGATTTATATTGTATCCAAATTTGAAGAAGATACTATACCTGATGCATAAGTTATTTATGATTATTTTATGGAAATGGGTTATCTATTTTTTGAAGTTGAAGATGATAGAAAAATATTGTTATCTAATGAAATGAATCATATCTCCATTGGTGTGTCATGTGATGATAATTAAGTTGCTATTGTATATATTGTAAGTCATAAAGACTTATGTGTTACTAAAATTGAAGATAGTAATGATGGATGCATTTTAGTTCATGGAAAGATGCTTGAAGATTTAGTAGGTGTATATGCTTTATAAATATTACCTTTTTCTAGTGATTCTGGTAAAGTTCCTGATAAAAATGAAAATAATAAAATAGGACCTGAACATATTGAATTTGATAGATAAACTAAATGTTTTGTTGCTAAAATTGGAAATTNTCTCCTAATTAAGAATATATCTTGATTGATTACTTTGTTATATCATATACAATAATAGCAGCAGCAGATGATCGATAATAAGATCTAGTAATTGATCGAAAAGACTCTTAACCTGCCTCAATAATAAAAATATTTTAGATACTGTGTCCCATATAGACAATTTAATAGCAACATTTTAAATTCTAATGATTCTAGCTCCAAATTCAACTCCTATAGTGACATCATGCTTTGATCGGAATCTTTTATCTATAAATTGCATCAATAGGCAACTCTTACCAACAGCTTAACTATTATTATCATTCTTTACCCATATCTCCTATAATTATGTATTTGAAGAGATACACAAAACTAGTATCAAATTTATCATTTAAGTTGCCTGTTGATGACATTTTTATTAATAATTAAGATAATATTAATTAATCTAAATAATAATAAAAATGAGTGAATAAGATCATGATGAATATTATGATGAGCAAGAAGGAGATTAAGAAGGTGATATGGAAGGTGATGACTAAGAATTTGATTTTGAAAATATGACACCAGAATAGTAATAATAATTTTTGGCAATGCATGGTAACAAACAGTTATCCATATTAATATAGGATAATATAATTAAGGAGAGGAAGAAGATGAAGAAGAAGGAGGTGATGAAGAAGTTGATGATTAAGAATAAGACTAAAGGTAGATGAATCAAGGAATGGGAAGTTCATCTTAATTTTAATAAGATAATGCTGAAGAATCAAAACATAGTCCAGGAAGAAGAGAATAAAATGATGAATATGATCCAGATGAGATCTTAAGAAAAGTTAAAAGGGATTTATTAGAAAATGTAAATAGAATAAGAAGGGAAAAGAAACTGAATCCATTATATATAGAATTAATGCCTGCAATTGTAGCAGAAAGATATGCTTCTCATTTACTTGATAATGATCATAGTGATGCTGAATTTAAGAAATTGTAATATTAAAATAATTAATTTTGAATAGAATCGAATTTTATAAGTATAATGAAAAAAAATTAGATGATCTTAAATTGATTTATATTGTATCCAAATTTGAAGAAGATACTATACCTGATGCATAAGTTATTTATGATTATTTTATGGAAATGGGTTATCTATTTTTTGAAGTTGAAGATGATAGAAAAATATTGTTATCTAATGAAATGAATCATATCTCCATTGGTGTGTCATGTGATGATAATTAAGTTGCTATTGTATATATTGTAAGTCATAAAGACTTATGTGTTACTAAAATTGAAGATAGTAATGATGGATGCATTTTAGTTCATGGAAAGATGCTTGAAGATTTAGTAGGTGTATATGCTTTATAAATATTACCTTTTTCTAGTGATTCTGGTAAAGTACCTGATAAAAATGAAAATAATAAAATAGGACCTGAACATATTGAATTTGATAGATAAACTAAATGTTTTGTTGCTAAAATTGGAAATCAGGGATAGCCATGCACATATGATATCAGATAATACATTGATTTATATACTAGAAATACACCAGAATCCATTCCTTATAAAAAAAGCACAAGAGAAAAATTAAACTTAAAACATATTGAATTAAAACTGAGAATACCAGTGATCTTCTACCCTGATCCAAGATATGCTCATGAAGAATAAGAGGCATTATAATCTCATTAATAAGAAGAATAGGCCTAATAAGCTTTATAAGAATCTCCTATTTAATAATTAGATGATTAAAATAGTGAAGATTAAAATAAAGATAATTTATCATAAGATGAAAATCAAAAATAAAAGGAAGATGAATTTATTCATAAATTTTAAATGCCAAAAGAATAATAATTATCTAATAAAGATATTAAAGAAGAATTAGAAATTGCTATTGCAGAAGCATAAAGATAACATGATGAACTTTATGATCATAATGTTAATTTATAATCAAAAATTAAATAAATAAGAAATAAATAAGAAGTTTATGCTGATAAAACTGGAGAAATGACAATGAATGAACATAAATATTTAAATACATTAGCTCATGTACATTAAATTAGATTAGATCTCTAATAAACTTAAGATAGATATAATTAAATGGCATAAGAATTATAATCAAAATTAGATGAAAAATCAAAAAAATGTAATGAAATTAGATAAGCATTTATGGATTTGAAAAGAGAAGTTGCACGTAAGGCTGCTTATTCTAGAACAGATAAACCTATTCCTGAATCTAGAATATCAGAATGGGAAGAATAAGAATCAGCTAAAAATAAAACTTTATAAGAATTAAGACTTGATACATTAAGATTGAAAAATACTTTAGCAAAAAATTAAAAGTAATTAAAAAAGAAAGAAGAATTAGCAGAAGGTTTACATTTAATTGATTTTGAATAATTAAAAATTGAAAATNAGAAGATACTATACCTGATGCATAAGTTATTTATGATTATTTTATGGAAATGGGTTATCTATTTTTTGAAGTTGAAGATGATAGAAAAATATTGTTATCTAATGAAATGAATCATATCTCCATTGGTGTGTCATGTGATGATAATTAAGTTGCTATTGTATATATTGTAAGTCATAAAGACTTATGTGTTACTAAAATTGAAGATAGTAATGATGGATGCATTTTAGTTCATGGAAAGATGCTTGAAGATTTAGTAGGTGTATATGCTTTATAAATATTACCTTTTTCTAGTGATTCTGGTAAAGTACCTGATAAAAATGAAAATAATAAAATAGGACCTGAACATATTGAATTTGATAGATAAACTAAATGTTTTGTTGCTAAAATTGGAAATCAGGGATAGCCATGCACATATGATATCAGATAATACATTGATTTATATACTAGAAATACACCAGAATCCATTCCTTATAAAAAAAGCACAAGAGAAAAATTAAACTTAAAACATATTGAATTAAAACTGAGAATACCAGTGATCTTCTACCCTGATCCAAGATATGCTCATGAAGAATAAGAGGCATTATAATCTCATTAATAAGAAGAATAGGCCTAATAAGCTTTATAAGAATCTCCTATTTAATAATTAGATGATTAAAATAGTGAAGATTAAAATAAAGATAATTTATCTTAAGATGAAAATCAAAAATAAAAGGAAGATGAATTTATTCATAAATTTTAAATGCCAAAAGAATAATAATTATCTAATAAAGATATTAAAGAAGAATTAGAAATTGCTATTGCAGAAGCATAAAGATAACATGATGAACTTTATGATCATAATGTTAATTTATAATCAAAAATTAAATAAATAAGAAATAAATAAGAAGTTTATGCTGATAAAACTGGAGAAATGACAATGAATGAACATAAATATTTAAATACATTAGCTCATGTACATTAAATTAGATTAGATCTCTAATAAACTTAAGATAGATATAATTAAATGGCATAAGAATTATAATCAAAATTAGATGAAAAATCAAAAAAATGTAATGAAATTAGATAAGCATTTATGGATTTGAAAAGAGAAGTTGCACGTAAGGCTGCTTATTCTAGAACAGATAAACCTATTCCTGAATCTAGAATATCAGAATGGGAAGAATAAGAATCAGCTAAAAATAAAACTTTATAAGAATTAAGACTTGATACATTAAGATTAAAAAATACTTTAGCAAAAAATTAAAAGTAATTAAAAAAGAAAGAAGAATTAGCAGAAGGTTTACATTTAATTGATTTTGAATAATTAAAGATTGAAAATCAAACATTGAATGAAAAGATTGAAGAAAGAAATGAAGATCTACATAAATTAAAGAATAAAAATACTAAGACAGTTTAAATGTTAACACATACTAGAGAGAAATTAGGTTATGTTAAAGCAAAATTTTAAGATTAAGAAAAGATTAATTGTAATATAATATATGATTTTATTTTAGAAAAAAAAAAGGATGATTTAGAGGGATTACGTAAAAACTTAGGAGAATAAAAAGAATCTAAAGATAAATTAAGAACTGAAAATCTTAAATTAAAATAATAGACAGGGTATTTATAAATAATTAAAATAGTATTGTGAATCGTCCTGAATTGATATAAGATTATAGTAATAGAAAAAAAAATATTGATTAATTAAAAATTGAATTAGAGTAATTAGAGGTATTACTTATATGTTTATATAATATTTTAGCAAAAATTAAAACATATGTAGAAGGTTATTGATGAATATTAAAATCATCTTAAGAAAAAGGAATAAGAATAGTAGAATAAGCAAAAAGTTAGACTTATTTGATGATTTATTATTATTAAATATTGATTATCTGTTCTTGAATTTGAATTCTTCGAATTATAAATATTATGTTTAAAAATATAATTATAATTTGTTAAAATGAATGAGAAAAAGAAATCTGTATTCTTTGATAAAAGAGATGAAAATTATATTCATTTGAGTTCACCAATTTACTTTTTAGAGATGTTTACAAAAAAAAAATTAAAATGTGATATTATAATACCTTAAACAATTATATTTTCAAAAGGTACTGCAACATTATGGTTATTCAATTCAAAATCTTCTCCTACTCCACTAATATTAAAAAAGAATTCTAATAAATTGAATTTTGTAGAAATATGCAGAGTATTATGTAGAGTAAAACAAAATGAAGAATTTCGAATTGATACTCTTACAACTCTTTTAGATATTATTAAGACTGGTAAGAATGAAATTACTGCTTTTGCAAGAATAAGCAAGACAAAAAAATCAATATCAAAAGTTGATTTGGTTAAAATGTTTTTAGATGGAAATATTAGTGGTTTATAAATATTGCAGGAGCATTTGGAGAATTAATCAAAAGCTGGTATTAATAATAATATAAAAAATTAGATGAATTATTTTATGTTGAATATAGGCAAGATGTTATTAATTTACCTGTCAGTTATAGATTTTTTAAAAAGTCAACTTAGAAATAAGTAATTTAATAATAATTGCCAAAAAAATTATCATAATTACATATATAATAATAGACTTAACATTCTGACAGTTATGATGATTGTAATAAAAATGATCAAATTGAGTATGTAGATTGTATGTTTAAATTTTTTGATAATTAAATGAATTAAACATTGTCGAAAGTAAATAAAAATTTATAAATTTTAGATTGTTAAAAAGTTAGTTGATTTTTTAGAAAAAGCTTATAAGATTAAAGTTAAGAAATTAGTTGCTAAATTTATGCAAAATGATTAACAGATAATATATTTCTTAGGTTTGAAAGAATTATTAGTAGATTTTAATGATAATGCACCATATGAGATTTAAAATATGAAAAATGAATTAAAGGACAATAGTTCATTTGAAAATTTCTTAATTTTAATAAAAATGTTTACAAGACTAAGGGATAAAAAACCAATGAAAATACCTTAAACAATATATGAAGATGATAAAGAAATTAGTCAAAAATTATATAAAAATCTTATTGTATAAAAATGTGTTGGTGATTTTTGTGACTATATAATGGAAGAAAAGAATAGAGGTCCACTTTAAATACGTAAAAATATTGTTACAGATTATAAAAAGTATTTTGGTAATAAAAAAATGAATGAAGAAAAGTTTTCAGTTACTTTACCACATGAGATCTCTTTTTAATTAATTCTTAGAACAAGAGAATGTTCATAAGAAGTTATAGAAGTGTTAATGAAAAATAAAATATTTACAAGAAACTCTAAGCATCATTTTTAAGAATTTGATAAAATAAATACAGATGAAGAATATCCATTTAAATTTAATAAAACAGAAGTTTATAATTTACCAAATCTCTATAAAACTGTTAAAATATGTAAAAATTGCTTTGTTGTTTACTCTTTAGCTAGTAAATATTTTGATTAGAGATTATCTAATGATTTATAATAAAAATAATGGATTAAAAGGGATTCATCATCCTTAGCCTAATAATAAACTAGTTTAAATACTACTCATTAATAATTATCATAATTAGATAGATCTAACTTAAAAAGAAATGATTCACGAATTAGATAAAATTAAAATTAATCTTTATAAAAAATAAAAACTCAAACATCATAAAATAATGCAGAAAAAGAATAAGGTGAAAATAAAGTTAGGAAAATATAAAGTGCAAAACAATTCAGAGTTATTCAATCTGCTCATTCATAGGCTCCTAAAACATTTAAATTATTTATGCCTAATTAATAAACCTAATTAGAAAACACAAAACGGAATTGTTCCAGTTCTAAAACCAATAATATTGATATAAATAGATTAACTATGGGTTTTTTAAATTACACAAAACCTCCAAAACCAAATAAAATTTAATCTGCAAAAATGAATTCTGGTGGTCTTTAATCTTAAAGAAGTTTAATGGAATCTTAGCATTTAAAGAGATCAGATAGTCAATCAGATTAATTTTAAAGAAATAGAATCAATAAAAGTTAAAGGTAATTGAATTCTAATAGATAATCCTTCTTTTAGGGTAAACTAAGAATTATTGAAGTTCCATAGACTCAATATTCTTTATTAGATGTTTGCCAACTCTATGATTTAGAATATCCCCCTGAAAGTGTACCAGATATATTTTTGGAGTCTGTAAACTATTTTTGCTTTGAATAATGTGCAATACCATATTTAATTTTATAACACTAAGAAGATGATCAAGAAATTAATAAGGACAATTAAAGTGGTTTAGATTTAACTGAAAAAGATCATCAGATAGTAATTTTTTTAGGAGATTTTTTTGATAATTCATTTGAATATTTAGATATTATGCAATAGAATATTAAACCAAATACTACTATTTTATTAATGAATTTACCAGGTAAAGCTTATTTTTTATTTTAGGGTAGTCCTATACAGTGTTTGATCCTAATATTATTTAAGATAATTTAGATATTTCATTATTATTGGATTCATTACTTTTTGAGCTTTGTCAAAAGGATATAATTAGAAATAATGACATATATAAATTTATTGGATATGGATATGGTGGATTCTAAGTTCTAAGTTATAGTAATAAAATATTTTTAATTTAGTGACTCATATATAGAATAATCTTCATAAGATTGGGGGATTACTTATTATTAATGGATTTTGTGAAATAGATGAGATGCTGACAGATACTTTGAAAAAATCAAAGGAAGTATTTTAAACTTGCCCTATTGATATGCCAGAATTGGGATTTCATTTCTGGAATTCTCTCATATAATCTCATGAAGAAAAATAAGACCCTAGATATAATCCAATTTCTTTGAATGGAAGATTACATATAATAAACGGTATTTTTTGATTAAATTTAAGGTTTGATTAAATCATAAAATTTATGGAATTCTTGTATTTAGGAAATTCCTATTAAACTTTATCATGGCCTTAGAAATTGTGTTATTAATATAAAGCAAGCTCATTTAATAAAATAAAGTTCATCTTCAAATAATTCTTGTGAAATGAATTTATTAAACTTTGGGCACAAACTATAAAATTTAGAAGAACTTTTGTTTGAATTCATCTGACATTATATAATATATATTAATGAATTATAGTTATTATGGTAAAAGATAAACATTTTTAATACTCTAATGATTTTCTTCTTTGAAATTTAAACAGAAAATTATAACTTAAAATAAAAGTTTTTTAAGTTCTAATACATATTTTTAATCTAAAACAATCATCAATCAATAATTCATGATGCTCAGTCTTCATAATCGGAACATTAATCTTTGCATTTAATTAAGTCAAGATCTTTAAATTGTTCATCCAATGAAGTATTTAGATCTATATGATTTGAGGCTGTATTATTTCTTTTTTTGTTTTCAACTTTATAAAAATCTGTATAAAATTTGTCTAACTTTGAACTCAACTTATCCATTTCCTTTACTAAAATAATTATTGAATAATCTTAATTAAATTTGTATTTAAAGCAAAAATTTGATTAATTAATTTGAGTTTTTCTATATTTATTTTTAAATCATTTAATTTTATAATATTCAAAACAAAATATTCAGACCATCATTATTCATACTTCACTTCAATTAAATCCTACATTAGATGCAACTTTAATTTATATTATTTTATAAATACCATCATGAATAATTATTTTTCTTTAATTTTTATTAATTCTGCTGCTTATTTATGTTGTATCTTTAATTATTCTATGTTTTTTGTAGCCACTTCAATATTTTTAACAACATTATTCACATTTTCATAACTGCATATTTATTTTGATAAATTTTCATAATGTTATCTATTAATTTTTATTTATTCCTCAATCTAATATACACTCTTCAAATTTTCTATTTCCAAATCAGTTTATTTTATTCCTTCAACTAAGAAATTCAATATAATAATTACTTATTGATTTATTTAATTCTTAATTTTATTCTCTATCAAAATTTTATGCTTCCAGCTATCTAGTTGCCTTTGCTATTTAAAATTCATAAACAGCTATTTCTTTTTAAAATTCAGCAGCTAATTGTTGTCTTTTTATTTAGTCGATTTAATTACAATTTTTCTTCACTTAATGTTTCTTAAGGTGCTGTGATTTCAATATATTTTTTAAGGATGACTTTTAATTGAGCATCTTTATAAATCAATAAATCTTTTATTATCCTTTCTGTTGAATCTGGGTCTAATTTATAAGGTGGCTGTAAATCTCGATTCATTGTGTATATATAATTATATATATTTATTTATTAATTATTATATATTTTCTAAATTTTAGACTTTATATACAATAATTAAAGATAATTAGATAATTATTTTTGTAAATAATTATGTGTTTATATTTTTAGTATGAATATATAATTTACAAAATTAAATTCTATTTATTATGCACTAAATTCATTTTTTTATTAAATAAAAGTTATAATAAAAAGCATTTAAATGTAATTTTATCTTATTAAATATTTTGTAAAATTTATTCTATTGCTTCTTATGAATTATATCATAAATTGTTTTTATTAATCAAAATTTATTCAAAATTCTAAAATTTTAATATATTATCAAGAAAATTTTATATTTCATTTTCCGAAATATGATAAAAATCCTTTTTTTTTCACTGTTTATTCATCTACTTTAAGAGGACTTAAAGGAGCATTTTGAGAAATTATATTTTTTTTTTCTTTTTTTGTTATTTATGTTTCAAGTTTCTTCAATTTGGATTAAAAATACTCTTTTTCTGTTAATATTTAATTATATAATAAAGTGCTTTCTTATGCTTATTTTTCAGCTCTTTTAACTTCTGATTTTAAGAAATTTATTTCTTCAGCCCAACTTAATTTTGCTGTAATAAAATGAGTTTCTAGTTTATGAAGTGATTATTTTAATTATTCTTAATCTATTCTCAAATCTCTTTCTTAAGAATAATCAAGTTTTCCTTTTCTTAAGTTCTATATTTCTAATAATTATGCTTTTATCTCTTATTATAATACACCAACTAAATGTTCATAATTTTATATTTCTTCTGCTAATTATCTAAAGATAATAGAATTATATATTACTCATTTTCATGTTTTATAGAATGTAATTCTATTTTTAATTATTCTATTTCTTAATATCTTCTTTTAGTATTGACACTTGTATTTGAGATTCTAGATGATGCAAACATATGTACTAAACCATTTTTAGATTAAGGTGTTTATGGTATTTATTATTAATGGAAACTATCTTCACTCTATTAAGTATTATGAGGTTTTTCTATTGATACTTCTTCTGTTAATAATTCACTTAATAAATTTCCTCCCTATCCTTATTCTTCTTATTATGAATGTTATCTTTCACTAGGTATATGTATCTTTTGCATTTATAATTATTCTTCATAATAAAATTTAGTTTCTTGTAATTATTATTCTAAATGATTAACTTATTATTCTAAATCATCAATTTATTATTAACAATTATTATTAAATTATCTAAGTTCATCCATATCTTAAATTTATTTTCTTATATTATTTTCCAATTTAACATTTAATTTAACTTATTCATCTCTTTATTTTTAAAGTATAGTTCTCTCTCTCTATAAATTAGTATATTATTTAAATGCATCTTCAGATTTTCTATCACTTTTTAATACTTATTATAATGCAGATGATAATTTCTTTTACATATCTACATGTCTACCTTCATAAAAACTAACTTCCTTATACTTTTCATCTTTAACTTATTATAATAATTTCTCCTAACTAACTAATAATTTATCTTAATTCTTTATTTTCTCTTCATAAAGATTGATTTAATGAAGTAAATCTTATTCTACTGATTTTGATTCATTTATTTAATGACTAATACTATCTAATACTCTTTCTGTAATTTCATGTTCTAATTTCATTAATCTTTCATCAAAATTCAATTAGTCTTATTCTATTTTCTAATTTAATTCCTATACTAATTATTTTAAATTTTAAATTTTAATATCCTTTTCATCATCTACATTAGAACTATGTACTTAATCATGAAAAGTCTCTTAAATTTATGTTGAACATTCAAGTTGACTTTTTAAATCTTATATAACTTTTTCTTTTTCAACAATTAATGCAATTGCTGTTTCTTCCATTTTAACTAACTATTATTTTAATTCATCTATTTCCTCATTCTCTGGCTTTCTTTTTAAACTCTAAATTTCTTTTTGCAATTTCAACTATAAATTTATTCACATAATTAACTTCATTAGCTTTATATTCTAACAACNTTTTTAATTATTCTATTTCTTAATATCTTCTTTTAGTATTGACACTTGTATTTGAGATTCTAGATGATGCAAACATATGTACTAAACCATTTTTAGATTAAGGTGTTTATGGTATTTATTATTAATGGAAACTATCTTCACTCTATTAAGTATTATGAGGTTTTTCTATTGATACTTCTTCTGTTAATAATTCACTTAATAAATTTCCTCCCTATCCTTATTCTTCTTATTATGAATGTTATCTTTCACTAGGTATATGTATCTTTTGCATTTATAATTATTCTTCATAATAAAATTTAGTTTCTTGTAATTATTATTCTAAATGATTAACTTATTATTCTAAATCATCAATTTATTATTAACAATTATTATTAAATTATCTAAGTTCATCCATATCTTAAATTTATTTTCTTATATTATTTTCCAATTTAACATTTAATTTAACTTATTCATCTCTTTATTTTTAAAGTATAGTTCTCTCTCTCTATAAATTAGTATATTATTTAAATGCATCTTCAGATTTTCTATCACTTTTTAATACTTATTATAATGCAGATGATAATTTCTTTTACATATCTACATGTCTACCTTCATAAAAACTAACTTCCTTATACTTTTCATCTTTAACTTATTATAATAATTTCTCCTAACTAACTAATAATTTATCTTAATTCTTTATTTTCTCTTCATAAAGATTGATTTAATGAAGTAAATCTTATTCTACTGATTTTGATTCATTTATTTAATGACTAATACTATCTAATACTCTTTCTGTAATTTCATGCTCTAATTTCATTAATCTTTCATCAAAATTCAATTAGTCTTATTCTATTTTCTAGTTCAATTCTTATACTAATTATTTTAAATTTTATATTTTAATATCCTTTTCATCATCTACATCAGAACTATGTATTTAATCATGAAAAGTTTCTTAAATTTATGTTGAACATTCAAGTTGACTTTTTAGATCTTATATAACTTTTTCTTTTTCAACAATTAATGCAATTGCTGTTTCCTCCATTTTAACTAACTATTATTTTAATTCATCTATTTCTTCATTATCAGGCTTTCTTTTTAAATTTTAAATTTCTTTTTGCAATTTCAACTATAAATTTATTCACATAATAAACTTCATTAGCTTTATATTCTAACAACATATTTTCAGCTTCTGACAACTTTAATTCAAGTTAAGTAGCAAATGATTAAATTTCACTCTACCCTATTGAACTAATTTATGTAGTTA
This sequence comes from Paramecium primaurelia, assembly GCA_905182975.1. Classification (NCBI taxonomy): domain Eukaryota; phylum Ciliophora; class Oligohymenophorea; order Peniculida; family Parameciidae; genus Paramecium; species Paramecium primaurelia. The sequence continues at coordinate 691,846 of CAJJDM010000009.1, forward strand.
TTTCATTCTCTAATTCAATTGTTCTCTTTCTCTCTCTCTCAAGCTCATTAGTAAGCTTATCATTAATATTTAAAATACTTCTAAAATCTGTTGTTTAAATTGAAATTCTTAAACCCGTAATTATTTTTAGAGAGACTCTATTTCCACTTTTTATGCTTAAATTTTGCTTACAAGCTAAAATAATTATCATAATTATTACAAACATCTCTTCATCATCAGAATGATTGTTGTTAGACATAGGTATATATTTTTAATAAATTAAGATAAATTCTTTTTATTATTCTTATTGTTTGATATATAGAAATTATTAAAAATAACTTTAAATTCTAATTCAATTTATACTAACTAAAATAATTAACTATGGAGAAATTATAAATCTTCAGTTAATATTATCTATTGAGATAATTAAAATTGTATTATTTATTTTGATTAAGGATTACTTTTAAGAAAAAAAGAAAATTTTTCAATCTTTTTGAGCAATCAAATCAAAATAATAGTCCCTTTTAAATCTAATTATTTGAATTATATTTTTCCTACTATATAATATAAAATCAAATTAACTAATGTAATTAAACTTCTTATTGCTTACTATAATAAAATTAAAAGGAGTTTAATTCTCAAAAATATAAAGATTATAAATTAATATGTATATGATAACATGATAGTATTTTATTTTTTAACAAATATCAATAAAAGATTTAATAAGAATCTTAAATGTATAAATATTATTAACAAAAATAAAGATTTACAATATTCAAACTCAAAATTTAGAAAAATCATTTTCTATAATAATCGATTAACTTAATAATTTGAAAATTCAACATAAATATTTATTTAAGTTATTTAAATGAGTCGACAAATATATGTTGGCAGATTGGGATAAAAAATAACAAGAGAAGATTTACAGAAAGAGTTCTAGAGATATGGAAAAATAAAGGATATTGATTTACGAAGCACACATGCCTTTATTGAGTTTGAAGGTCGTGATGATGCTAAGAAAGCAATATCATAAATGGATGGCAAACGAATTGGTGGTGATCGTATCACTGTTAAATCAAGAGGTAGGACGACTTTGATAGATTGATGATAAGATAATCGACATTTAGGAGCAAATGGACCAACAGCCAGAGATGTGTGTTTCAATTGTGGACGTAAAGGTCATTGGGCGAATGATTGCAAAGAAGGTTGGTGATAAAGTAGAGTTTAGGCGATTTACGTGATACATGTTATAGATGTTATTAGAAGGGCCATTTAAGAAAGGATTGTCCAAAGTCAAGAACTCCAAGTGTTACAAGAAAGTAATTTATATATTCAAGAATTTTATTGAAGGTCAAGAAGAGATACTAAAAAGAGAAGATCAACATCTTCTTCTAAGTCTTCAGATTCATCATCAAGATCTAGAAGAAGAAGTAGAAACCAAAGGAAAACTCGTCATTAAAGAAGTGTGAGTCCTAAATCATCGAGTGAAAGTGCAAATGTTTCTCATTCATCAAGAAGTTCAAGGTATTTTACTTAATTATAATAGCTAAAATGGTTGATATATATATATTTAGTATATTTTACATCATATATATTATAATAATAAATAATTCTATATGATAAAAACCTCAATTATCCATAAATCAAAAACCAATGTTGAAAAAGAATCTGAAAAACGAATTAAGGGTATTTTAGATCTAGAAGTTGTTGAAAAATTGTAAAGCCTCAATACAATACAGTCACGCAAATTTCCTAATTTAAAAAAAGAATTAAATACAGGATGCATCATTTATAATTTTCCAATAAGACCTTAAGATTATAGGTATATATACGACAACAAATAAATACCATCAAAACTTTAAACTATCTAATATGATAATGTAAGTTCATTTGATAATGCAAAATTGTAACGGCAATCTTCTTTTGACAATAATAATTAATCACTCAATGATAACTCCAAACAACTTAAATCTAGGATTAAGAGATTCTCAATTAATCAATCAATATCCCAAATATAAAAATAGATCTTATTGTTAAATAATAAAAATAATAGATTCCTATAAACTAGCTTAAGATAAGAGAATCAAATAGCATAATTACCTCCATTCTATTTAAGAAAGAAAGGTAAAATTTAATTTATTATAGCAAGTTAAAGTATGAGTAAAAACTAATCACAAAATATTGAAATTAAGTAGCCTGAACCAAGTAGAAGAGGCAAATCTGTCTCTCATATTATCTCATATGCATCTAGACCTTAAACTGGTTTACCAAGTAAAGAAAATAGATATTTAATCGAATGAATTTTTTTAACAAAATATAAATGTATAAATGTAATGTAATTTATTTTTTTATTGTAAAACTAATTAAATATCCTTAATAATATATAATACTATTAATAATCATTATAAGATCTCAACAATCTCTCTTTAAATCATAAATTTAAAATAATTTATTAATACATAAATAATTTATCAATTCTATGAAATAATGAGTTATAAAGAAGAATGTGAAATTTAATAAATTAAAACTTTTTTGATGCAAATAAATCATCCAAATCTCCTCTTCAAAATTCTATTCTTTAAAATAATACAAAGGCCATTAATAATGTTGTTTTTGAAATTCATACTTCATTGACTTTCTCTAATAAAATCGTACAAATGTATAATATACTATTTAATTAAAATAAATAATGGACTAAAATAATATAATAGAGTATAGCAGTAAGACTTTAGTAAATCAAAAATTTTGAATTTGTCGGTTTCTAAAAAGAAAATAATAATATGAAAATCATTTAATAATATAATTATAAAACATAGAAACCACAATACACAATACCAATAATGAATACTAAACTTTAATAAATAAATTTGTAATTATGAAAAAACTAATTGCTATAGTGTTTATTATAGAAGTGATCTAAGGGTCAGAACAATGTTAATGTTCTAATTTTACATAACCTTAATATTGTTCATCATTTTAAGGATGTAATTGGAATGGAAAAAATTGTTATCAACCTAATTGTACAGAGACAACAATTTAATGGAAATGTATAACTCCTTAATGTGCTTGGTATTTGGATGCATGTCATGATGGATAATAGTGCAATTATTATACTGATAAATCAATTTGTAATCAAATATTTGGATGTATTGAAAATGATGGTTATTGTCTTCCCTATGAAGATTGTAATTATACAACTTAAAATAAATGTAATGGCATAACTCCAACAGGAATATAATGCTTTTGGAATTCATAAACTTAGAGTTGCCTTAAATTTGAAACATGTAATAAATTATCTTTGGATAACAATGATTGCAATTCTATACCCTATTGCATTTAAAAAAAGAAATAATGTGAGAGTTTTAGTAACTTAAAATGTTCTGATATGGAAAGTGTATTTTCTATCATCATTAATAGTAATATGAATGTAGCAGAATGGCTTCTTATGAATGTTCATGGTAAAATGGAAACTGTTTATATGTTGCTTGTTCTACTTATACAACTCCATCATCATGTAATGCTAATTCTTGCATTTGGAATGGATCATCTTGTTTATATTGTCCAGTAATCAATTTAAATATATAAAATATAGGTTGATAATTCTTAGACAAGTTTATTAATCGTTTTCAATCTTCTTATTTTAGTAGTGTTATTTTGAAATATCATATATACATAATTTATAAATTTTCATTGTATTTCCTAGATTAGCATCTTTTATATTAAAATCTAAAAAATATTTATTAAAATTTTAAAATTAAAGTTAAATATATATTAAGTTTAAGTTTAACATTAGTACTTATTTAAAAAGTTACCCCTTTCTTTTTTAAATCATCACATATTATTATTATTAAGTATTTTTATTAAAATAGAGATAAGGTATTATTTTATTTAAGGATTTCTAATAATAATAGAATATGAATCTTGATTTATTTGTATTTTCTTTTTTGATTATAAATTAATATTAAAAACTCATAACTCATTTTTTTTTGACAATTAAGCAGCTGTTGATGCCAATTTATCAGCTATTTCATTTTAATTTCTTGAGATATGAGTATATCTAACCATCTTAAATAATTATGCATAATCAAATATTGCTACTCTAATGTCTTCTAAATGTTACTGCTTAAAATTTATCTTATTATTCATTCCATCAATTATAAGCTAATAATTAATGATCTCAATACTTTACTATCACCAAAACATTCTAAATAATTAATTCCTAAATTCAAAGTATATCTTATTCCAAAAAACAATGCCAAAAATTCAGCTACATTATTTGTTTATTTTGATAAAGGTTATGTAATTTCTTTAATTAATTTCATTTTATCAAATAATGCTATTCCAGCACCTGCAGGACCAGGATTAGATTTACTTGCACCATCAAAATAAATTGTGTATAGTTTATCAGGTTAAATTGGAATAATTTCTAAAGTTTTTGGATAATAAAATAATAGATTTGCAAATTATTAATCTAATTACTCTAATTTTACTAATCTCTATCTACTAATAGATGTCTTCTTCATTTTATCTTCAATCTCATCCAAAATGCCATAACAATCTTTTTAGTTAATATCATCAATTTAATACTAGTTATTTACTTTATTCTCCTATTTGTAGTTAAATTAACTATTTTATATTTTTGTATTTTCTACATTATTAGTCTTTTCGAAAACATTTTATTATTATTATTAAACACTAATTTCTCTAATTTATCCATCTTTTTCACTAAACAATTATTTAGATATAATACTTTCTTTCTTTTATTAATCTGATATCAGACATCATCATTTATTATAATTATTCAACTTGCTTCAATTCTAATAATTATTAAGCTTAATTTGCAAATTATTGTGCTTTTTCGAATTCTTTAAAATATATTAATTTATAGCCATCTGGTTTTTCTAATTTTTTTATAGCATATCTTTCTAATTAAAATACTCTAGGTTTCAAAGAATAATCTAAGAAGACAATAGCTGTTTTTAATTTCATTTAAAATATAATATAATTACAATTTAAATCTAAAAAATTTAGAAAAATAAACAATTCTAAAAATTATTTCTTAGAAAAATGTCATCTAAAGATAGATATAAAAATTGGCTTAATTCTTATATAATATATGGAAAATGATCTTTAATATAAATATCAAATGATTTATTGATCTCATCTTCCTCAATTATCTCATTAATTAAATTAAATATATACCTACTTCTTCTCCTTCTCTATCTTCTCCCTCTCCTTCTCCTTCTCCTTCTTCTTCTAATTAATTAGGGTCAATTCCAAATAAATGTAGATTTTACTAAATTAGATATCAAAATACACTGAAAATTTCTCTAAATTAATCATTTTCATTTGCTAATTTTTCATTTTCTTCCATAATAACTTATTTTTCATCTAACATGTGTTAATATAATTATTTGAAATTTTCAATTAGTTCTTCTAATTTTTTAATTTCTTAATCTTTCTATTCTATTTCTTATAAAATATCTTCTTTATTTATATTTTAATCTTCTTTTTGATTTCCTTCTCCATTTTATAATTGAGTCTAAAATTATTCAATTAATTAATCTTTCATATTTATATCATTTGCCATTTCTTCCATTTTGGCTTATATATCTTCCAAATTATAATTCTAAAATTCTTAAGCAATTTCATCAATTTACTATTATTTTTCCAGAATCACTTATTCTAATTCTTACATTTATTTTTCATATTATTTTTTTTATTAATCTAACTTTTTTTATGTTTATGCTTCTGCATTTTTTAACTAATCTTTGAGTTTTTTAACATCAGCTGTAAGACTTTATGTTTTTTTCTTTTCTTCTTCACTTTCTTTTTTTAAATCATTCAACTTTTTTTCCAAATCTTGTTATGATTATTTTCTTTATAAAATAATTATAATATAAATTTACATTTTTTTTTCCACCTCTTTATTCACTTAATTTAAATAATCTTAAGTTTATTTTAACTCTTTTTATAATTGTTAACTCTATTCTTTTTCTTCTTTTAATTAATTAATGAGTGATTAATTTTTTTAATCCTAAAATCTAAATTAAAATGAAATACTGAATTTTTTTAAGAATTATTTTAATATTCTTCATCTTTAGATTCATTTTTTATTATATTATTTTATCTTTGATTAGAAAAGTTAATTTCTTTTTGTGGTAATTATTGTGACACTTTAACAATATTTTGAATTGGCTTCTAAACATATTAAGGAAGTTCTTATTTAATTTAAATAGGAACTTTAGATTATACTTGTTATTGTTAAAGCTATTATTTTTTTGATTAAATTTATTAATCATTTTTATTGCCTAGATTAATGGCACTTGAATTTTGTGGAGCTTTTGAATACATTTCTATTTTTAATGAGATTTCATTACTCACCTTAGTAAGGAATGATTTCTTTTTTGTGTTATTAATCAATTGGCGCTTATTTATTATGGACTATTAAATCACAATTGTAACATAATCTGATCGTTTATCCTTATTTACATTATTGACATTTGATTGTTGCAGGTCTCTAATTACATTGTATACATTTAACAAAGAGTGTACTCATTAAATTTGAATTAATAAAAATAATGATATTTTTTATCTTATAAACAATTTTAGCAAAAGAACTTACTAATCTTACAACTCATTTTCTATTCAATAAAATATCTGAATCAGAATAAATCAATATAGTTGTAACAGAGTAATTAAATATCAGAGATTATCCTTAAGCAAAGTATGTGATTGATGCTAAATTGGAATCAAAATAAAAAGGAAGTGTTTGTTTTGTTAAATAAGGATCAATATAATTTGGTGATTATTCAATCTATAGTTAAAAAATATTTGAATTACCTGATTTATAAACAAATGATCCAGAATTATTACTAAATATACCTGTTTTGTTGAATATGGTACACATTAAAAAAGCTATTGCCATTGTGACAAGCAATAATCAAATTTTACTTTATAGAGTTAATAAAAACTCATCAAACATTATTGGACATGACATTTAATTAGAAGCAAACTATTCTTTTCAACATTTACGTTAAGAGGCAAAAATAATTGAACCTCCATAAATGATATATACTGATTAAACATAATACATTTATTTAATTTATAGAAATTAAATAATAGGAGGAAAAGTGAATTATGATAATTTAAGTTCATTTGTTTTAAAGAATATAACAAATTAAGGATTTGAAAATGATAACAATTATTTAGGTTAAGTTAAAGTATTTGGTTGGCATATTTTTGTTCCAATTGGAGTAGATGGATTAGACATTTATTAATATGAAGAAAATGGAGAATTAACTTTAATTGGTAATATGAATTCAACTACTTTTTATAATTAAATAAATAATATTAAGATAGTTGATGTAGTATTTGGAGGATTTGAAAATTAAAAATATATGTATGTCCTTGATTAATTAAATGGAATTACAAGATTTATTGTTTCATCTAATTCTTCTGGATTTACAGCTTAATTAGATTCAGATTTAGGTTTTATTTAAATATCTCATGGAACTACTTTAGCAGAACATAATAATAGTTATATCTTAATATTATAAGAAAGAGGAGTTATTAATACTTTAGTTGAAATAGGACTCTATTAAAATGATTGGTTTAAAGTAAAAGTTCATTATTTAACTGGTAAATATTCAGAAATAGATATCTTACCTGAATTCACTATATTAAGAGGAAAAGATGAACACAGAATAATAAGAACAGGTATTTATGAAAAATTTGAACCAACTTTTATATTCTCATAAAAAGATAATGTAAATTAAGAGAAATAGAATTCTTTTTATGAAGAATATGTTTTTATACCAAGTCTAATGACAATGGATTTCTATGATGTTGATAAAGGAGCACTTAATATTAGTAACAATTTTAATTATAATATTACAAACTCATTCTTAATAGGCATTACTTCTTAATCTATTATATATATGCCATATATCATTGAAAATCCTTACATTAGATGTAATCCAAGAACTAATAGATCTATAGGAAGAAGTTTTGATTATAAATTAAATATAAATGCAACTCATTGTCCATAAAAAGAAAAACTAATAGGTATTCCTCCATAATTAATCTTATGCTAATATGTAGATGAATTTAATCTAAAAATAACTAATGGAGATGGTATCATATATGATACTGAAACTTTGGCTTCTATTATGATGGGATTCATAGTTTTATTAATTATGTTATCTATTTTATTAGCTTATTTATATTCAAGATATAAAATAAAGAAAACTGCCTTATAAAATGATATATAAGGATTTGGAGAAAGTGTTAATAGAGAAGGATATGATATGGATCAATAGTATTCATAATAATGATATAGAACTTATTTTATTTTAATACATATTTTATTTATCATTCAGTAAAATCAAAATGTTCAATTTCTTTTTAAATAATTTATTCTATTTCTTAATTTTGATTTTCAATTATTACATTAAGTTCTTATTATTCTTTTAATTCTTTTAATTCTTATTATTCTTATTTTTAATTTCCCAATTATTCTTCTTGATTCTCTAAGAATTACTTTTATTCTCCTTATTAATCTACATTTTCTTTCTCCTCATATTCTTAATTATCCTTAATTACTTACTCTTTCTTTTCATCTTCCTATTATATAATTTAAATATCATCTCTTTATTCCTCAATTGAATTTTATTTAATTATTTTTTCAGGATAATCATTAATTTCACTAAGTTGTTTTTAATCTTAAACTGATTATTATTATTACTATTATTATTATTGAAGTAAGATTTATTATTACTATAAATATTACTATTATTATTGTAGTTATTATTATTATTATTATAGTTATTATCTCTCCTATTATAATTATTATATTTATTCCTAGTCTCTTTATTATTATTATTAACGTAATTATTATTGTTATTGTAATAATTATTATCCTAATAAAGCCTATTCTTCCCATTCTGTCAATTAAAAGTCTTATTGTCTACCACTATTAATATAGAAAAAGAATGTAAAGTTTGAGATACTAAATTAAGTTATGAAACTAAATATTCTACTAAATATCTATTATGGTTATTCTAATTCAATTGGAACTTCAGCTCTACAAATTGGGCATTATTATTGGGCTTTTAACCATCCAAACAAACATTTTAAATGAAATTTGTGTTGACAAGGCAAACTTCTTGCTAAAATTAATTCTTCATGACATATTATGCATATTTCATCTTCTTAAATATCCAAAACTCTTGGAAACAATGAATCCAAATGTTATTATATTCTTTTATATTTTATTAATTAATCTATATTCTTTTTAAGGGATTATAATGAACCTAATATTAATAAATTTAATTACTTTATAAATCTGAAAATATTTAGAATAACCAAAGATGCAAAAATATATGAAAATTGATTGTCCTAAAATAATTAACAATTAATTAAGAACAATATAATATCTTAACTATTGAATAAAGAATATCTGGTATTATTTCTTAATAAAATTAAGGTTCAGTTAATTATTCTATATTATTGTTTATAAAGTAAGTATATTTTTATTGTAATTTCTTACAAATCAATATTAATTGAGAATATTCAATGAAAGTTTAAATTCCTCCATAGAATAATAAACTTAAAGCATAAATACCAACTTTATGGAGCATTAAAATACCAAAAAATGTTATGAGGAAATTCATTGCTAATATTATTAAAGAAAAGATGTAAATTTATTAAAATTAATATACTCTATTGAAATTTTATGATGTTAGTGTTGATAATATCTTTTTAATAATATTTACTGAATGTATATAATATACTCTATAAGTAGCATATTGAAATAAATAACAAAACCAAATGGCTAAATCTAATTTATTATTTATTAAGTCATTATCAGTCATAAATATTAATGTTAATTATAATATTGGATTACATTCATGTATAAGAGTATTTAATTTTCCCTTTGTTTCATTCAATCCCATAAATCCAATCCATATCAATAAAATAATATACCAAGTTAATGATACAAAACAGAATGATCCACTTATTAAAACAACTCTAGCACATCTATTATAAGCTAACCATTCAAGTATATATAAACTATGTCTTTTACTCATATCTGGTATTTATAAAAAAGAACTTACAAAAAAACAACTTACTGCTATCACAAATAATTTGGCTATGTTTTCTGGATCTTTAATAAACTTTTAAAAAGCTATCAAGGAAACAATAATATATTTTTTAAATATTTAGAATGCCTATTTTGATTTTTATATTCTAGCTCTTTTCCTATCTTATTTTCTTTCTTATGCATTTCTTAGACCTTTAATTCTTCTTGGTTATGTAAATTCTAATTCTAGTCCATCAAAATCATTCCCTTCTTATTCTAAATATAAAGCTAATTATTTACAAATTTATTAGAATGGTTCATTTGTCTATTAAACTATTTTTGTCACTTCATCAATCATTTTTTTTAATTCCTCTTAATTTTCAATCACTTCAGATCTTCTCAAAGCAGCTATTTTCTGTTTTATTAATTCAAAGTTCTCTTAAAGTTATAAATGAAGTCTTTAATTTTCTTCACCTTAATTTCCTTATTATTTTGTGATAAATTCATTTAAGTTTTCTTGAATTTATTAGACATGATCACAGAATTATTGAAATTCTTCATTATTTCTAAGATCTTCAATTTTATTTTCCTAAATTTCTTAAATTTCTTATTCTTCTTAATTCATTTAATATTTATTATAATAATATTTGTAAAAGCTTAATCTATGTGTTATATATTAAGTAAGTTAAATAAAATAATGAAGAATTTATGTAATTTAAAATTTATTTATACATTAATATCAAAATATAGATGTAACATAAGTCTCTGCTCCCTTTTAATACATATATTTTTCTATTGCATCTAATCCCTCTTCTTTTTACATCTTTTTTTATAAATACATTAAGGGAGTAAACTTTTTTTTGTCTACTGCATTTATATCTGCACCATTCTCAATTAATATTCTAATTCATATAATTAATATAATACTTTATAAAATCTATTATCCCATATTTACAAGCTAAATGTAAAGGTGTTCTAAATTTATCATCAGTACCTTCATCTGGTTTTACATTTCCATCTTTTATCAATAACTCTAAGACTTCAATAGGTGGATCATGTTTTAAAAATCTAGTGGTTTGTAATAAAGTTATAAGAATTTTTTTATCTGTAACTTAATAACTATTATTTATGAAATATCTTATTATCTCTTCATATCTATATAGAACAGCTTATTCAAATGATTCATCAATAAATATTCTTAAGAAAGGAATCATACCTGCATTTTGATTAAAAAAATTAGTCAAAGATTATATGTCATCTTCATTCACAAATTATTTTAATTATAGACTTAAAGCTATGATTGTTCTAAAGAATTCTTCATCACATTTTGATTAATCTAATAATGCTTTTGATTAATCATAAGTCATTGGAAATCTAAATATAAGTGATTTTGTATTCATTGAAATAATTATTAATATTTAGTTAATATTAAGATAATGATTTTAAATTACTCCTCATTTAATTTGTGTTTAAATTAATATAAATAATGAACCTAATCCAATAATTCGATTATGAATAATCAATATTTAAAATGATCCTTTTAAGAAAGCATCTTCTTAAAGATATCACATACTTTTTGTTCTTATTCAAAGAATAATTAATTTTAGCTTAAGTAAATAGATAAATTTATTTTTAAAAAGGAACTAAATACATAATAACCAAAGTATATTTTTAAATTAAATCTTAATACAAAAGTATATTGGCAATATGAAAAATCAAATTATTAATAAGTTGGATTTGAATATAAAGGAGAAGTTAAATATTTCAATGGAGATAATGAAGGACTTTAGCAACTGAAAATATTACTAAGAAATAAAGTGATATATCGTAATGTGAGTGACTACTATTTACTAATCAAATAGTTAGGTAGAGGAGGTTCTTCAAGGGTAAAAGTAATTTTTAATAAAAAGGTCTATTTAGTAAATGATAAATTTACAAATCAATAGTTTGCATCTAAAAATGTAGAAAAAAGATATTTGAAAGAGGATGGTGGATATGTAAATATAAATAAGTGAGATTAGGAAGCTTTATTTAATGAAATAAATTTGATGGCAGTACTTAAACATGATAGCATAGTAAAATTAGAAGAAGTATATGAAGGAGAGAACACATTTTATATCATATTAGAATACTTGAAAGGTGGTTCTCTTCATGAATTAATAACAAAAGCAATTATATAATTAGGTTGGGATGAAATAAAAGTGATAATGTAGGTATTTTTAATATATAAAGAAAGGCATTATTAAATGGAGTTGTATATATGCATTCTTTAAATATTATGCATAGAGATTTGAAACCAGAAAATATTATGTTTAAAAATTAAAATGATATTAATGGTTTAAGAATTGTTGATTTTGGATTGGCAACATATACAACAGTAACTAATTATACATTTCCTAAATGTGGTACTCCTGGATATGTAGCACCTGAAATAGCAAATATGTAAGATCATTCAATAAAATATGACAAAATTTGTGATATGTTTAGTGTAGGTTGCATATTTTATAAATTGTAATTATTTTTAAAATAAAATTAGAATTACATCTAAAGATTTGTTTCCTGGAAATGACTATCATGAAATCTTAAAATTGAATAAAAAATGTATTATAAATTTAGATACATTGACTTTCTATTAAACACCTTAAACAGCTATTGATTTAATTTATCAAATGCTTTAAATTGATCCTAATAATAGAATTTCTGCATAATAAGCATTAGAACATCCATTTTTTACAGATACTTATTAAGATAGAAAATTGAAATTTTAATCATAAAAAAAGACAATTAAAAGTATTTCAAAGCCTTGGCAAACTTTAACATTTAAATTAGAAAAATCTGATCAATTATATTTGCCTGAAACTAAACAAATCTAAAAATAAAATGAGGAAGATGATGTTGAAGATGAAAGAGCAACTATTAAACTTCCATCTATAAATAGTCCTAGATTTGTTCAATAAGCTAAAATAAAAAATCTAGCTTTAGCAGAAGGGTCTCCTACAGAATTACCTAAGAAAAGTGTTTTAAAAAAGTTTTCTACTTAAGAATTTGAACATCTAAGTCCAGATACATAATCTCCTGATTTAGGAAAAATGAATTTCAGCAATAGCCCAAGGTTTATTTAACCAGAGGTAATAAAGAAAAATTTTACTTGTTCTAAATATAATTAATAATAACAAGCAATTTACGAAGTTGATGACGAATAAAAACTATGAATTTTAGACTGATATTTTACAATGTTAAGAGTATTTTTAATTTAATTACATTTAATATTTTTTGCTATAATTTTAGTATAATATAGAAGGATAAGGATTCATCCAATATAAGTATTGATATTTATTATTATAATTAGACATTAAGAATGACTAATGATAATTTTATGGATTCTGTTTCAGAAATTATATTATGAATTAATGATATATCTGCTACTGAAGCATTGAATGGTTTTATATGCTTTTATTAAATTCTTATTCATCAAAATGGCCTTTAGACTTAAATATCTCTTGACTTTAAAAGTTTCATAGATTAATAAGAACAGTAAAATGATTATTTTATATCTATAGTATATTTAATTTATGGTAAAGGTGATTTTTATGTTTTGATTTCTATAGTTTTTGATAAGAAGTTAAGATTTATGGTCATTTAAATAGAACACAATGGGAATGAAGTTATCTCAAGTTTATGAATTAAATTTAATTAATATTGTTGAGTAGAATTAAAATGCAAGAATCTTTGAATATGTTCATGTAGATTATAAAATTAAATGGTTTTGATGTGATAAAATTAGAGGAAATATATATATAACACTTTATGTATCAATATATTTAAAGTTGAAGATTCTAAAATAGGAAATTGATTCTAAATTAGCACTTTATCTATTGACCAATAATTAAAAATAAATGAGAGTAGCAGTTATGCAAATAACTGATAGATTTTAAGCAAAGTTCTTCAGAAAGTACCATTATATTTTAGGATCTAAAAAAGAAAAAAACAAAATTAAAACTATATTATTTGATTCTTCAGTTATTGCAAGTCAGGTTTCTTTATAGAGTTATTTTTTGACCTCATCTTTAAAATGTTGTGTTGGATAAGATCTCGTTGGAATTGAAAATAGTTTTACAAATAATGTTAGTAAAATTTTAATAGAAAACAACAACTATTATATGTTTGATAAATTTAATTTATTTATATTATATTGATCTTTGTAATATACAATCCTGACATTCATATCAAGTTTACTTTTTTATAAATCTAAAAAATTAAGCTTTCGATCTTAGAACATTGTTCTACACTTCAAAATAGTAATTTCTTAATAGCAATTATTTCTTCTTTTCTCTAGTAATTTACTATTTAGGTAACAGAACTTTCAATATTAATATTATCAATTTATCTACTTTGTCCATTTTTATGAAATTTCATATTATAATTAAAGAACTTATGAATATAAATTTTATCATTCGATATATGATTTACTCAATCATCTAATATTTTGTATATTGATTCTTTTTATATTAATTTAATAAACATTTCCAAATATGGGATCATCTTTTTGTTTCCAACCATCTGAAAAATCAAGAGATGAACTGAAATTAATAACTAACAAACAATATAAATTAAATGGACCTCCTCATTTATTCAAGCCAACTCCTATAGTAAATATTTCGATATTTGATGAACAAATTGAGAAAGAGGAATCACCATAAATTGAAATTTTAGAATAACCAAACAATGCATCAAATGATTAATAATTTTCTTATATCGCTGAATAATCAGAAGAAATTGATAGCTCATAATAAAATCCTTGGATAAAAAAAACTTATGCTATTGAAACTATTAATGTATCTAATTTAAAAAATGATGAAAATAATAATAATAAAAACAATATTTCTTAATAAACAAATTTTCATAAAGAAAATAATATATAGATAATAGGGAAAACTAAAAACATGAAAGAAGTTTCAATTATTTCTATCAAATAGGGATCAAATACAAATGTAACTTACGACAAACAATAATTAAAAAATAAGACCCAAAATAAGAATAAATGATAAAAGATTATAAATTATCTAAATTATTTACCTTATTAAATTCTAAAGAATTTAACTAATATAGTTAAATGATATTTATATAATTAATAAAATAGCAAATAATAAATAATGACTTTGAAATTACCACTTTAATGGGTATATCTATTCTCTAATATTATAAATAATAAGGATAATTTGTTTAGATTTTTGTTATAAATTCTGAAGATTAATACTTTTATTAATTTTAGTTACCGTTTCAATTTATGAATATCCCACCAAAATTATAATGCTCCTATTTATTTAATTAGAAAATACCTCTAAATTTTGAGTTTCTAATTTATTCTTTTTTATACTTTATTATACTTTATCTATTAAAGTTTACAATTTATTAATAATATTGATAAAATACATGAGTGTTATATAAAATACATCTTAAGAAATTAGAATTAATAATCTTTAGACAGATTTAAAGTAATTGTCAACAAATACAAATTTATATATGCTTTAATCAAAAGATGAAATTGCTACGTTAAATGAGAAGTTAAATCAAATAATAAATTAATAAAGTCAGAATACTTCTGTATATAATGATTCTATTGTTAGAGCATAAATATTATCCAAGA
This sequence comes from Paramecium primaurelia, assembly GCA_905182975.1. NCBI lineage: Eukaryota > Ciliophora > Oligohymenophorea > Peniculida > Parameciidae > Paramecium > Paramecium primaurelia. Next base: position 707,556 of record CAJJDM010000009.1, read on the forward strand.
GAAATTGAATTAAAGAGTAGAAGAAATTTTTATAGAACATGAAGCTAGTCTTATTAGTAAAATAAAAGGAATTGAAGAGTAAAAATTATTGTAACATGAGGAAGAAATAAAAAAGAGAGAAGAAATGTTCAATAAATTTATATAGCTGGATTAATAAGTAGATAAATTGGATAAAAAATTTGAATTAAAGGCCAACGATAAGTTTATAGTTAGTACAATATAAAATAATCTAATGAATAATCAATAATTATAACAAACATTGATTGAAAAATCTATTAAATTAATTGATGATTTAATGAAATCAAAAATTGAAGAGATATAAAAATGGACAGATGAAAAAATTTAATAATAATATTATTAGATATAAAACTTTTCAACTTATCTTAGAAAATCAGAAAGAGTCGTAGAAGAACTATAAAGTGCTATTACACTTACCAAAAATTCAACTATATAATTTGAAAAAGAATTTACATAATAGATCAATGATATTTCATAGAAAAATTAAGTTTTTAAGGACACCATTTAAATGCAAACTAAAGGGTAATCATTCTTAATTATTTTAGAATGACAACTCAAAGTACATAATTAAAATAATAATTTGATTAACTAGAATAAACTCTATAAAATGAGTTCAATAAAATACATTAGAAATAAGAACATATATAATCTTAAATTTAATCAGGACTTGATTCAATGAATAATTATATACAATTTTGTTTGGATAGTTCAGAGTAAAAAGTGTTCTCTCAATGCAAATAAGAAGATTAAAATATAATAGAAAAACTTACAAATTAATTTGAGAAACGATTTTAAACAATTCAAGAAAAGACAATCTTTTTAGAACAGGAAATAAATAGTAAGGCAGAAATTTGTAATTAAACTAAAGATAAATTAAATAATTTTTTAAAAGGTTAATAGGTTCATTAACGGTTATATCAAAAAAAGGATGGAATACCTCAATAAAGTTAGAAATAAAGTACAAAGGATTAGTTATTAGTCATTGACAATTTATTTAGATATATTTCATAGATATATTCTTAAATACATAAATCAATCTAAATACCAGAGAATGACTAATATTAAACTATTCAAGAATCTACTAGACATTCATAATCTTGTTCTTAGGTTATCTTAATTGCAGAACAAACAAATTCAACATAAAAAATAAATGTATCTCCAAATAAAAGTCCAGATAGAATAGAAAAATTAAATACAGAAAAATAGGATGTAAAAGATTTAAGAACATAAATATCATCTGTAGATAGAATTCATGGGGAGATTCATAAAAATTATGATAAAAGTCCATATCCAACCATAGAAAAATAAAATAAAGTAGATAAAATGGGTGATGAGATATTTAGTGATTAGAAAATTTAAGAATCAAATCGCTATCCATTATTAGTAGTTGGAAGAAGTATAATTAAAAATTATCTTAGCTTAATTATTGGATATCAGACCTTAATAAGATTTAATGTCATTGTAATAAAAGGTTAAAAAGGTTCAAAGTATTTTAGGAGTAGACTTACTTGGTTAAAGGCAGTATAATAATCCTTATTAAGCTTAAAGATGTAATTCTGCATAGAAAAGACTTCCTAAAATTAGTTCTAAAAATTTAAACTTTAGCATAGATTGATATGAAATTTATGTTATCAAAATTACATCATACTCTTTTAAGTATGTTTTAAACAAATTAATAATAATATAAAGAATAAACTATATAAATAAATTTAATTTTCTACATGCTGAATTTAAAGAAGCATTCTGAATAAGATGTGGACTCTTTGATTGAGTCAATGCTTAGATTGATTGAATACATGAATAATAACCCTTCTATAAAACGTTAAATTTTTGAATCATTCAATTAAGAAGATTTATAGAAAATTTTGAAGAATTTGAATGAAAAAAAAAGCATTCATCTTCGTAAAGTTTCTTGCATATTTTTATGTATTGTACTTTAGAATGAAGAGAATTGTGAAAATTTTATGAAACTTTGTGATTTACTTCCAATCAATTCCAAGATTTCTTTAAATGGTATTCCTGAAAAAATGAGTTAATACATAACAAGTGATTTGTTATAAAAGCTGAATTAAGTTTAACCTTCTGAAAATAGTTTATGTTGGTTCTATACATTATAAATGGCAAAAGAGAAGTTACCAAACTTAGCTTATTTTTAACTTAACACAAAAGAATTAAAAAAATCAATTAATGATTTTATCGATCCTTCTGAATGCATGATTGGAACTACTTATAGAAAACTTCCCATAAAGCCCCTCTAAACAGATACTTAAAATTGGAGCAATAGAAATGAGCATCATCATAAAATGAACATTTCTCCTGTGAGTAAATAAATGGCTTCATTGATCTTACCTTTAAAGGAAATAAATAATCCAAAGTATTATTAAAGATATGTTGCTAAATCTATAAATTAATAGTAATTTAAAAACATACTTTCGAATACAGCTAGAGCAGACACATCTTATGATAAGCATTAACCAAGATCAGAAATTTTGAAGAATAGGTATTCATGATCAAAAAATTCTATTTGAATTTAAAGTTTGTATCTATATATGATTAAATATATCTAAATATATTAACATAAAGGCTTTCTTTAAATTTAAAATTTACAATAAATACCTAATATTAAAATTATTATATAGAAATATGGATATTAATTAGAAAAGAAAGTTAAAAGTCAAAACCATTTCTTAATAAGTGTTTGAGCTTGAGGTGCCCCAAGATGTATTCAAATATTAAAATAAACTTAGATTACGATTGCAGACTTAAAAAAAGAAATTTTTACTAAATCCTAAGTTCCAATAGATAGATAAAGATTGATCTTTTTGGGTAAAGCACTTCTAGATAATCAAATATTAAATGAAATAAGTATTTAAAAATATCAAACCATTAGTTAAGGAGGATGATCAAACAATACATTTGATGGCCATTACTAATCCCTAATAACCTTAATAATAACCAAATTAAAATTAAACTTAATAGTAATAATAGAGAATGTAATTTATGCCTGGTATACAAACAACTACATAAATTCATATAGGAGGAGGAGGTAAGTTTATTTTATATTTCTGTATTAGATGGCTAGCCCTTTATCCCACCAGAATTAGCCAATATTCTATCAATGTTTGGTCCACCTATCACAAGATCCTCATAATAATAATAACCTTAATAATAATAAGCTTAGCCCACTCAATAGAGTTAATAATAATAACAATAATAATAATCACAATAATAATAATAATAATAATAATAATAATAACAATAATAATAACCATAATAAACTTAGTAAAATTAATCTGTCCCTAGATAATAACAATAAACACAATAATAATAAAATGCACCATAGTTATAATAAGTAACTCTATTGCCAAATACTTAATCTTCAGTTGGAATAAATCTTCCTTAAGAATAAATTCAATAATTGAATAACTTACTTGGCAATTTTTATCATTCATCATTACTCGGTTTATAATTTTAATTACCATAAATGACTGAGCATAGAAATAATGTTACTGTCTTAGGACATTATCTTCATTAATTTTGTTTTGTTATTTAAAGAACTTTACCAATATTGTAAAGAGTATCAGATCTTTTAATGAGGGAACCCTTTTTGACTTCTGAAAATGAAAGAAGAGAAACAATGTAATTAAGCAGGGACTCAGCAACTGTTGTGTAGTCAATTAATAGAATGACAAGTGACTTGTTTTCTGCTTTGCTTCGATTTTTAGTTCTTGGATCTACTCCAGGATAGTTTTAATTATAAGTTCCTGTCTAATTGTTATAAAATAGTACTCAAAATAATGGAATTAATAATATATCAAATGAGCAATTAACTAGAAATCTATAATAACAATAATCATAATCATAGTAAGATCAATAAGCTTAATAATAATAATAATAATAATAATAATAATAATAACAATAACAATAATAATAATAACATCCATAATAACAAACATAATAAAACTTATTAAGCTCATTAGGATAACTATTAAATTAATTCTCATAAAATCCAAACTTATCATAAAATAATTCATAATAGATTTAAGTAGAATAATAGGGAGATCAAATTATTATTGATGCATAAGTTTTGGAAATTGATGCAGGAAGTGAATAAGAATCAAATTTAGAAGGAGATCAATAATAAAATAACAATTCTTTAAATGCTCTCAATAACTTAGTCAAGTAAATATTTTTTATATGATATAGCAATTTATTTAATTTAGAATAATAGCAAAATCAATATTAACCCCAGTAATCATTTTCATCTCCATAATAATAATAATAATAATAATAATAATAATAATAATAATAGCAATAATAACAATAATAATAATAATAGCCTTAAAATACATAAAATATACCTCAATAAGCCTAATCTATGATGTCTGGTTTATTTGGAAATCTTGGCCTTGGAAATTAATAAGGAGGAGCTAATCTATTTACAATGACTTTACAAGAATTAATGATGTAAAATTATGCAAATAAAATGGAAGAAGGTGAAATAGAAATTTTATAAATATTTTCATAAGTGAAAGTAGGAGATATAATGGCTGCTTAAGTTTCAGGCAATTATTCATTTTTGGATGCATTACAAGGAAACATTAAAGAAAATTTACATAATTTAATTGGAAAATTTGAAGGAAGAATTGAATTAATTGAAAAATTGGCAAATTCATTTTTATCAACAGTAGTTCCTAAAGGAAGTTAACAACATTTAGTAATTGAAGGATTTGAACCAAGAATAACTGCTTCTGAAGCTCTTGTAAAGCATATCAAATAATTTTTCATGATTATTGAAAAAGATTATACAAATAGTGTTGAAAAATTTAGTGATGCAATGGTCAGCCAATTCTTTAAAATGATTGGAGAAACTGCATATGAAGTATCAGAAGGATTAGTTCATGGACTTGATGATTACAAAGTGATAATTTAGTACTTATAATTTTCATAATTAGAGCAAATGTAGATGATTTATTAAGAAAATCTATTGGTCCAGAAATTGCTGTAATGTTTGGTGGTATGTTGTTTATGATGCTTTGGAGTATGATTGAAAGATCATATAATTAGTATAAAAAATCTCTTGAATAATAATAAACTATAATACAATAAGAAGAAGTTTTAACAGAGGAATAAGTAAGTAAAATTAAAATATATCATTAGTTATTGAAAGAGATAACCGAAGCCAGTTAAGCATGTAAACAAAATATTGAAATTAATTTTTCTAATGAATATAAAAAAGGTGATCCTGGTTATAAAGATTTCGATTGATATATATGAAATTTGTACAAGAATATAATCATAAATATATCTACTTGTAAAAAAAATATTTTGAATAAACAAATATTATTGTTTATAATCTATTTGATAATGAAAAGAAAATAATAATATGATTAATTCAATAAATAAATAAAAATCATCCAAAAACTGCTTTTGAAAGAGAAAAACCTTTATTTGATGGCTTTTATGTAATTGGTTTTATTTGTTGCTTTTTAAAAAACAAATATTTTTGAGTGTTATAAAACAAGCTATTTTCATTTTCTGGTAACTCTTAGTATTTCTTTTTTAATTTCAAATCGCTAATTTCTTTCTATAATCTTTCAATTTTTTCGTTAATATTCATTTATTTAATTTTTAATTATGAACTTTTAATTAGCTTATTCTTAAGGATTTTTGGAATTACTATTTCTAATCTTAAATCCTTCATATAAATTAGTTTTATATAGATGTTTAATGCTATATTTTGCTTATAAAGCTGATCACTAATTTTATAGGAATAATTCACTTCAGAATATTAATAAGAAAACAAAGTTCAATTTGGAAATTTAATAAATACTTATAACATTTTGTTTTTTCATTATGTATCCATAGGTGCATATAATTTTAAAAGAATTTATAGGCATATTATTTATGCATTTATTGGTGTAATAATATCCAAAAATGCTTACATTTTGTGAATCATATGCATTATCTTAATATATAATTGAATACTATTAATTTAATGGATAGAATATGTTTGAATATTTATCAGAGTTAGTTTTAATGCTATCAATATTATCTTATATTTTGATAATACTAATTCATTAAATACCCATAAAAGAACTTGCTTTTGGATTTACATTTATTGCAATTTTTAAAATAAACTTTTTCTCTATATACTATTATTTATAATATAGAGGACATAGTTTATCAATTTTAATTAATGAAATAGCAACATAAGAATTTGGTACATATTTTTTTTTATAATTTCTTGGATTGATGTTGGTAATTCCAATTAGTTATCTAAATTTGAAGAAAATTATTTAAAGAAAACTATTCCATTTCTAGATATTTTTCATTATATTATTAGGAACTTATTTGAATATTAATTATACTAAATTAGCCTTAGCAGTATTTATTTGGTTTTTCATTGTTTTTGAGGGATTGAGATAATATTATAGAAATGATATTGAGATTCTAAATAAATATTCTAAATTTTTATTATCATTTTGTGACAAAAGAGATTCAGAAAAATTAATAATAACTCAAATATATTTATTAATGGGTGTATCACATTCAGTATTTTTTAGTGTTACTAATAAATTTATTGGGTATTATTATTTAATATTATTTAATTAGTATTATAATTTTAGGGGTAGGAGATTCATTTGCTGCTATAATTGGATCTAAATTTGGAAAATTAAAATATCAAAATTAAAGATCAATTGAAGGAACAATAAGTTTTATACTTGGATGTTCTATTGCAAATTACTTTTTGAATGGAAATATTCAATTATGGATAATAGCTGCTGCAATAGAAGCTTATACTGCATAAATTGATAATTTGATTTTACCAAAAATTTAACTTAATTAAATTGTTTAGATGATTTAATTATGAAGAGACAATTATTTGTTTGAAAATTGTATTTATATATACCTTGAATATGTATATTTAAGTTTAATTTAAATAGATATTTTTGGTAATAATCATATATGATTCAATATTTTATTATTAATAATTGTATTATAATTAGATTATTGTTTATAAAAGTATAATTAATAATACAATATTGTTAATATTCTTAAGGGTTTATTTTTTGTTTATTTTTTTGTCTGATTAGTATAATTATTTAATTAATTTTTTTAAATAAATGTCAAATAAAATAGAAGAGGAGAAAGTGCCTGCTTAACAACCACAACAAATACAAAAAATTTTTGATGAAGATGATGATGATTTTGAAGAATTTGAATAAGAAGGTAACTATTATTATATGATAAATTATAGATTTGGAAGTGAATCATGATTTGAAAATTGATATCAAATAATGGAGAGAGGATTGGGATGATGAGGATTTGACAGATGAATTTTCAATTTAATTGAAATAAGAATTAGCCCAAAAATGATATATAATATTAAAAATTTATGGACTTTTATTAAATCGCAGCTAGAAATTAGTTAAATTCCGATTCTGCTGATTATGACATCATTAATATTGAATATGCTGGAAAAGATTGTCCAGAATATGAATTAGACATTAAGTAAGATGAATTTGAAGGGAATCTTACAAATTTACCAAAAGAATATTTGGATAATTACTAACATTAATAAGAGAACTTTATTTATTATAAAGTTGAGATGAATGATTCTATTTATGGATTAGAGCTAAAATTTGAAATAAGGTATTTTTAATAATTCATATTGATTAGTGCAATCTAAATTTTAAGATTAAACAATTTATCTGAAAATTCTATATATCCAGGAATGACATTAAAGATACCTTTAAAATCAGATCTAGGGAAACCTTTAGAACAGAATTCAAGGAAATTTGATTCCTCTATTTATCCTGCCCTTTATATTACTTAAATTGGAGCTATAAAAGGTTAATTTATGATAACATCATCCTTTGTGGCATTTGAGCCTGAAAAATATTGTAAATAAAATGATGAAATAATATTTAATGCTTAAATAAGAGATATAGAAAATTTATATCTTTAAATTCTATTGAAACATATAGTTTTAGTTGAATAATAAGAATTATCATAGTTTTTTTAAAAGAAAGTTACTATAAATAAAAATAATGTCATCACAATTATTGCATAAACAAAGAAATAGAAGATTGTTGTTGTAAAATTAATGGAAGATAATCGTATTGATGAATTTTTAAATCTAATTAATTAAAAATTGCAAGATTATTACAAAAATGTAGGATAAGAATATCAAATTAGTTAAAGTACAACAGAATATTATGATTAAAAAACAATTATTCCATATCATTTTGAAATGGATGGATAAATGTAAAATATAGAATAACCAAAATGTATTTAGATTTATTATTATTAGAGGTTATTTGTAGAGATTCTTAATAAACATAATTAGAATCCAAATCAGAAATTGTAACAAGAGACAAATTCATAAGTATTTCGACCCATTTACCTATTCTATTTAAAGGTTAAAAATGGCAATGTATTTATTCTTCTATTTAACATGGTTCGTCAATTTAAACTTTAATGAGAAAAACTGAAAATAATTCTCCATCAGTTATTTTAATAAGAGATTTAGATAATTATTTATTTGGTGCTTATTTATCAGATGGTATCAAAAATAGTTATGGAAAATTTTATGGTAATGGTGAATCTTTTCTATTCACTTTCAAAAACAGTTAAGATATTAAAGTTTATAAGTGGACTCATATAAATAATTATATTACATTATGTGATACTGATGGATTAGCTGTAGGCTGTGGAGATAAATATGGATTATTTATCAATTCCGATTTATCTAATGGATATAGCTGTCATTGTGAAACATTTGATAACGATGTGCTGTCAAAAAATAACAAATTTGTTATAGAGAGATTAGAAATTTGGAGCATAAGTTATAATTGATAATTATTAATATATGCTTAAATTATAATCAGAAGTTTTTTAAGTTATTGAAAAAGTCTTATGGCACTTTACTTTATACAATAATCTTTCTTTTATTCTTTTGGTTCTAATTTTTAAATATTTTTTTTAAATCACAAGTATTTAGTAATAATAAATCTAAAATTCTTTCTGTAGATTATGGATGTTCTTTTTATCCACCACTTTTTATTTTATTAAGATCTTCTAAACATTTTTCAATACTAAAGTTATTTTATTTTGCATTTGTATTTTCAGAGATTGCTGGTAATATAGTTACCTTCATTTTATCATTGTTATTATGTTATGGCGATTATTTCTTATTCAAAACTGGAAGAGAATATCTTTTAGATTATTTTTCTAAATTATAACTATTCTAAAAAGGGTTCTAAGAAGAATAGTTATTATATTTACAGAACCTCTTTTAGAACTTTTCCAATATTAATTTTATTATCCATCTTTTATCGATTCTCTTAAATGTAATATAAACTTTTTTCTAATTTTTTTATTTTCTTTAATTCTTCTAAACTTACATCAACTGAACTGTTATATCTGATGTTATATCCACTTACATCCCTGTTCAATTTTATTGTTTTATTTTTGATTTGATGTGGTTAAGTTACTTTATATATCTAATGAATAGTAGTTTTATCAACTGACTTTCTAGGACTCAAGACATGATGTTAAGTATTTACATGAACAGAGTATTTGTTATCATATTAAATATTATCTATAGAATTTCTTAAACGAAGAGCTAAGCTTGATCTCATTATATTACTGTAAAATTTTAAGTTTATATATCAAATATTTTACTCTAATGATTAAATAAGTACTCTTAAATTTCAATTCTTTTATACTTTTAATATAAGTTCTTTATGATTAGAATGTTTTCTTTGCAATTTTTTAGTTACTATATTTCTATCCTAATTTATAAATCAACACTTAGAATCATAAATTAATAAACTCAATAATTTTTTATTATAATCATACATTTTTATGTATTTGATGAGATACAAGTAGTTTAAATAAATTGTTTCTAATAAATATATAGTAAAATCTTAAAAGAGATAGAAATTTAAAGGATATATGAAATTATTAATATAATACTATAATTGATTTTTATTATTTATGATTTCAACTCAACAGGAAGGGAACTCTTTATTGAAGGATTTAGAGAGAATTAAAAAAAAAACTAGGATTTCTAATAAAATAATAAATAATTAGTTAGATCAAATCATAGCATAAATTGAAGAAGCAAAAATAAGCAATGACTACTCTTAATTAAAAGATAAATTACAAGTATTATATTTATTAAGGAAGAATTATAAACCATTAACAAAAATAAAATAAACTAATAATGAATGCTATGCTTATATTTCTAAGATGGGTAAAAACATGGATAAATTATATAAAAAAAATTTATAATATGGGCAAGAACATGTTGAATTAAATTAGACAATCTTGACAAAAGTGAAAAATTACAATTAAATATTTAGTTAATAAAGAATCATCTTCTGAGAGATGGAGAATTTGAAGCTTACGAGATCTTAGTAAAAGAATCAGGTTCAGAAGAATCACAATATCATTAATTCTTTGCTGAAGTCTAAAATATAGTGGATGATCTAAAATAAAGGAAATTAGATTCAGCTATTAAATGGGCAGAATAAAGAGAAAAAAAGTCTACTAACAATCTTTTTTATGAATTATTGAAATAAAGAGTAATTTTATAATTTATACTTATAGGTTATATAATTAGTATAAACTGAAGGTATAAATGCAGCTATTTATTTTATGCGAAATAATTCTTCATTTTAAGAATAATCATAAGGTAGATTATATGAGATTTGTTTAATAACATATTCATTACTTTTATGGCCAAATATAGAAAATACAAAATATTACTATTTATATGATGATGAAAAGAATTGGCCTAGAATTTTAAAACTATTCTTAGAAGTTGCTTCTAAATCTTAAAGTATTTATCAAAATTATTATAGATATTATGATTAAATCAGAAATTAGAACTGTTTTTTCTGCTGGTTGTTTAGCTATGCCTAAATTAATTAAATATAACTAAATAACAAGAAGTAATATATTAGAAATTATCAAATAGATAGATCTTCAGAAGTACTTGTAAATGATATCCCAATAGATATAGAAATTGGGAAGGAATATAAATACCATTCATTTTTTGTATGTCCTGTTTCAAAAGAAGTCACAACATCTGATAATCCTCCAGTTTTGTTAAAGTGTGGTCATGTCATTTCTAAATTATCAGCTCATAAAATGATAGCAAACAAATCAAAATTGAAATGTCCCACCTGTCCAATTGAAACAAAAGGTGCTGATTTACCTGAACTTATATTTATTTGATAAATACAATACCTAAAATAGGATTTTTATTAGAATTAATATAATATAATAATTTCAAATGGGTAAACCGTTAACAGCAGAGCTAATAGTTCAAAAAACAAAAAATGATCAACTATTCTAAATAAAAAATCTTAATTTATGGGGGAATGACATTGATGATTTGAAAGCTTTAAGACAATTACCAAATTTAGAAGTTCTTTCATTATCTGTGAACAAAATTTCAACTCTCAAAGATATAGGTTGTTGCCAAAAATTACAAGAACTTTATCTCAGAAAAAATTGTGTAAGTGATATAAAAGAATTGAGATATTTAGTACATTTACCTAATTTAAGAGTTTTGTGGTTATAAGGTACTCATTTCAAAAATTACCTTAGATAATCCTTGTGCAGATCATCCTAATTATAGAGAAATAGTAGTCAAATATCTTCCAAACTTAGTCAAACTTGATAATACAACAATAACAAATGAAGATAGATAAAATGCATAATCTGTCAATATTTTAGAAGATGATTTTGAAGAATAAACTTAGAATAATAATAACTTGAATCGACCAAAATCTAGTTTAAAAGAATCTCCTAAAAAATAGCCATTTATTTTCAATCAACAAGAATAATAAAGGCCTGCAACTCCTGAAATAAATTCAAATTAATAAAATATCTTAAATAATAATAAGAATATAGAAAGAAATGAAAATATACTTTGTGCTGTGCTTTCTTTAATTAAAGAACTTGATGATGGTTCTTTGGAAGTTGTTAAGAAAGATATAGATAGAAAATTACAGAAAAATAACCTTAAGCGAATTCTTTGAATTAATATAACAGAGCTCATTATTCATTTCTTTTTTTTGCTAAAACTACATAATTAAATATTAAGTTTACTTTTTAATTTAATTGCATTAAGTTGTTAGTCTTCTTCCGAATCCTATTCATTTGGAGATTGCTTTTCAATTTAAATATTTTCTACTTCTTTATCCTTCTTTTCAATATCATCAAATTTCTGTAGTTATTAGGTTTTTAGTAGTGCTTTCATTTGAGCAATGAAATCCTATTTACTCTATAAAGGCAATTACACTTTCGATTAGTCATCTATAGGTACAAAATTTTGCTACTAATCATCTTGGTTTGTTTATTGTGCCTATAACTAAGGCTCTTGATTTGTCTGTGAATTTTGGTGGAAATTGTCATCTCTAATTTATTCGTTACCTTTTAAAATTTATTACTAGTTATTTTTGTTGTTTAAATTTTGTTCATTTTCATTCTCAATCTCCATATTGGATTTAATCATACCTCTATCTATATATTAATCTTATTCTTTTTTTGAATTTTGATCCTCTAATGATTTCTCCTAATCATTTTATTATTAATCTTTTTCTTTTATTTCTTTATCTTTATCTTTCTCTTTCTCCTTTTCTTTATCTTTTTCATTCTCTTTTTCTTTTTAACTTTCTCTTTCTCTTTCTCTTTCCTTTTCTCTATCTCTATCTCTTTCTTTCTCTTTCTCTTTCTCCTTCTCTTTTTCCTTTTCTTTCTTTTTTTATTTTTTTGATAATTTTTTATCATTAGATTTACTTCTAGATCTACTTCTAATAAAATAGTAATTATATAAATACTTCTTTTTCTTTTTTTTATCCTCCTTTTTCTTTTCTTTATCTTTATTTTTCTTTTTTTCAGATTTATTTTTTTTATCTTTACTTTTTTTTTCTTTTGATTTACTTTTCTTTTTTATACTTTTTTTTTCTTTATTATTAGGTGATGGTTCTTATTTTTCTTTATTATTTTGAATTGACTCTTGTTATTGAATTAATTAAGGCTATTAAGATTATTATTAGGATAGTTAAAGAGAATTTTATTTTTTAGTTTCTAAAGGTCTTTCAATCTTTTCAGGCATGCCATAGATTTCGCTATGTTAAATTACATAAGCTACTCTATTGGCTTTAGCTAATATTCTTCTTGCTTATCTAAAATCCATTTTTTCAAATTCATAAATATTATAAATGGTGGCAGCTACTTACTCTATTTATTCTAAAGTAGCTTCTAACAAAATCCACCATGGTTAAGTGGGCATAGGATGATTACAGACCCTCAATGCTAAATACAATGCTCCTGCTGCAATAACTTAAGGTGGAAAATGTACGCATAAATCAGTCATGTATGAATCGTTCAAGAAATACCAAGCTTTTTGAGCCACCTGCTTATCGACCTTAATAAAATGATAAAATGATTCTATGAACTTATGCGGATGATCTGAAACTCTAAATAATTCAAATCCTAGTTCTTTAAGAATAAGTTTTTCTTATTTAATTATGATATCCCTAGACATAAATATTCATTATACAATGGAGCTTATTTTTGTTTTTGAAACACAGAGCTAAATGCACCTGCTATATACCATGTTTTTAGTAATGTTTCTTCAACTTTGCCTGCCAAATACAATGAAGCCATTGAAATTTCGCGGTAATCAAAATCCACGAAAGAATTCCTAAATATTTTGACATCATTAGTAATACTTAGCAAAAAATCTATGAAATATAACTAAGCTTGTAATGGCTGTTGTTAATGGTAATTTTAAGTGATTGCAGGCTTGGAAACAAATTTAAGCACCGTGCATTCTTAGGGCCTATTCATCCTCATAGCTTAAACCATCTGCTTAAGTAGGAGTTTGAATGTCCATTGGAATGTAAATATTTTCATGTCCTTCTGGGGTGATTGTTTCTAGTGATAAATCCGAGCTATGTAAAAATCTTTCTTTTAAACGATGAAATAAATATTTTTTTTCATACTACTCTTTTGTTAGGCCCACATTTTATTCTATGCTCAATATTTTTTGACGGTCATGACTTTTGGATGACATTATTTTTCTTTATTTAATAAATTATTATTAAATAATATGTTTTAAATACCTTTCATTAGATTTATATTTTATACAAAAATCCTTTATTTCTTGTTTAACAATAATTCAATAAATTATTTATAGAATGGATCTAAATATTTTATAATTAACTTTATTATTCTTCTACTGTAATTATATTTTTTCATCATAAAAACTTTGTTAATAAATTCTTTTTTTCATTCTCCTTAGTTTCAAGTATAATTTACTCTTGAATGCAATTAATGAGAACATGAATCATTTTAACTGATTTCTACAGTGTATCTTTTAATAAGCAAAAAACTAGTAAACTTTTAAAATCATTTCTAATAATTTGGATAGAACAATTAGCTGATGAAAATTTATCAAAAAGTTTATTTTGAGATTATTTATGTTCAAAAAAAGCTGTTTTTATGACTATAATCTCATAACCAAATATTATCAGTAATTTAAAAGATAAAATATAAGGAAATGTGTTAAAAGGATAGCGAGCATACAAAACTTGATCATTTAATATATTTAAATTTTTAAATAATTTTATTATCATTTTATTTGTTAATTGATTTTTATCTTTTTTATCAAACATTATTACTTTATAATATCATTCTAACTTAAAAATAAAAATATAACTATAATATTATTTTTGTAGGTAATTGGAGAAACATAATTGTTAAAGTCAGAGAAGGATTATTTTATACCCTTATTTACCTAAATTTTATAATGTTTACAATAATAAAAATTTATAAATACTAGTGTATATTGATAAGGATTTTTTATTTAAGTTTTCAATCTTTTTTCAATTAAAATGATTAAATATTAAGAAAAGCGAATCAGAAAAATTTTTGATTTATTTGAATAGTTGTTAATTTGAATGAATTTGAATGAAATTAGATGATGTTAAGCCTTATTTAGAAAATTTAATTGAGAGTAATTTGATCTCTAAAAGGTTGGATTTTTATTTATTAAGAAACCTCAATAGCTTAAATTATTGGTTTTTATTTGTACTACTTATAATTTGATTAAAAATTTTACTAAATTAAGATACAAAAAGTTATCCTTTTCAATATATTATAATTGTGTCTAATTAAAAATAAAATAAATCTAGTTCTTTTCTGGTTAAACACATAAAAGCTTATTGATTTTAAGCTAATATACTAATTTGAATCAAGAATGTATTCATTATAAATAGGTCAGAAAGCAGAGAAATTTTACATATTAACAAAGTAAATCAGATTAATTAAATTAGATGTCTATATAGAATTATAAAATAATAAAGCGAATAAACTCATTCTTAAAAAAGAGTCATATTAAACATAATCATATAAATAATTCTAGTCAAAATTTCAACTATGATAATTTTTTTTATTGATAAAAATAAAAAAACTTCAAAATATAAGATCAAGAAATAGAAAAATATAAAAAGTCTTTTTGAACATTAAATTTTAATATTTAAGCATTTTAAATTAAATAAGATTATAAATTCATTACTTAATTAGTATTAAATGATGAGTATAAATTGGTTTTTTTCTTTGGATTTAATTTTTATTTATTTGCAAATAAATTTTATTTAATCATGTACCTTTCAGCAAGAACACAAGGAAGATTAGCAAACTTAATAATCACAATAGCAGAAGGAGAAAAGAAAACAGAGATGGTTCGTTAAGTGTTAGCAGAACAAAAGATGTTTGAACCATATACTGCCTTCAGAAGATTGGATTAACTAAGAACAGGGGAATTAACTGTTTCTGATATAGTAGAGTTCTTGGCAGATAATAAAATTTATCCTACAAAGGCTCAATCTGATTATCTCTTTAGGAGACTCGATCTCAATAGAGATGGAAGAATCACTTATCCTGAGTATTTTATTTTTTAATATGCTTAGCTTCGTTAAAGCCATATTGCCTAAAGAAGACTCTAGATTGAGACAAATTGCATCTCTTAGAGATAGTTATTACATTGAAGTTAATATGCTATTACCAACAGAAGTAGAGTGGGGACTTTCTAGAGTATTCTAATAGGAAATTTAAAATTATAAGTAATGATATAAGTCAAAATTTAGTTCAATAACAGCTGCCTAAGAAATATTAACAACTAGTGTTGATTTCACATCCTTAGATGCATTTAGATGCATTGATTAAGTATATTTGGGATATATTACAATTGATACGTAATAAAATTTATAATAAATAATAGACTTTAAGATTTTTTAAGATAAAATGGAGCTAAATTATCATTTGATGAATTGACAGCTTTTTTCAGAGTTGTTGATTCAGATGAAGATGGAAGAATATCTTACTCAGAATTATTGGAGGCCTTAACTTTTGTTCCAGATTTCTTCCAACAAGAAAGATAAATAGCTAATGAATTAAGAAGAAGCAGAGAGAGAATCATTCAAATCGAAAGAGAAAGAGAAGTCTTACAAGATTTAAAAAAAAGTAGAGAGAGAGTGGAAGAACTAAGAAGAAGCAGAGAAAGATTGGAGTATATGTAGGATTTGAAAAGAAGTAGAGAAAGGGTTGAGTAATTAGATGAATTAAGAAGAAGTAGAGAAAGATTAGATGATCTTAGAAAGAGTAGGGAAAGATTAGAGGATCTAAAGAAAAGTCGTGAAAGATTAAATTAATTAGAGGAACTTAAAAGAAGTAGATAAAGAATGGAAGAATTAGAAGAATTGAAGAAAAGTAGAGAAAGATAAGCCTAAATTGATGAATTAAAAAAAAGCAGAGAAAGACTTGAAGATTTAAGAAGGAGCAGAGAAAGATTGGAACAATTAGAATAGGAGAGAAAGAATTAAGAAAAAATTGAAGAACTCAGAAAATCAAGAAGTAGAATTGAAGAATTACAAAAATAAAGAAGAAAAATGGAAGAATTAAGATCAAGTTAAGAGAGATTAGAATAATTAAAAAAATAAAAAGAGGAGATTGAATTAAGAAGAAGTCAAGAGAGATTAGAAGATTTAAGAAAAAGTAGAGAAAGATTAGAATAAATTGAGGTTCTAAGATAGAGCAGAGAATAGTAAAGAGCTTTGGAAGAATTGAGATAAAGTAGAGAAAGAGTAGAATAGTTAAGAAAGTCTTAATTAAGAATTGAGTAATTAGAAAATGAGAGAAAGGTTCTTGAGAGAAGTAGATAATTAGATAGAGTTGAAAGAGAATTAGAATATGAACGTCAAAGAAGCAAAGAGAGATTAGAAAGATTAGAATTAGAAGCTGAATTAGAAAGAAGAGCTAGAGATAGAGCATTAGAATATGAATTTGCTACATAAAGTAACTTTGTTCAAAGCAGAATATATGATACTCCAAAGAGATACAAATGATATAACATATCAATTAACATAATTTTTGGATCAAATTTTAATTATTGTTATAGAAAGTATCTTTTTCAAACTCGTCATAATTCTTTTCTGCTTACAGATTTTTATTTATTAAATCTTTTTAATCATTTACTAGTTTTCTAAAAAATTATTTTTATAAAAATTATCCATCTAAATATACTATCAAACATTCATTTTTACTATCAATACTTTTTATTAATCATCAAATCTACTCATTTAACTTTCTTTTAATGTATGTAATTTAATTAATCATATATCTTGTGATTTAGATGGCCATCTTTATTTGAAACCTAAATATCAAATAATTATATCTATATCAATCATATCAGATTTTTAATTTTCATTAAATTTTAATACTAAATATAATAATCTCCATTCTCAATACTAATCCAGTAAATAAATAAAAAATATTATAATAAATTATATCTTTATAACATGTTAATTTAAAATTAAATTGTTTATTTAGAAATATCATTTTGACTTTTTTATTGTTTGTTAATTTTAAATCTATTAGAATTATACTTTTTTTTTAGGTTTTGGTTCCTCATCTTCTTCATTTTCATCATCAACTTAATTTTCTTCATCACTATTTTCCTCATCCTCAATCTCATTTAATTGTTTTTATTTTATTTTTTTATTAGATTTTTATGTCTTAGTGTTTAGTTTTGTTGATTATTATTTATTATTTTATTTAAGATCTTCTTCTTCTTCATCTTCATCTGTATCTGGAATTTAATCTCTCTGTTATAAGTATGCATTTATATCTATACTAGAGTGTTAAGATGTCTATTCACCTAATTATTTAAGATCATATAAATACCATCTTCCTCAATCTCATCATCATCCTCAATGTTTGAATCAATTTCAAAATCTTAGTCATCCTCATTATTTTTAACTAAATTGTCTTCATTATTTTTCACTATTTTTTTTGGCTTGTTATCATCATCAGAATCATTTTATATGTTGGTATTTTTAAGTTATTTACTCATTATAATATTGTTTGTTGAAAGACTAATACATCAAATATTTATGTTATCTATTCATGGTATTAATTATCTTTGATTTTAATTATTCAAATTTAAAAAATGTTAAATATATATGCATAAAATTAAATAAAAAATGTAAAATAATAATATAAAATATAAATTAGTAATCAAAATTATATATTTTCTTTCCTAGAAGTTGATTAACCAACTGATTTATAATGAATCTATTAAAATTTCCTTGCAATTTTTGCTTTTTAATTAGCTATATGATTTGATAAAACATAAAAGTTTTTCTATTCCCCACATTGATTACTCAAAATATTGCTACAATTATTAGATTAATTATTTTCTTTAATTTCTCTTTTTTATTTTTCAATAACTAAAACATCCTAAAATTCCATTGGCTCTGCTATTGGAACTAAAAATTATTTAATATTTTTACTATTATCATTTAATTCTACATGTTCTGTATGTTTTTATTTTGGAGACTCTAATTCTAAATCTTAAATTAAGTTTACTTTGATTCTATCATTTATTTATTCAACAGGGATTGATACTGAATTATATTTTGGTGATGTAGGTATATTTTTAGTTTATTTATCGCATTTTTATGAAAAATTAGATGGTTCTGATACTTTCTCTCTTCTTTTACTTTTAGAAGGTTATGTTTATTTATTTTGGATCAATCTTAAAGTATCAGATCCAGTTTCTTCTTTGATTATCTTAAGTAAGCATGAAATTTTCTCACATGCTGCTTGTTCTCTTGAAGTTTAGTTTAAAGATCTTAAGTCTAATTAATATTATGCAGATTATTATGATTGATTTAATTATTATTTTTATAATGTTTATATAGAATGAGTATTACAAGAACTCTAAGATGAATATTGTGATTCAAATGGAGAATGATAAAATTATTATTATGTTGATTATTAAGATTATTATTATGATTATTATAATTATTGTTAGTGTTTTTATGTTTCTTAGATTGAAAATTCACGAATATCATAAAATGATTTAATTTTTCTAATTTTTAAAATTGATGAAATATTTCTTACAAATTGAGTAACACCTTAATTTAATTAAAATTTTTATTATTTTTATTTTATAAACTAAATTTCTTCATCTGAATCTGAATCAATTTTATTAATTTAAGTACTATGATCACATTTTTATTTTTAAAAGTTTTAAGAATAAACATTTTAATTACATATTTTCTTATTATTTTCTGTTTATTAAAGCCATTACTCAAAAGAATAAGAATTCATACAATTTAACTCATTTGATAATAATTATTATTAATATTATGATTCTGGTTTAATAATCTATTATTATTTTTCACTTATTAACTGTGAATTTCCTTAATATTTACCTTCATCTAAATTATTATTACTCAATTAAGTTGTTACTCTTAATTTTGGAGTGTCTTCAGAATATTACAAATTACCATCTGTAAATACAGTAGCATTATCAATAATTCTTTAATCTGTTTATGCAACATCTGATTCATCTACAAATTAATGTTAATTTGTTTATTAAACGATCATAGGATCAGTAAAAGATAATGATGATCGATTACTAGTTAAAGGTATATCTAATTATTATTATTTTTCTTTATTCTTTAATACATTAGTAGAATCTTCCTCTTCCAAAATTTATTATAGATCTTATTTAAATCGATTTGTATCAACTGAAGTTAACTATGCCAAAAAATCATTATTTGTATCTAATTTTTAGAAATTCAAACTATTTATCATTTTAGGAATTTATATAACATTTCTTTACTTAATTGTTTAAATATCTTTAAATTTTGTATCCTCTTATTCTAATTTTGTTTAAGTATTGGCAACAAAATTATGTTCTTCATAATTTTCCTTATTCTTTAGGTTAAATTTAGAATTATTAATACTTTATTAATTTGTCATTATTTCGTTATCTTAATATTACTTTATAGAAGATTTCTCTTAATTATTAATTTAATAATTAATATTAGACTTATTAGATAATCTCTCTTATTATTATGAATTATCCTCTTAGTTTTTAGTACTTTATGGTATTAATTTGATATTTTCTTCAAATTATAAATTTGTTTCAATCTTATTGGTATCAGATTCTTTAATATCCAAATTTTATCTTTCTTCATTGTTAATGAATGATCTGTTACTCTCTTAAAATTGACTTCTTCTACTACTTCTTTCTGAATTTTGATCAAAATGATATTTTTTCAATTAAGATAGTTGTTATTCAGAAATGCTAGATGATTATTTATTTTATATTGGAAATGCTTATTATATCTAATCTTTCACTTCATTTTATAAAGATATATTAAATTCTTAAATAACTTGATTAGAATTTTTGTTATTGACAAGAAGATTTTACTGATTTTAATGTAGAATTTATAATTGTTATTTAGTTTCAATTTCATCTACTAATGTAACTTAAATGCCAACATCTAATCTAGTACAGCTTTTTGAAGATCTTCTTTTATGTGTGTCTTCATTAATTTTTGGTATTGAGTTTCTATAACTTTAATCTAAAAATTGTTTAGATTCAACTGATTTATTTCTAAAAATATTAGCACTAATATCAGCATATTAGGATTTATAGTTATCTTATTATATTTCTTTATTATGTTCTTCCTAATTTGTACTTAATTATTGATCAATAAATTCTCTAATTTGATTGATTTTATTTATAATATTTATTTTACGTGCACTATTACATATCTATTGAGTATCAGATGTACACTCTTCTAATTCTTTTATTTTGATTGATTTCTTTTTTTTCAATTCTTAAAAAGATTCAATTATTTATTCAGCAAAAGGGTCATAAATATGTTATTTAGTATTAGATCCTTCTTATTATTTGTAATATTTATTCATAATTGTTGAAAAGCTAAGTTCATCATTTTTTTTTTTTTTTGAAGAACTTTATAATTATTGCTGTTGAAATTGAGAACTAATTTATTATTAGAATTAATTGTAAATAGATTTGTTATTTTCAGGAGTATCTTAATGATATAATGATTCAACTAGATAACGATACTTACTCTTTCTTTAACTTGTTCTTGATCTTTATTATGATTAGTTATTTTGTTTTGGTTATAAAGTTTAAAGTAGTTTTTCTTTTTCTTATCTCCAAAACACAGATTTGCTTTTATATTATTGCTTCATTTGTTCAGATAAAATATTTGACATTACCATAAAAGAAATCATCCGTTAAATTTTTTTATTTATAAATTATGCAATTATACAAGGTCAATATTTTCATATAATGTTATTCCTATTCAAATTAAGTAAATATCTGAAATATGTAAAGTGTTTATAGAATATCATAAGATATCCAAGTGATAAAGGATTAAACCATTCTTAATTAGTAGAATTATTAAGTATTTAATTGCCATAATTAATAAAGAATAATTAATTCTTTTTTGTTTAATCGAAAATCATATTTCATAATAATTTAAAAGAACTCAATCAATAAAAAGAAAATGAGAATCAATTTGTATACTTAAAATATAATATATAATAATTTATGTCTCATATGATATTCTATAGATAATGTTCAAATTAAAAATCTTCTATTTTATTATTTTAATTGTATTCTTCAACAATAACCATATTATTATAGATTAATTAATGATATTACTATCTCTAACTGTGATTATTCTTTAGAATAAATAAAATTATTATTTTGAATAAAGTACTTAATTTATGAGTACTCCAATTCATTCAGAAAGGCCAAGAGAAGATAAGAAAGAGATGTTATTTGAAAATTTAGATGTAAGAAGTATTGAATGGAGACCATATCGATGTTTTGCAATCCTTTATTTATTTAATGCTACAATTGCATTGCCAGTTTTTACTTTAAAATTGCTTTATTTATATGTAGGATAAATTGCCAAAAGCATTAGATTTTTCAGAATTGTTCAAGTAATTATTTAATAGAATTTGTTTTAGGGTTTAAAGGCAGTAATATTCTTCCTTTGTGATCTTGCAATGGCATTATCAATTTTAATGATGTATATTTTAGTTGGATTAAGATATAAATAGACAATTAATTATGAAGATTGGGCAATTTCTTGTTTAATATTTTTACAATCCCAAATTTTAATGTCCTCTTATGTTTTAACAATTTCAATTGATAGAAAAGAAATGAATTTTGATTTTCTAATATCAGATGCAAATATGAGTAAGTTAGGTCTTGGAAGATTGTATTAAAAATTATTACAATAAAATCTATCTACAGAAAAATAGGAAGAATTGAAATAAGAAAATTTATATAAATAAATTAGAGATGCTATGGAAACAGAAAATATTGATAGTACACTATATTATATTGCACTTGAATCTGATCCTGGTATTTGTACAATAGATGATATTATTACATTAAGTGATCATTCAATTATTGAATTAATAGAAAGAGCACGTAAAATTTTATAAGCATAACCTGATGTTCCATTTGAGAGAAAATAATTTGAATAACCAACAAACAAATTAAAAATATTAAAAGAATTAAGAGTATTAGGTTTTCGTGGTTATAGACATGCTATTGATAATTTCTTATGGCCTCATTATGATTACATCAAAGTTAAATAAGAAAAAGAACCCACATCAATACTTTTAATATATTTAACAGTATTGATGGCCAAGGGAAGTTTTCCATTATATTTATTAACATAATCAACTAATACTCAAGACATTGAATTTGTCTTCTTTTTATGTTTTTTGGGAATGTATTTAAATATGATCATTTTACTTATTGATTTAATCAAATGTAATGATATTTAAGGAAAAAGATATATATTGAATGTTCTATAAACAATGATTATACCTAATAAAGCTCAAGATCAAATTGAAGATGAAAATGATAGTGGTAAAGATGAAATACCAGATGATTTACCTTACAATTCAGATTATAAATTAGATTTTAGTTGTAATTTGAGTTTAGAATCTTGGGATAATATGAGAAGATTGACTTTATTAATAGATAATGATTGGATGGATTATAATGAAGCTTAAATAGCATTTGTTTTCCTTTATTTCATATACTTATATATGAATTTGTCTTCTGTATTTCTAGACTTTGATTTAATTCCAGTATTACATTCATTCTTTTAAGATCCAATTTTAGAATGGAATATGATTGTTGATTTTACTTGTCTAGCTTTATTATTTTTAAATAGAGTATATTAAGGCACATTATATAATTAAACTTTTGACAATATAATTGAGTCTATTAAAAAAATAGAAACTGTTTATGATGATAAAAAAGCATTATTTGATTTCTATTTTAGCAGTAATTTAATGGAAAATATTTAAAATGAAACATATAGAAAAATAACATAAAAAATATATTGTTCTGCATGTGATAAAGTTATTTATACACTTGCATCAAAAGGAATGTAAGAATTACCTCTTTTAGTAATTTATATAATATTATAATTAATTAGGAATTCTTAATGCTTGCAAAATCATAAGCTAAATAAAGAGTTTTTTAATTATGTGCAACAATGAAAAAAGTAAAAGATTAAATTGAATTTGATAATGATAATTATAGCCATAAGATGCTTGGAATATATAGATCTAATATATGGACTGTTATCTCAACTTTTGGATTTTTAGGATACATATTTTTTCGTGGAAAGATTAAAGGATATCTTAATAAACATAAGGCTAAACAACTCTGATTAAAAGTTTAATTTTTATATCAAAAATATATTTAAAAAATCAAAAATTACCTAAACTCATCATAGATGCTTCTGGTGAAAAATAACTTAATCTTTTTTTTGGAGTTAATGCTGTACTAATTGACATTTATGAAACTGATTTCCTTTATTATTATTTAAAAGTTTTTAAATATCTATTTTTCAATTAATGAATTTTTGGTGACTTAAATTAATTTAAATAATTTATTTTTTCCATACTCATTACACATAATTAAACTTAAGTTCTTTTTCTCATTTCTTCTGCTTCTCCTTTACCAAAATCTAATGGACTATTAATTGGATTTAATGGTTCTTTTAATAATTTATATTATTAATCTATTATAAATGATGGAGAATAATTATTAAATTTTTAAGCTTAAAATCCTCTTGTTGAATTAAAATAGAGAGAACTAGTTCTAACAGATATAAAATTTCTAAAATTTGAAATGTCCTTGTCAAATCTCATTTATAATTCTGTTTCACTCTATGAATAACTTTACATATTTAATTATTTTTGTAATTTTTAAGATTACTTAGATCTAATATATTAAATTCTAAATTTTACTCCAATTTTAATCTTTAAACTTCTAGTTATTTTTAATTCCTTTCAACTGCCAATTAATATAAACGAAATCTATCATTCTTATGAATATCATAATGTTATTTCAACACTTTTTTACATTCATCAGGAAGAAAAGTTACAAAATCTTAAATCTTGATTTTTAAAAAACATGCTTAAATAGATTAGACTTTAATAGTATAATCATATTTTTAACAAAAAAATATCTCTTCTCCAAATAAACAATTATTATCTTAAATTGTAATTGAAATATTTTCATTTTGAAACCTTTTTTGAATCATACAATTTCCTTATTATAATATGTAAATTTCATTTCCATTATTACCTTCTTCAAATAATATTTCATCACGTGCTAAATAAATGTACTATTTAAAAGATCTAAATTATTTTTACTTAAAAACTATAAAATATAGACTCAAGTCTGGCATTAGAATAACTTGATTTAATCTAAGCTTGCATAAATATATTACAGATGGAAAAAAATTAAAGATTAATGATTTAGCTTTAAGTTATGATTAATTTATTGCAGACTCAAATCCTTTTAAAAACGAATTATCAAATATCAATAATTGTAATTTTTCAATTGATATTGCTGATAAGGATCTTGGTTAATTTGTCAAGAAACTTTTATCACCAAAACCATCTCCACATCTCAATTCCCTAACTATATAACCATATTTATTATAAAAGTTTGAACTTTAATAGAGTTATTAGTACTTTGTAGAATTAAAATAAAATTATTGCAAAGGTTTATTTCTTAATAAATAGACTGAACCAGACAGGATAAGGTATATTTTGGAATTTGATGGATCCTTTTCTTAAAAAATAAGAGAATTCTCCTTAAAAGTTTCTAATTTTAATGAATCCATCATCTAATTATTTACAAAAGCAATACTAATATAATGCGATCTAAAGGTAATTGTTGAATAAGGATATCATAAAAATATTTAAAATATTGATATGATAATAATATTTAGAGAATGATTTCATTTTCATTAAAATCTCTATTTGATTTTGAGAGAAGTTTGATAAGTTTCTCTAAATTATTAAGCTTATTGGAATTGGTTTGCAACATAAAAATATAATCAATTAATAAAGCATTAATAAATATTGTATTTTAGTAAATAAAAGATTCAATCTTTACCTAAATAAATGTCTGTGCAATATGGAATATATTATATTAAGTCTTAATCTGGCATTTTGAATAAATCATTCTTTTATTCAAAAGAATCTACTTGACTTTGAGCAGCCATTTATTATTCAGGTTTAGCTGTTCCTGTTTATTTTTTTTATTTTACTCTTTCTTCTAATTCTAACATTTAAGATTTTTCATCTTCTTAAGCTTCGATAATTTTTTCTTATTCTTATTATTA
Organism: Paramecium primaurelia; assembly: GCA_905182975.1. Taxonomy (NCBI): domain Eukaryota; phylum Ciliophora; class Oligohymenophorea; order Peniculida; family Parameciidae; genus Paramecium; species Paramecium primaurelia. Next base: position 733,667 of record CAJJDM010000009.1, read on the forward strand.
TCTCAGCTTTTCATATTTTTAATTTTTAATCATATCATCAATCATATTTTCTTTAGCTGCTTTAAATAATTATTATTTGACTTATTCTTCTGATATTTTCAATTTTATAGATTGTTCTCTCCAAATACGAATAATATATTTTAATCTAACATAATCATAATTGTTTTTTAATTTATGATCAATAATATGACTTTTAACTTTATGTTGTATTTATAAATTAAGATCTTTAGGAATCACTACTTATACATCTTATAATTATTAAATTTTGGTCTCTATCAAATTCTCTTATTCATCTTAATCATCTTATTATTTAAAAAAAGGATTATTGAAAACAACTTATTATTTTTTGGATTTCTAGTTGATATTATCCAAATGTTATTATTTCTCCATCTCATTCTTTATATTACTAAACCTAGAAACTTTACTCATATTATTTTAATAAATAATAATAATTGTAATATATGATCTTTAATTATGATAAATCAATATTAATTTTTAACGAAATTTAATACTGCTTCATGACTTTTTAAATAATCCTAATGAAGTATATCACATGGTTCACTACTCTCCAAATTAATCATTTTGATTTTTTCAATTGTTTAATTAAGATCCTTAATTTATTGTTTTGCCATTTATAATTCAATATAAAGAGTTTATTTTTCCTTATTCATTATTTAATACCTCTTGTATTCATCTTAAACATATAATTTCTAATTTTCAAGTTCCTATATTATATATATAGGATAATTTACTTATATCATTGAAATAATAATTTCATTTTTTCCTTCATTATGAAATGAAGAGTCTTTTAAATCATCAATTTAAGTTAAAAGTGATTTAATTTTATTTGATTAATTCTCAACAATACTTGTTAATCTTTCATTATCTTCTATTAATGTTTTTATTTAATCTATAGGTAATTTTTTAAAAGTTTCTATTTAAGATTCTAACTATTTATTTTTTTATTCTAAAGCACAAATTTTAGTTTTATAATCTATCTCTTCCAATTACTTTATTTTTATTTATAATGATTCATTTTCTTTTTTTAATGAACCAACTAATCTAGTCAAACGAACAATTTCTTTGTCAGTTGTTTAATATTAATTAGTATTTCCTTAATTTGTTGGTGTTTCTTGACTTAATTATCTAGACATAGAGAAAGGATTTAAGGATTTATTTGAATCACTCAATACTCTAATCAGTTAAGATTTTTGCATTTATGATAAAATTAAAAATGAAAGTTTTTAAAGTAATCATTCACATACCCAATTTAAATCAGAAGGTTTCCAATCCACAATTTCCTTTTAATTAAACCATAAATTGATCTCTTTTTAAGCAGACTCACATGAATCACTTCCATGAATTAAATTTCTTTATAATTCAAGTGCATAATCAGCTCTAATTGTTCCTGGTTTCTATTCAATAGGATTTCTACCTTCTCCAAGCATAGAACGTATTTATCTAACAACTAATTAATTTAAATTATATAATACCATCTTTTCCTTACCAAATCATAGCAATTACTGGTCCTGATAACATATAACAGATCAAACAAGGAAAGAAAGGTTTGAACATTAATTCTTCATAATGTTTTTATAATAATTCTTAATTTGGTATTAACATCTTCATGGCAACCATAGAAAATCCTTTATCTTCAAATCTCTATATTATTCTTCCTATGATTCTTCTCTAAACACCATCAGGTTTGATTAACACAAATGTTTATTCTTTTTCCATTTAGTAGTTAATTAAATTTTTAAATAATAACTTTTTGATTTCATTTTGTTTAATTCATATGCAACATAAATAAGTATAAGTCTTATGATTAATAAATAAAAAATATTATATTAAATAAGTTATCAATAATTATTTAATTATTTCTTTGCATAACGAAGAGTGCATATTTTATCTGGATTTAATTACCATTTCTTCTAATCAAATTTTTTATAGAAATATTCAACATCATTAGTTGTAATTAAGTTTATGAAAGCATAACCTATATTACAATTTTTCTTAATTAGAATAATAAAGTTTACAATCTAATCATATGGCATATATAAATAGTTATACTTTCCTTTAACAAAAGCATTTATTTCAATAATCAAATCCTTTAAACTATACTCAAGAGGTATATTCTTTAACATTAAAGTTGTTCTTAAATCATCTTTTATGCATAAAGGATTTATTTAGTAATCTTAATTAAATTGTGGCTACAAAGTTTAAGGTTTCATTTACTATCGAAATGGTGAAATAATCACCGAATCTATTCATATTTAATAGTTAATTACATCTAAAACAATCTAAAAAGTCATCATCTGTATCATCTGATTGTTCAATATCATCTTCCAAATTTTAAGAATTAACTTAATTTAAATCCTAAAATAATTAATCATCATCCTTTTCTAATGTAAGTTCTTAAAAATTCAGATTAGCTTAAAGCATTTATTTTTTAATAATGTCTTCAAAATTATTTAAATACAAAAAACAAGGAGAAAATTATATACTTTCAGTTAAGGACTCTTAAGAACTTGTATAACAATTGAGAAATGAACACACCCATCTTTCTAAGTAAATTGCCGAATTTGAAAGAAAAAAATAATTAATTGAAGACAAATTACGAGAATTATCAATTAAGTTCAATACATTTTACTAATATAGTGATTAACCAGACATACCCCATATGGTTTTTAAAATGCCCAATGAACCTATCCAAGAAGAGTCAATTACAAACTAAGAAATATTTTATCAATTAAATGACTACTAAGAATACATACCAGAAAAACAAGAAAATTAAATCAAAGTTAAAAAAGAACTATTTGAATATTTTAGTTATAAATCAGATATATTATAGAATTTTGATGATTTAAATGATATAACAAATCTTAAGAAATTATCTGAATAATTTGGAATTAAAACAAACAATACAAATAAATTAAAAACATAATTAAAAATTATTTTATCATATTTGCAAAATTAATCATTTCCAGCATCATGGAATCAAATTTATAATTAAGAATTATTTGAAAAATTAGAAATTTGATATATAATAATTATAACTAATATAATTCAAATTCTTCTATGTTAATCAATTTTTTCACCCCATCTTTTTTCTAATCTCTCTAAATTCTAAACTGTTTCATCATATTTTCTTTTAATATTTTAAAATTCATCATTTTTCTCATTTAATTCCCTTTATTTTCTATTATATTCATTTTATAATGTATTTAATTTTTACTAAAGATTTAAATTATCTTTTTAAAGATTTTCAATTGTAATTTGAAGATCTTACTATCTCAATATAGATCCTATATAAATTAATATAATTAATTACTTCTATTATCATCTTATTGTTACTTCTTATTTTATTATTCTTTTCTCATTTCTTCTAAACTAAAATGTAATTATTCTACTTCTTCCTTTCTCTTCTTCAACATTTCAATTAAGTGTTATTATTCTTATTTTGATTAATTTAATTCATTTCTCAAATTACTTATAATAGCTTAATTTTGGTTTTATTAAATTCCAATTCTTAATAATTCTTCTTATGTATTAAAGTTTTAGCTTCTTATTTTTTCTAATTCTTACTTTAATACATCTAATTACTCATTTTTACTTTGAATTTCAACTTAAAATTATTATTCCCTTTAATCAAAATCATAAGATGATAATGCATTTCTTTTATCAAGCATTTATAATTATTATTCCATTATTAATTTATAGTCTATAATCTCTTATTCTTTTACTTATAATAGTTCTTCATTTTATAATTTTGAATTATTTAATCTTCTTTCTAAATCATTAATGCTCTCTTAACAAACTTTCTTTTATATTTCATATTAATCTTTCATATCTCTCATTTCTTCAAGTAACTCATTTAATTAATTTTCTTTCTCTTGAGTTCTTCTTCCTTATAATTAAATCATCTCATTTAATTCTGTTACTTGATATTTCATATCTTATTGAATTGTTTAATTCATTTTATTTAATCTATCACATTCCATCCTTAAAGCATTTTCAGTTTATTTTTACCCTTCAATTTATGAAAGTAATTATTATTGTAATTTATTTTATTATTACAATTATTGATTCATTTAATCATTTTTTATATTTAAAGTTTTATTATTCTCAATAGTTTTTTTTAATTCTTAATTTTAAAACTAAATCTCTTAATTTAATTTTTCTAGCTTTTTCTCATTTATTTTATATTCTTCTTATATTTTATTCTTTCTTATATCCATAGATTTAAATTCATCTAGCAATTTTTAATAATCTTATTTTGAGACTTATAATTTATCCTCCAATACTTTTAATTATTGAATATGATTATTAATTTATCCTTTTAATTCTCTTTCTATTTCATTTCTTTATTTTAATTAAGTAGAAATCTCATTTTCCTTAACTAATAATGCATTTTTTAATTATTCATTTAAGATTTCTAAATTATGATAAATCTAATTTTATTATTCTTCAAAAATTGCTTTTTCTTTTAAAATAGATTTAATTTTTTCTTCTAACTTTTAGATCATTTCATTTTTGTTATCAATAGCCTTAGAATCAACTTAATTATGAGCCATATCAGCTTTTAAATTATCATTTTCAATTTATAATTATAATAATTTAAGTTCTAATTATTCTTATTATTTTGAAGTACTTGAATGAATTGATTTCATTATTAAAGGAGATTTAGGTAATTCTTTTAAATTTGCTTTTTCAGACAATAACTACTTATATTTACTTTCTAATTATTCATAATCTTTTTTTAATTATAAATATCTTTGTTTATAATCCTGTATATCATCATTAGTAATGTTGTTTTGATGAATCTTTAAACTATTAACAGAATCTTTTTATTATAATTTCATCTTGAGTTCTTCATTCTCTTTTTAATTTATTTGTAAACATTCAAATACTCTATTGAATTCTTTATTTGTTTAATTTGCTTTTTCTTCAGCTTATAATCTTTTATTTTATTCTTCATTTACTTTTTATTCTTGTTAAATCAAATTTTTATTTAACTATGAAATTAATAATATTTAAATACTTTTTAATTCTCTTAGACCAAAGCAGTCATTTTTATTTATAATTATTCAAGTATAGTCTTAAGTCTATTATAATCTTCTGCCATATTTAATGTTTTTGATTCATTTTCATTAGGCTCAACATTAGATAATTCTTCAACTTTTCTAAATGTAGTTAATATCTCAATCATTTTATCATTTATAATATCTGGTATTTTACCATTATTAACAAATCTTTAAACATTTGACATCAAATCTCTTAATTATCCAGAAATCTTTGTTATTTCTGTTGATATTTTTGGTTTCTATTATAAAAGTCCAAAATTTTAAGATGATAACCTACTATTTCCTACAGTATTATGATGATCTATAATTGGAGATTTTGTAGTTAATCCATAATTTTCTTTACTTTCTAAAAATGTTTCATTTTTTTTAAACGTATTACTTTTTCTATCTGTTGTAGTATCTTTATTGATTTCACATTAAAAGTTTGCATGTGTTTTATGATTTTCCTATTTACATGTTCCATAATGTGGTTTCATATCATTTTATGTTTTGATTGTTTCTTGTTGATTATATGGTTTAAGTACATCATAATTTTGACTCAAAGTTTTTGTATTAAGTTTTTATTAAGAGGAAATGTCTAATTTTTAAGGTGGAGATGGTTAAATTTTAATATTATTTTAGTTTATGCATTTTCCATCAAACAGGGGTGATTACATATAAGGAGAATGGCCATATGTTAATATTTTAGCTTATGATGATGTTTTAGGACAATAGATTTATTTATCTGGAGATTACATTGTAAAATTTCCTATATCTTTTTGAAGAGAGAATTATCTATTAACTAATGAGACTTGAATTGGTTGTTGTATACTTTTCATATTTTTTTGGTTATTTATTTTTCGGTTAAAATTAATATGTATTTATTTAGTATTATTGTTTACATTTCTTAAACATGATTATTTTAAAACACTAAATAGTAAAGTAAACAGCAATGAAATTGATTTATGTATTTTGAGAGATGTTTACAATAAATTTTTTATTTATATATTTTTTATATAAAATATATATAATAATAAATGGAAGAGAGGGAAGAAGAGAAAGTATTTATATAATAATTACAAAAATTTTGGGAATAAAGAGGTGTAACTATTAAAATACCTTAAATTGGTGGTAGAGAATTGGAAGTTTTTAAACTATATAAAGCAGTCACAAAAAGAGGAGGTTTAAAAGTTGTATCAGCCAATAAATTATGGAAAGTAAAATTTAATTTTGATCTGAAAAGGAAATAGTAGATCAATTCTCTTTTCCAGCTACATGTACATCAGCCTCATTTACTCTAAGAAATCATTATTAAAAATTGTTATTGGCATATGAATAAAAATATTTCTTTGGAAAAGAAGATGGCTATATATATGATGAAGAAATGAGCTCAAATAGAAAGAAAGCTAAAATAGGTTTTGAAGAAGAAGTTTAATAAGCTAGTTATGCGTAATAATAATATCTATTAAAAAGTGTAGAAGCAGAAGATAGATAACATTAATTAGAATTTAGTGGATAACCTCTTAGTACACTTTTGAATTAAAATTATTAAAAAGTAGAAAAATCAGAAACAATATTTTTTATTAAGAAATCAAAAATATAAGCATAAGCAAGTGAAGTTAAAAGAATTATGCTTGCTTTTGAAAGTAGAATTGATGATGAACTTACATTTGCCATTAATAATTTATTAATGTATTCTTGTAATTATTCAGTATTACTATTAATATTAATTATTTTAGCAAAGTTTTCTCATTGATTAATATCCATAATTACTTGATACTATTACTTCTTATATTGAAGATACTATTAAATAAATTAGTTACCTAAATAAATCTTACTCTTTTAAAACTTGTCTTTAAACAGTAGGATAACAATAATTAGAGAATTTAGGATAATCATAAAGAAAATCAATGCAAGTTCAAACTGATTTAATTAAAAATCAGAATGTATAAGAAAATTATAATTCTCATATATCATTTATTATGAATGATCAAATGACTGAAATGGTGAAACCTAGTGAATTAATCTATAAGAAAAAATATATTGATTTAATTTAAGGGAATTATGAAAAAAAAGCAGAATGTAAACATTTGGAAAAATTGAGAACTTTATTTGTAACTTTGAGAAATTTGGTTATGATTAGATCTAATGAAACTTGTTTTATGAAACAAGATAAATTATTATCCTTTTTTTATTAAATTCTTTTGTCTGGAGCAGATTAAGAATTATCTAAATCAACATTAGAAATATTCTCAATCTTATCCAAACATATACATCTAAAATAATCAGTCTATATGGATGCATTTATGTAAAAATTAATAGAAATACTAAATGGTGAATCATACGAAGATATAGGTTTAGTAACTGAAACTTTTAGAAATATGATATCTATATCTGATAATGAAGCAATTATTGAAGGAGCTATAGGAGAATATATAGATTAATTAGCAAGATTATTAATATATCAAAATTAAGAATTAAGAGAAATAGTTTTAGAGTTTTTCTGTTACTTAAGTGATTTAAAAATGACAACAAGATTATCCATAGCTAAACATCCTAAAATATTATAAAGACTAGTTGCCATATTGAGTATTGGATAAATTAAAATAAATTCTCTAAAATAATAAGAGTAAAGAAATAATCAGGATAAAATCAATGAAAAACATGTTAAATTAGCAGCTATCACTCTCAATAATATATCATAAGCTCCTGCTGCAAAATAATATTTGCTTATTTTTGAAAAGTAAATATTTTAATTTTAATTTGAGGGAATTATTTTTGGTTGCTGCATCTGATGAAACAGTTACACCTTTGCTTTCATAAATCCTTTTTGAGTTATCATTAGTAGAATGAATAAGTGAATTATTATTTTAAACAAAGCTATATTTTTATTAAATTTTAAAAAACTATGTGTGAATTTTTAAAATAAATTTAGCTTAAGATTCTTACTCTATTTTTATTTGATTTAAATAAAACAACTAAATCTAGAATCTATTATCTATAATAAATTAGATTAATAATTAAAATTTTATCTATTAAATATAGAAATACGTTTCAATGAACAGTTTATATATTCAACTAGGCATTTCCTTATTTTTCAAGCTTTAGAGCATATTTTGATCTTTCCCATAGTATTGATACTTATATGTAAAAAATTTATACTAACAAAAATTAACACTCGTTAATTTATTTATTTTAATTCGTATCCTATGTTTTTGCAGATTCTAATTTTTTAATGAGAAAGGCTAAGAACTCTTCATTATTCATGTTCTCTTGGGTGATTTCATTATTTTATGGTTTTTAATCATGTAATCTAATAATTGAGATTTCTTAAGCTGTTCCATTATCTTTTCTATCTGTTCCTAGATTTTCCTCTCTCTTTGAATTTTATTAATCACCTTCTTTATTTGGTTTATTTTTAGCAAAATAGGTAGATTTTTTATCAAAAAATTAAGCAGGACAACTAACTTTTACTAATTCCTTTTTTGCTAATTATACTTTGCTTCTATTTTCTGGACTTTAATCAGGTGTAACTTTCCTTTTTTTATCAGGAGTGGCAGTTCGTTTTTATAAATGCATACTAGCATCTCCAAATACTCTATTTTTATCATGATTTTTAAGTATTATTTGTAATTTTTTAATATCACACCTATGTTCTGGATTGAATGCTAATAAATTCTATATAGCATCTGTCGAGGCTTCAGAGATTGGATATTTGAATATTAATCTATAATCCTTTTGATATTGTTGTAATTTTCTGATTAAATCATCCATTTCAGTAGAGTAGAAAGGAACAACACCTTTATAATAAATATAGTAGATACCAAAAATCATTTCAAAAAATAAAACACCTAAAGACCATAGATCTGTTCTATGATTGTATTCATTTTTTATTAATGTTTCTGGAGACATATATAATGGAGATCCAATCTAAAATTGTCTATCTTCAATTCCAACTTTGTCTTAATGAATTGCAAATCCAAAATCAGCCAATCTCACTTCACCTTCATGGATTAGGATATTAGATGGTTTAATATCTCTATGAACAATTTCTATAATTAAGAATACATAGTTTACTTTTTGAATTTAAGTACTTCAATGCTTCACTAATTTGTATTACATAATTAATTACTGTATTTTCAGGCAATGAACCTTTTTATTTTATTATTTATAGAATGTCTATTGTTTTATTGATAAATAGTTTACCTGTTTCACAAAATTCTGTTATTATATAATAATTGTTTGGTGTTTCATAATATGCATCCATCTTTAGTATATATTAATGATCTAATTGTTTAAGTATACTGATTTCATTTCGAAGCATCTATTCAAAAATACCTTTAGTTTGTTTTTTGTCAATCTGCTTAATTGCCACTAGTTTCTTAGTCTTCTCATGATATCCTTTATAAACATGACTGAATTAACCAACTCCTACTTTGCATTCATCAGATACTAAATAAACATATTCTCCTATGACTTTTTCGTTAAGCATATTAAATTTAAAATAATTTAACAATGGATGAATATATAACAGTAACAATCGCTTATACTCTCAATAGTCGAATCGCGATTTGATCAAAGCTATAGATTGTATTCCAGTCCCAGATATTACAGTATCTTCGCTATCTTAACAATCAGCAAGATAGACCAAAAAAGAGAGTTCCTTAACAAAAGATTAAGTCATGAAAATCTTGAAAAAGACCCAAAACCAAGAATAAACTGCTATCTAACCAAGAGCAAATTTATACCTGAATGCTTTTAATTAATTTGATCCTCAAGAAATCATAAATAAAGAGAAGATTAATAAGAATACATAATAAAAGAATCTACTTCATTAAATTTCTTAATTATAATAGTAAGTTGAACATTAAAGATAGGAAATCGAATCTTAAATAAATTAAATAGCACTTTTAAATAAACAGACAAACCATTTAACAAATGAAATTTAGGAAAAGAATCTCTAATTATAAATGAATGCTTAAACTATTTAATAATTACATACAATTAATATTCAATAACAATAGATTATAGAAAATTTGTCACTAGAAAACGAGTATAAAAAAAAATTCAATAAATTATGTCATTAAAAAGAGTCAGAATCTATTACTGAATTAAAATCCAAAATATAAAATCTTGAATCTGAAATCAATAAAACTAGAGCTACATTCACTTTATTTTCTCCAAAGAATGAAACATTTTAATCTGATTCTTAATCTTTAAAAAATAAAACATTTGATCCTGAATTATTAAGTGAAGATGAAACATTGACTATGTTATTAACTTTACTTAATAGAGTATCAAAAAGTTTTAGGATGACAGCAATCTTACAAAAAAATGCAGATTTTAAAAAATTAATTAAATTCAAAAGAAACTAACCAAGTCTTAATAGATTATCTATAGCTTAAAATAATAAATCTGTGGAACGTCAGTCATCCTGTAATTAAGAATATTTTAACAAATTGATAAAAAATTAAGGAATAAAATTTAATTGATGGTTAAACACATGTAAATTTATGATCAATTTTATTTTTTTTAATTATAATCAAAAAAGTAGAATAAACCTTGCAATTCTTAATTATTTTAAGTATTCATTTTACTATATGATTATTTAATATAAATGAATATATATCTATTCTCTATTTAAACATAATATATAAATTATTTATTATTTAATTTAACCTTTAAAGCATTATGAATAAAATTAACTTTTAGTATATAATATATATATTTCATTTTTTAAAATAGTTCCCTTTACTTGTAAGACAAGTTAAAGGTTCTATTTTTAAAACAGATTGGGTCATCTTAATTGGAGATGGTTATATACGCATATTCTCTTTATTGTTTGATTTACAATTAAGACATTATTTTAAACAAATATTTTCAAATGAACATGAATTATTAAATACCTTAGAATAAAGTCTTGATTTTTAAGGTGTTTTAGGAGTATTATCAATTTTAGGCACTAAATTTCTATCTAATTAACTATTTAATAAAGGAGAAGCTGATCTTCTCAACCTGCTTGTATTGATATTATCATCTTTGTAAATTGGTTAAATATGTTTTTTCGTTTTAATACATTAAATGATTTTCTAATTGTTTAAATATTTGAGAGATTATAATTATTCTTCTAAATCTTGCTTGACTTCAAAATGTTTTTTAGTACGTATTTAAGACTTTTATTCTGGAGTTGTAGTTCTAAGTGATCCACTAAATATCATTATCAGTTAATAAATTAATAAAATACTTATGGGATTATATTAAAAATTCAAAATTTATGTAATATAGTGCTAAAAAGCCTCCACAAACAGTTAAAAACAAAGTGGGATCATTCTTTCCAAAATAACCTTTTTCACCTACAAAGTCACATGTTGAACCCTTTGTGTCTGAAAATCCAACACCACATTATAAAAAATAATCTCAACCTTATGCAACAAGATAAAATTCTTTTAATATTTCAAGTGGTGAAAATTTAGAATAACATCATAAAAAGAGGCAGAATTCTAATTTTAGTCAAGAAAAGAAGGCTCAAAATTAATTGTTTAATATTTTGTTCAATAATACAAGACGTAATGATAGTTTTTGCAAAGTCACGTAGAAGTTTATTATCATGATAGGAAGAAGTAAAATTCAATCAATAATTAAATACAAAATTGGTACTTTCCTAATCAACAGAAACTCTCTTAAACAATGCAAAAGAAATAATCAAAAATCAATAATAATAGTATGGATGGATAGCAAACAGTTGATTTGAGTTTTGAGAACAATCTCATTAAAGGTTATTAAGATCATAGTGGGTTTTAGAGTGATACAACTAAACCTTTAGATGATTATAACCCTAGAGCTATTAAGTTCTTAGAAAAGGGAAAATAATTATTAAGAGAAAAGCAAATTGAAGAGGCTATTGAGTATTAAATTAAATAATATTAGACAATTAAAAAAATGTATAGAATGTGATATCAGAATATTGGAAGGACATTATTTTTTGGGTATTGGTTATCTTGGATAATAACTATATTAAAAAGCAATTACAGAATTTTAATATGTAGTTTAATAGGATGCTACACATAGAAAGAATATTTATTTATTATTAGCAATTTCTCATAAAAAACTTAACGAATTGGATTCAGCAATTTCAATTCTAAATAAAGTCATATAATTATTTTCAAGATATTATGATGCCTTCATTTATAGAGGTAAATTGTATACAAAACTTAATTAAATTGAAAAAGCAGAATCTGATTTTAATATGGCTATTCAATTAAGTCCTCAAAAAGGATTAGGATATTTGGGAAAAGCTGATTGTTTAAGAATATAAAATTAATATAAAGAAGCTATATCATATTATTAAAAAGCTATAAATTGTGAATAAGCTGTTGGTAATGCTGCTTTACTAAAAAAAGCTATAACACTTTATGAAAGTTAATAATATGATGAATGTGCTAAAGATTTAAGTAAATTAATAGAAACTGATCCAATTAATTCTGAGGCTTATTATTTTAAAGGATTATGTAGACTAAAAACAAGTACTTTAAATATAAATTCTAGAGAATACAACTGAAGCCTTATTATGTTTCGAGTAAGCTATCAAACATAATAATTCTAAAAAAGCTGTAACTAAATCTCTATATGAAATTGCAAAGATGAAAATTGAATAAAGAGATTTTTATGCTGCATTTCATACTTTAAATAGATCATCACTTTTAGATACTGAAAAAAGTTACTTATAAAAATTTTAATTATTTACTGAAGTATTTTATCTAATAAGATTAATTATAGGCTGTAATACATTTAATGAAGAGAAAATTTCAAGAGAGTTTAAACAATTTTCAAGAAATTTAAAATCATCATTAATTAAATGATTTTCTTAAACCTTTGTTTTATGCTTATAGAGCTTATGGTTAATTTTGTATGTCTAAACATTAAAAAGCTTTGGAAGATTATAAATATTTATTAGATATTTAACCAGCAGAACCTAGTGTTCATTATAATAGATTTTTATGTGAGGGAATCTTAAAAATTTAAGCTGGTTAATTTAATGCTGGAATGGAATTCTTTTAAAGAGCCTAAAAGATATTCTAAAAAAAAATGGAACCTACTTTTTATTAAGGTGTAACATTAATAAATTAATCATTTAAAAAAAAAAGTGATTAATATAAAGATCTTATTAAGGGATTAGAATTGTTAGATAAGGCACAAAATTTAAATGATTAAAATGCTAATTTATATTATGTTAGATCTATAGTAAAATGTTTTATGGGATAAATTAATGAAGCTTTGGGAGATATTGAAAATGCTATTCAAAAGTCAGAAGATAATGTTGCTAAATATTTTTATTTTAGAGGAATGGTATATGGAATTCTAAAAGAATATTAACATTCTATAAATGATTTTAGTATATGTTTAACATTAGATGAAACTTTTGCTGATGCATATTTAAATAGAGCTAAATGTCATTTTTTAAGTGGAGATTCAAATTCTGCTTTTTAAGATTTATAATAATGTATTCATATATTATAAGATGATCCAAGAATGCATGTTTGGGCTGGTAATTTCTTATTTGCAAATTCTGCTATAGAAGATGCAATTAAAGCATATTCTAATAATAAAGATATTAAAAATAATCCAAAATTATTACAATTAAGATCAGAATGCTATTTGATTTTAAGTGACTTAAGACTTTGTTAAGAAGATATCAATAGACTTTATAAATTGAGTAAAGATTAAACTGCTGAATTTGATAAAGATATTTTATCAGCTTTGAGATTAGTCTTTAAAGATGATTAATAAATTTATTTTAATGAAGAAAGTGAAACTGAATAAATTGAATTTAAAACTAATTTAAATAAGGCTGTTAATAATTTAACTTAATTAACTAGAGGAAAGGGGAGGATATTTTAATAATTCCATGTTTATATATTTAGAGGAGTATTTTTATTTCATTAAGAAAAATATGAAGAAGCATTAAAGGACTTTTAAATGGCCAAAAGTTAAAAGGAACTTTCGATAACTGAAAAAAGATTAAGATAAAGAGGAAGCTAAACAGATTTATTTAATGATGATGAATAATTTGAACTTACAGAAGATGAGGAGGATGCTGACTTATTAGAAATTTTAGAGATCAAATTTAATGAATTAATTTGCTTAGTTATTTTAAAATAATTTAAAAAAGCTAAAGAGAAATGTAAATAATTGATTGAAAATATAAATGAAGCTAAATAGGAAGGTTTATAAGTTCTATTAATGCATATTGAATAAATATTAATAAAGAATTAACATCCTATTGATTATTAAAGAGTGATTTGTTTATATGATGAACCAAAAGAAAATATTATTTGCTTCTAAGTGCCTATCATATTTATTGATGGATTAAAAATTAGATTATCTTTTAGTTTGCCAAAGTTATCTCCTCCATCATTATCAATTGTATTTGATAAATAGTTAATTTAAAATATTGGAGTATTTCATTATAATCATATATTAGCCTTTGTCTGTTGAAAATAAACCTGAAGCTCCATGGATCAGAAGGGAATAATAAGATGATATGATTATATTTACTGATAATGTTCAATTAATTGATGATATAAGATTGGAAACAGAAATAGAAGAGGATCAATCATAATAAGCATAAGCATAAGTGTAAATAGTAGAGATTAATCAAATGAAAAATAATTTAATGTTAGATAAGGATATTGAAGAAAAATTGTAACGATTATTTTAAAACAAATAATAAAAATGATGTTATAAATAATTAAATATTCTTATCATCACTTACTTTATAATTAAATTAATCTCTTTTAATAGTATTCAACTTCTTATTATAAAGCTAAACATTCTTAATCTCTTCCATTTAATATTGCTTTTAATTTTGAGTTTTCAAGTAAAATTTCCTATAATTTCCCTTCTTAAATTTCGAAATACTATTTATATTGTTATAATTAATTTTTAAGTATTTATTTTTTTTCCTTATATGATTTCTTTTCTTTTTATAATCCATCTAAATTGAAATCTTTTTTTGGTAATATTGAATTCAAGATCTTCTTTTCTTATAACCATTACTCTTTATCTAAATGATATAAGGTTTTTAATTGAGTTAATTCTTACTCTTAATGTAATTATTTATCTAAAATTACTTTCATTTCATTTCTTAAATCATTTAAAGACTCTACGATCAAATATTATGATGATACCTTTGTAAGCTTTTTTTTTGTTTTTATATTTATTTATTAGAATAATATGTTAAGGTAACATTTATTATTATTGTTATTATGAAGTTTATTGAAATTAGGTTTATTAGAATTGAGGATTGTGAATCTAACAATATTGCATATATTAAAATTAAATAATTATTCGTTAAAATATTTGGAAAAAACAAATAATATGAATATTAGTTATAAATAAATATCATTTTTTAAATTAACAACTATCTAAACTTAAATTTAGTTTATTATTGACTCTCTATTTTGGTGTATTAGAAAATATTGATTATTTCATTTATTTAGTTGTTTCCTATTCTTATAAAAAGGAATCTAACTAATTTGTCTTCTTTTATTAAGTTTATTATTTTGATGATGTAATTTATTAAGTTGCATAGTAATTATTATTATTATTATTGTTATTATTATTATTATTATTATTATTATTATTATTATTATTATTAGAATTCTCTTCGATTTTATTTATACTCTTTTGTAATGCATAATATTTAATTAATAATCTATCATACATAGTTCTACACTCCTATAATTATTATTCTTTATTTTCTCGTTTTTCAATTTCTAATCCTAGCTCATGTAATGATTTTCTAAATAATTCTTATTAGGTTTGATTAGTCAATTGCTCAACCAATTTTGTCATCTTTATGTATAAAGGATGATTAATAATAGATTTAATGTTGAGACAATCATGATTTTTTAAATTACTTATAGATTCAGGTAATTAGATCTATAACTTTAAATTTTAATTTTCATACTCCAATTCCATAAGTCTATTTTAGTATTCTTTCATTTACTATTACTATTGTTAATTCTATTGATAATGTTAAATATAATACAATTTAATTATTTATTCTATTTTATTCTTATGAGATTTAATCTTAATTGATCATTTACTTCAATTATTCATTTTGATTTCTATAATATTCACATTATTAGCATTCTTATTTTTGTTGTTATGAAATATATTAATTTTATTATAATTTTTATTAAGCTTCTGTTAATTCTTAATAAAGTATTTACATTTTTTAATGAATAGATTACTTATACTCTTAATCACTCTATTTAACAATAGTTAATTCTAATTGATATTGAACTAATTTCTCTTTAAGTTATTAACACTCATCCTATTTGAGACTTAATTATTATTCTATTGTTCTAGCACTTATTTTTTGAGTTGTTTATTATTTTAATTGCATTGAAACTCTTTACCATTTTTATTAGAATTGCATGCTCTATTCCTATAGTAATTTTACTTTTTATTCTAGTTTTTAATTTTCTTAAATTTGATGATCTAATTTCCTTTATAGAGTAATGAAATTATAATTTGCATTATTAAGTTATTCTTCATTTTTTTTTGTTGATTATAATTTTTAAACTAATTCATTATTTAATCTTTCTGCTTATTGCATTTTTATAAAGGCTGTAACTAATTCTTCATCTTTTTCTAAAATCTTATCACTATATTCATTTGTCAATTGTTATATTTATTACTAAAGATAATCAATTTATTCATGCAATTTTAATTTTTCTATCTCCATAATTTCAATTGCGTAATTAAAGTCTTTGTGCATTCTTGATTATTTTTGTCTGTTATATATAATTTATATAATAGATATATATCTGTTATTATTTAATATATATGTAAATTAAACACCCTATGTTAGTTTTTAAAAAAAATAGGAGAACGAATTGAATATAGAATAAAATGGAATACAGATTCAATTACTTATGAACCAATGATTGAATTTAAACCAGATATGTTCTAACTTATAAATCAATGGGGATAAGAATAAAATTAAAAAAAGAATCTGAAGTCTTCTCAAAAGATTAATTTAAAAACAACCAAAATAATTCAAGAGCAACTTAAATAGAGTATGGAAGTTGAAAAACAACAATTGATTCTTCATAAAAAGAGAAGTTCAGAAAAGGGTTATGTAAAATTATTTAAGAAATAATGAAGGAACAATAGAATATTTGATATATACACATGATGAAGGTATTGAAAGATTGGTTACTTTGAAAGAAGTCAAAAATAGTGTAACTATAGCTTTATGTGATTATCTCTTATAAAAGATTAAGTTTGGTAGAAAATGAATATAAAATCATTATATTAATTATCGATTTATAAAATCATATCATTCTATAATATTACTTAATTCAATTAACTATTTTCTCAGTTGTTTCAAATAAAATAATAAAAAATAGAGTAATGATTTGTAAATTACTAGGATTTATTTGATAATAAAGTATAGATTAATAAAATAAAACTTAGTATTTTCTTAATTAGATATATTTTGTATTATATTTAATAGAGAAATCTATATGATTGATTAAGATGAATAAATTGGATGTAATTTATATATGATGGATGTTTATAAAAAAATAGAATTAGGGAAACAAATGAGTTTATGTCATGCAATATTTGCATACAATCGAGCAGCCATTAAAATTTTAAATTAAATTAAATCTTTTATACAAATAAATGTCTTTGGTGTTGGAGAAGGCTGATTCATTCAGACACATTATTCGTATATTGAATACAAACGTTGAAGGAAAATAAAGACTTGCTTATGGTATTAGAAGTATCAAGGGTATCGGAAGAAGATTTGCTATCTAAATTTGCAAGGTAATTGTGCATATAAATTAATAATCTATAGGTCCTCCGTCTTGATCTTACAAAGAGAGCTGGTGAATTGACTGATGATGAAGCTCACAAAATCACAGAAGTCATTAAATCCCCAGAAGCTTATAACATTCCAAGATGGTTTTTGAATAGATAAAGAGATTTCAAGGATGGCAAAAATTATTAAGTCACAACAAATGAATTGGAAACCAAATTAAGAGAAGATTTAGAAAGAATGAAGAAAATCAAGTATTTCAATTAAATTAAGTTAAGGTGTAATCGTGGTTTGAGACATCATTGGGGATTGAGAGTCAGAGGACAACACACCAAAACCACTGGTAGAGGAGGATAAACACTCGGAGTTGAAAGAAAGAAGAAGTGATTAATAATTTATTAAAAGTACATTAAAAATAATAATAAATGGACAAATAACCATTATTACATAAGTTTACAATCACTCCTAATGAATTATTCTAGATTATAAGTTCTTAAAATACTTAATATACAGCAACTTCTCTATCAAAAATGTTAGACATGGATTTACAGGTATTGAATATATTATTTTGATTAAAAGATAGGACTTGATTCATCAAATGTTTTAGATATAAATAAACGAAAGAAGCAGTAAAGATCATGAATTATCATAGGTTTGGCACACATAAAATTTATGATTCACAAACTATTAGATATTAAGTTTAAATATTGTCTAAATTTAATAGTTAGTAATACAAATAATAAAGAATAAGTGGCATTAAATCTTCTTTGCTATAACTCTAATTAAATTAGGATTATCTATGCTGATTACTAATTCTAAAAATGTACCTAAACAAAATATGATAGGAAAGAATGGAATCATTATTTATTTTAGTATTCTCATTATTGCAATTACTAATAAGAATATTTAAAACTGATAATCAGGAACTATTAAATAATTTAAGATAATTTTAAAACAATAAAGTTAAATTAAAGAGAAATGATAAAGTGATTAATATTTCATCTGAATAAATAGTTGTAGGAGATATACTTATATTTTGTGAGGATTAGTTGATTGAAGTAGATGGAATACTTATTTCTAATTAAACAAACTAAACTATATTATTTGATACAAATACTAACAAACTACCATTTATACGTTCAGGTTCTAAAGTGTTATAAGGAAATGGATAATTATTAGTATTAGCAGTTGGAATCAATACATATCATATGAGAAAGTGTGATTTGAATTTGTAACATGAATATACAACACCTTTACAAGAAAGATTAAATTATTTACAATAATAATTAATTAAACTATTTTTTGTATTAGCAATAATACCTTTAATAATTTAGTTTTTAAATTATTGTTATCATATATCAACTTAAGAATACTTATTTGATTTTGTAGATTCTATTCATTCAATTCTAAAATAATGTTAAATATCGATATTGCTTTTGTTAATGGTAATGAATGATAATCTATCTAAATTTGTATCAACTTATCTTTAATATAATTAAAAGAGAATGAAAAGAGATCGTATTAAATTTCAAAGACCTAGTTCATGTGAAATATTAGGAAGAATTAATAATATTTGTACAAGTAAAAGTTAAATTTTAACAAATGGAAATACTAGATTAGTGTAAATATTTGCTGAAGAATAACTTTTAATGAAATTTGATATTAAAAAATTAAGATATTCAACAATTTAATTAATTTAAGAGAATATTTGTTTGAATTCAACAGCCAATCCAAAAATTAGTTATAGATCTAATGATATTACAGTTTTTGAAAAATTTGGTAATGAAATCGATTGTGCTTTACTTGAATATTGTCATGAATTAGGATTAGATTATACTACTATACGAAAAAGTTATTAAAATTAAATTGTATAATATTTTTAATTTAATTCTGATAGAAAAATGATGAGTGTTCTAATTAAATTATAAAATAAATATATATTATACACTAAAGGAGCACCAGAAATTATTTTAGAATATTGCACAGACTTTATAAATTCAAAAGGAGAAATTCAAAAGTATTTTATAAATCATATCTTAAAGATTAACTGAATAAAGCAAATAATAAATCTATAATTAAATCAAGAAATTTGGAGAAGAAAGTTATAGACCTTTATGTTTTGCATATAAAAATATAGATATTAATATAAATCTGAAATTATTATCTGAAAAATAATTAGAGAAACAATTAATATTTGTTGCATTAATAGCTTTAGAGGATGAAATAAGATAAGGAGTTTAAAGATCTATTTAATAATGTAAAGAAGCAGGAGTAATAGTTAGAATGATAACTAATGAAAGTTTAGAATGTTCAATATCATTAAGTAAGAAATGTGGAATTTTACCAATGAATTATTAGCATTAGAAGGACTCAAGGAAAGTTATGACTGGAAAGACTTTCAATGATTTAGTCAAAGGAATTACATATAAAAAATAGGATGGTTAAATTATACCAAAAATTGGTGATATGGACTCCTTTGCATAAATTGCTGCTGAATTAAGAGTTTTAGTAAGAGCAAGTCTAGATGAGAAATTAGCCATCATATAAGGATTAAAGGAATTAAATTATGTTGTTGGAGTTTTTAGTCATAGTAATGAACCTGCATTTTATAGACTTGCAGATGTTGGTTTTTGTTAAAACTCTAAAATAATTCAATAATATAATTATATGATTAGTGTCTCCATTTTAGATGATAATTTTTCATCTGTTATTTATTCAATTGATTGGGGAAGAAATATTTTTGATGCAGTTAGAAAATTCATTTAATTTAAAATAGCTCTTTTATTATCATTATCAATTCTTTAAACATTTAGTATTTTTCATTATTTTAATTAAACTTAATTATTATGGATAACATTTATAGTTGATTTTACTGCTTTCTTTATGTATGCTACAGAAATACGTAAATTTAATTATTTATTAAATAGCTAGTAGAAGGTTATATGAAAGATAATAAAATGAGAGATATCATCTGATTACATCTAATATGTGGAGAAATATCCTTTCATAAATAATTTATTAATTATTGGTATTATTTATGATTTAAGTTGCAACTTAAAAATATATAGAAATGAAGAATAGCTAA
This sequence comes from Paramecium primaurelia, assembly GCA_905182975.1. Classification (NCBI taxonomy): domain Eukaryota; phylum Ciliophora; class Oligohymenophorea; order Peniculida; family Parameciidae; genus Paramecium; species Paramecium primaurelia. The sequence continues at coordinate 754,647 of CAJJDM010000009.1, forward strand.
AATTGCTATCACTTTGATTTAAAATCACATACCTTACTATTTAATACTTTTGTATACCTTTAAATCTTTAATTTAATGATTTCTCATAAAATTCGCAAAACTGATATATGCATATCAAGCAACAAAAGAGAAAAAGCTAAATTAATCATATAACTATTATTAATATTTGTGATGCAATATCTAGTTGTGTAAAAATATATATATTATTATATTTAGAGAACATTGTAATTTTATTTTTAATTTATCTAAACTTACTATGAAAGAATATTTTGGAACTCTTTTATTATCCTCATTTGGTTGTGTTGTTACGTAATTATATTATTTAATTTAGATATTTATTTAAATTTATTAATGATAAATATTTTAATTGGATTATGTTATTTAGAAGTTAAGATTAACGAAATCATTATTCATCTTTTGATGAGGTAATAATGTTATATCAAATAATAGTTCTTGCAATTCAAATCAATTCTTCGTTAAATTAAGAGTTATCCAACTGAAAAAGAGGATAATAGTGAAATAGAACTTACAGAAAAATAATGATAAACATTTTTTATTATTTAAATAATTCATATATAATTCAATTTAAAAATCATCCTATTCAAAGGTATTATAAAAAATAAAAAATATTATAAATTTCAAAATTGATTTTAACTTAATTATTCTGATAAATTATAATTAATTGGATCTACTTTTTGTTTCATTATTCTATCAAATGAGAATCTATTTTACAATTTTCCAAAATCGTATTTACATTATTAAATTATCATAATTAATTCTTTACAATTATTCAATCCTTCAATAATAAATAAAATTTATTTTGGCTAAAATTATTAAATTTTTACTTCACAATTTATTAACTTATCAGATTATCTTAATACTGTTATTTAATTTAAATTTAATAATAATTTATTAAGACCCATATCTAAATAATATAAAGCTATTTCATAAACAGTATTACTCTCATTTAAACAATCATTACAAGAAGAACCAATTATTGGATCTATTTAAAAATCTTAAATTAAAATAAAAACAATTTACTATTTTTAATTGCTTATACCAAAGTATTCTAAAAATGCTTCATATATTTTATTTAATATTCAGAAATTGCTGAACAAAATTCATTATATTATTCACTTTGTTTGTATTTATCATATTCTAAAAGCTAAAATTAATTATCTAGTTTATTTTCTTTATTTAAAATTTAAGATAATTAACAGATTTTAATGACTATACATTTTCCTAAGATAAGCAAAATCTTATCTCTGATTTCAAATTAAAAAATTTTAGAATTGGCTAAATGTAATGAAAACTTAAATAAGTATCTACAATAGTTTAAATAAAATAACAGAATTTCATTATTAGCTTTAAATTAAGCACTTAATTAATGATTTTATTGAATTTTATTATTATTATTATTATTATTATTATTATTATTATTTAATTATGTATTTAAAGAATGCTTTAATTTTTATTATGGTAACTACATCTAATTTTAACTTGATGATCTTTAACTTACTTCTTACTAAACATATTATTTTTCATTGCGTCCTTCTAAATCAATTTAAAGAGTGCTATAATCTTTGTTAGAATTTCTTTTTAAATTTTAAGTTTAACTTCTTTTATTCTTCTTTATTTAAGAGTTGTTAATAGATTAAGTAATATTAGTTATATCTTAAAAAGGATCTTCCTATAAAAAATTATATTAAAAACTTTTTGATTATATAATTTTATGTTCAAACATATCTTTTACATTGAATCTTGAACAATCATCTTTTTATAAGCATTTTTTAATGAAATCTTTTGATAACTCTGAAACTAATGGTGTTTAAGGTATAATTAATTATTAATTAAGTATATTTTATAATAGTGCTGCTTCTGATTAAGCTATAAACGGTGTTCTACCTAATTAAATTTTTAAATGTTTTACCAAAAAGCATCTCAAAATATACGACTCCTACAGCCCATACATCTCCTTTTTCTGAATAATCCTACTATCCTAGTGCTTATGGTGACATGTATAAAGGAGTACCTACATTGATATTTCTTTACTAAATTCTAGCTTACCAAATAGGTATAGCAAATCCAAAATCAGCTAATTTTGGTTGATTTCCGCTTAAAAGTATATTAGCTGGTTTAATATCTCTGTGAATAAAACCTTTAATGTTTATTTCATTAATTGCATGAACTATTGCCTATAATATTCTAATAGCTTCTAGTTCTTTGATTTTTAAATTTTTTCGTAAAAATTTTTCTAGATCTCCCTTCATAAAAACAGGATAATTACCGAATCACAAAATTCTGTGATTATATAAGTATTATTTTCAGTTTAATATACATCAAAAAGTTTAAGAATATTTTAGTGATTGAAGGATTTCAATGCTTTGATTTCATTTCTTAATAATTGTGTATGTATTGATTACTTCAACTTCTTCATGTCAATCACCTAAAACAAAGATATTATTGTACTTTAATAGCTACGTTCTCTAAGGTTCTTTCATCTCTTCCTTTATATACTCTACTACTGAATCCTTTACCTATTTCCTAATCTATTGCATATGAATAATGATCTATTGCTTTTCTTTTTTCATTTTGCCCTATACCACTTTCAACTTAATATATGTATATATAACAATATACCTTTATTAGGACCTTAGAAAAGAAGATTTTAAGGTATATAAGTCGAAGTGGTGNTGGTAACTACATCTAATTTTAACTTGATGATCTTTAACTTACTTCTTACTAAACATATTATTTTTCATTGCGTCCTTCTAAATCAATTTAAAGAGTGCTATAATCTTTGTTAGAATTTCTTTTTAAATTTTAAGTTTAACTTCTTTTATTCTTCTTTATTTAAGAGTTGTTAATAGATTAAGTAATATTAGTTATATCTTAAAAAGGATCTTCCTATAAAAAATTATATTAAAAACTTTTTGATTATATAATTTTATGTTCAAACATATCTTTTACATTGAATCTTGAACAATCATCTTTTTATAAGCATTTTTTAATGAAATCTTTTGATAACTCTGAAACTAATGGTGTTTAAGGTATAATTAATTATTAATTAAGTATATTTTATAATAGTGCTGCTTCTGATTAAGCTATAAACGGTGTTCTACCTAATTAAATTTTTAAATGTTTTACCAAAAAGCATCTCAAAATATACGACTCCTACAGCCCATACATCTCCTTTTTCTGAATAATCCTACTATCCTAGTGCTTATGGTGACATGTATAAAGGAGTACCTACATTGATATTTCTTTACTAAATTCTAGCTTACCAAATAGGTATAGCAAATCCAAAATCAGCTAATTTTGGTTGATTTCCGCTTAAAAGTATATTAGCTGGTTTAATATCTCTGTGAATAAAACCTTTAATGTTTATTTCATTAATTGCATGAACTATTGCCTATAATATTCTAATAGCTTCTAGTTCTTTGATTTTTAAATTTTTTCGTAAAAATTTTTCTAGATCTCCCTTCATAAAAACAGGATAATTACCGAATCACAAAATTCTGTGATTATATAAGTATTATTTTCAGTTTAATATACATCAAAAAGTTTAAGAATATTTTAGTGATTGAAGGATTTCAATGCTTTGATTTCATTTCTTAATAATTGTGTATGTATTGATTACTTCAACTTCTTCATGTCAATCACCTAAAACAAAGATATTATTGTACTTTAATAGCTACGTTCTCTAAGGTTCTTTCATCTCTTCCTTTATATACTCTACTACTGAATCCTTTACCTATTTCCTAATCTATTGCATATGAATAATGATCTATTGCTTTTCTTTTTTCATTTTGCCCTATACCACTTTCAACTTAATATATGTATATATAACAATATACCTTTATTAGGACCTTAGAAAAGAAGATTTTAAGGTATATAAGTCGAAGTGGTGAACATATTTTGTTATAAATTAATTAAAAAAGGGTTCATCAATTGAATTAATTGAGATTTCAATAATTTTGAATATTATCAAATGAACTAAATTTTTTAGTTTCTTATTAAACTATTTAATTAATAAATTATTATAAATATACAATATAAATTAATATTTAGGAAAAATGTAGATGAATTTGATATTTTAGAATCAAAATCTAAAGAGAATAATAATGAGGGATGTTAAATGAAAAGAAAACAATGGAAATTATTTTAAATATAAATAGTAGTTTTTGTAAAGAAATATAATTATTTGTATAAATATATGAATAATTATAATTTATATGTAATTTATGTACTCTTATTAAATAATATTCATATATAATTTAATTTATTGATAAACTTAAATTAATAAAATATGCATAAAATTTAATTTATTTTACATCATTAATTTCATGATGCAACATTGAGTTTATTTTAGTTTGCTTTAATTTTAAATCCGATTTTACATTTTTTATGAATTATTCAATAAATAATCAATAATTTAATGGATTAGCTTTTAAACTTCAGGCCCAGTCCTAAATCATCATATTTTAGATCTTCACCTGGATCAAAATTATCTTTTTAAAGTGAGGATGATAGGGATACTGCATTATCATCTGATTTTACTCCAAAACCTAAGCCTAAACCTTTATAAGGTATGACTCCTTCTAATTTTTCACATGAAAGTGAAGAAACATATAAAAGTTAACAAAAACAAGAATCTATGAAATAAGCTATAAGTAAATCCTATTATTATGATTGTAGTTCCAAAATTATCAAGATTCAGTACATAAAGAATAATAACAGTGAATGAAGGAGATAAAGATGAAGAACCAGAGATAATAGAGAAAGAGAGTTAATAACATAAAATTCAATCTGCCTTTATGATTGATGACTAGAAAAAAACTATGGAAGAATAATTGAAAAAGATTGAAGAAAAAATAAAAGTAAACCCAAAACTGAAATAAATAAAATCCAAACCAATTTCTATGAGAAATTTTAAAAAGATTGGAGAATCAAAATAAGATAAGCTTATTGATCATCCTTTTAGACATCTTATATTCAATCCAACCATATCAGAGGAGACATTTGAAAAACATTTACGTATAACACAAAGAGGTTTAATTTATTCAAAAAGATGTTTAAAAGGTCCATCTGATTAATTTATTGAAAAAAAAAAGATTTCACTTAATAGAAATAATCCCTCCATATTGAATACTATATTTTTGGATCTTGATGAAACACTTGTTCATGCAAGTCTATAAAAAGATATTTCTTAAGTCAAAATAAATTAAATAAATGATGATGGAAGTGAAACTGAAGTAAATATAATTCATAATACTAGATTGGTATTAATATTAGACCATATACCTAATATTTTTTGTAAGAACTATCACAATTTTATACAGTCTATATTTACACAGCATCTTCATAATAGTATGCATCAGCTATTATAAACTATCTTGATCCAAAAAGACAGTATATAAGTGGAATTCTAAACAGAACTAACTGTATGGAAACTAAAAATGGATTTTTTATTAAAGATTTAAGAATTATTACAGATCTAGATCTTAATAAGACCTTATTTGTTGATAATCTAGTCCATTCTTTTGGACTTTAGATAGATAATGGAATTCCAATTTTAGAATGGAATGATAATATGGATGATTTGGAACTGAAATATTTACTTGAATATTTAGTTGATGCATCCGAGCAGCCTAATTTAAGAGAGTTCAATGTAGCTCATATGTAATTAGATCAATTAATGGATTACATAATTAAATGATGATTAATATCTTTCATTTTAGTCAATTTCATAAGTTAATATATATATCTTCAATTTATGGTTCTATTTTTATATTTAATTTATATATAAGATAACATAATTAGAATGATATTTAATAAAATCAAATCAAGTTCTTTAAGATAATATTCTAATCTAATTGTAAATATCATCTATTTTAATAATTGAAATACGTTTTTTTTATTTTTCTAAAAATATATTAAATGAAATGAGTACAATCATTACTTTTGAAACTCAAAGAATAATTAAATCAGAATTATGTATCTGAATCCTCATCATTATGAAGAAATTAAAAGTAATTTAGTTTCATTTTGAAATTTAGATTTATAGATTTAATATAAATATATATGAGATAGTGGTTGATTTATTTCAAAAAAATTTTTAATCTTTTATATTTTTTTAAATAAAAATGGGCAGAAGACCAGCAAGATGCTATAGAGTGAGTAATGGTAAACCATTCCCAAAATCCAGATATAATAGAGGTGTCCCAGATGCTAAAATTAAGATCTATGATGTTGGAAAAAAGAAGGCTAATGTTGAGGAATTCCCAGTACTTAATAATTAATATGAATTAGGCTGTCATTCACATTGTTTCAGATGAAAAGGAATAAATTTCATCAGAAGCCTTAGAAGCATGCAGAGTTGCCATCAATAAATACATGATTAAGAAAGTTGGAAAAGATGCATTCCATCTTAGATGCAGAGTTCATCCATGGCACGTACTCAGAATCAATAAAATGCTTTCATGTGCTGGTGCAGATAGACTTTAAACTGGTATGAGAGGAGCCTTTGGTAAACCAAATGGTTTATGTGCCAGAGTTAAAATTGGTAGCATTCTCTACTCTTTGAGATGTAAAGATGCTTCAATCAATCATGCTATGGAAGCATTGAGAAGAGGAAAGAATAAGTTCCCAGGAAGATAAAAGATTGTCGTCTCAGCCAAATGGGGTTTCACTAACTATTTCAGATCTGACTATCTCAAATATAAGGCTAATGTATTACCATAAATTAATATTTTAGGATGAATTATAATACTATGGTGTTCACGTTTAAAAATTGAGATAACATGGTCCATTGGAAAAATTGAAGATTTTCTAAGCCCTAAGAAAATGATTTGTTTAGAATAATCATATCATATATTAAATTATCGTATATAGTTTCTATTAAAATTTATTATCTTCTCTCATTTATTAATTATAATTATTAAATAATAATATAAAGATTGATTGGTGAATCCTTCAATTTATGAAATTTGAAATTAGATGTGAAATCACAAGAAGATAATTAAAACTAATAAATATAATAATAATTCTTAGATGTATTATTTTTGTAAATCAATCATGAAGGATTTCTATATTCTAATTTATTATAATTGGAATTCTAAGATTATTAATATTGATTTGAATAAAAGGAAGCATGCTTCTTAAGAATTTATTATTTTTTAAAATTTTTAATAATATTATGTTATTAAATCTAATTCAAATAATTTTCTTCAACTTATTTGTTTGGATTATAAAACCTTCACTTGCTTTTGGACTATCACTTTTGTACTATTTCACTTATTCAACAATCGTAATTACAGATTTTATCCTTTCATTTTTTGTAAGAGATTGTGATTTAAGAAATAAAAATTTCATAAATCAAGTCAGAATAAAAATCAATGAGCTACGTCCTTATCCAGGAGTATACACTTCAGCAAGTACTTATTATATCATAATTATTAAGCTGATATGATTACAGAAAAAGGATATAATTTAGAAATTCATCAAATCTTAACAGAAGACGGATACATTCTCACAGCATGGAGAATGTATAAAAATATCAAAAAGGAATATAAATATCCTATGTAAATATACAATAAAATATTATTCTTAGTGTACTACAACATGGTTTATTAGATAGTTCATGGTCTTGGTTTATTAATAATACTAATGAACAAACTCTGCCTTATATCTTAGCAGATAAAGGTTATGATGTTTGGTTGACCAATAATAGAGGAAATAAATATTCTATGGGACATAGCAAGATTACAGGTGTTTCATACAATAAAAAATATTGGAATTTTAGTTTTGATGATATTTAGAAATACGATTTCAAAGCAATAATAAATCATGTTAAGAGAGCTTCATAAAAAGAGAAGGTAATTTATATAGGCCATTCCTAAGGTTCAACTTAAGCATTTGCATATTTATCAAATAATATTGATTTCTAAGAAAACTTAAAATGCTTTATAGCATTAGGACCTGTTATTTATATTAAAAATTCAGTAATAAATATAATATTATTATAATAGAAATCAGTATTTCTAAAATTTGCTGTAAAAACATGGATATTTGAAATCACAAGATTAATTGGAATACCTTACTTTTTTGTTTTTGATGATTGTTTTAATTTAAAAATAGGTGCACTTTGTGATATGATTCCTTGGATCTACAGAAAAATCTTGTTTTCAATAACCAATCTGATTTGTGGATATCCATTATAAAATAAAATAGATCTTAAGAAATTTGGATTTATGGTGTCTCATGAACCTGGAGGTACATCAACAAAAACATTGGTTTAATGGTAATAGTATATTAATTTATATTTAGGATGTAATTTTATAGAAATGGAACATTTTCTTATTTTGATTATGGTAGATCTAGAAATATTAAAGAATATGGTTAATCTATTCCTCCAAAATATAATGTAGAAAATCTTTGTTAATTAAAAATACCAAAATATTTCTACATTGGAACTAAGGATGTAATTGCTGATGAAAAAGATCTTTAAATGACAATTCCATTATTTGACCCATCCACTCTTTAAATTAAAATGATAAATGATTATGCTCATTTAGATTATGTTTGGGCTATTGATGCTTACAAGAAGCTTTATGTCAATATATTAGAAAATATTGAATAAAATTAAACATTATGATAAAATCAATAAAATTATTAGTTAAATAAATACATATAAAATGAATATCAGTTCTTATGAAATTGAATTGCCTATAAATAAATTATCTCCTTATTAACAACTATATCGAGGAAGGCATAAAAATGGTTAAGTTTATCTTTTGCATATTTTTCCAAGATAATATTTAACATAGGAAATGATTGATCAAATAAATTTCAGAGAAAAATAGTTTGACTATATATTTGAAATAATAGAATCTTAAGAAGCCATATTAATTTCTTATTAAGATAGTGCTTTTTGGATAAATGTAGAATAATAGATAAAAATTGAATAATTAAAATCCCTTTATTAACAATTATATCAAAAATATTCCATTTTAGAAGGGAAATTAGATTTTGATCCAGACTTTATATTTACATGTGATGGTTAGCTATATATTTTAGATTATGGTATAAGTGATTTTGTAATAAAAAAACACAAAGATTTTGAATACACAACAAAAACAAAAACATATCTCTTTGGTTTATTGTTATTAAACCTTAATTGTTAAAAAAATATGAGTGATAAAATATATTAATGTAAGGATTAATATTTAATTGATTATTATATCAAATAAGAAGCAGAAAATAATCGCTTAAATTATGATATTTTAGAATCTATTCTCAAAATGGTTAAATTGGATCCTACTCAAAGACCAACATTTTAAGAAGTAGGTTAATGGAGATAATTTTATTCTAAAAAATAAATTAAAAAACATAGTTCTAGTGTAATAGACTTTACAAATACTATTATTCCTTCTTAAAATAATACTATTATAAATTCATCTTAAAGAACTATTAAACAATAAAACTATTAATCTTAATATGAAACAATTCATAATGAATCTGTTAGAGCAGCTATTTAAAGATAAAAAAGATAAATTCCAATTTCTAATTACAAATGCTCATCCTATGATTTTGCATCTGCTATTATGACTAAAAATATATAAAATAAAAAATTATCAGCCTCTAATATTAACAAAGATAGTATTACATAATAATCATTTTATAAAAATGGAACTTTGTAAAATAATATTCAATAAAGTACAATCTCGAACAATAAAACTCATAATTATTTCTTTTATTAAAAGTCTGCACTCTCTCAATAAAAGTCTTAATAGACAGCTCTTTGTAGAGAATTTAACAATACTTAATAAATATAAAAAATGGAGAGAAATTTTCCATTTATTTCTGATGGATCTCCAGTACCTGAAATAATTGTTAATAAACCTGTAACCAATCATATTTCAAATGCATAAAAAATAATAAAACATACTAATAATGATAATTAATAACACAATCAAAAATATAACTAATAATAAAATAATTCAATATTTCTAAATGTTCATAATTCAATTTAACCTGATAAATTTAATAATACTCAAATACAAAATACACAAATTAATAGAGATAATCTTAAGTCTCCTTTTTTAAATATGAATAATTAATAATTAAAAGAAACTATTATTTTGAATAAAGAAGAGTAAACTGATTAATTAAATAAAGAATAATAAGTAATTTAACAAAATAAATTAAAAACACCTGCAGCTGTATAATATAAGACAAACGAAGAAGATTAAATTGAAGATTTAGTATTATCAGACTAAATTAATTCTAACTTAAATCAAATCTAGACTCAATAATAGAATTAATAAATATAAAATAAAAAATAAGAATTCATCAAAAAACCTTTATAGGATTATTAACTAAAATAACAAATGTCTAATTCAGATTAATAAGGAAATAATGATTATTAATAAGAAAAAGAATAAAATTAAGAAATTTTAAATTTCTAGGATCCAAAAATCTTAATTCCTTAATAATAATTTGTTAAGAATCCAGAAGATCAAACTGAATAGAACATAAATTATACTGATTATATAAAAAAGTATTAGTTTATCTATTTTAGATATTTTCATTATTTATCAATTATAGAATATATTATTCTAACTGTTAATGACTTGAATCAAAAATTAATAACATCAGGGAAATAATGGATTATTCCACTAACCTTAATTTATAAAGTATTTATATATATAACGATTAGAGAGCATATGTAATTAGAAGACTTTTTCTTTAAGATATAATAAAAGAAAAGAATATATTTGATCTTCATGATTTCATTAAATTTAAAACTTCACAATAGTATCAATAAATGATAGTGAATATAACATAATAAAATGATAAAATAGAGAAGGAATTTTAATCATTGTTAGAGAAGGCTTGTAGTTATCTTATTACAATGGATGATGTATCTTAATAGAAATTAGAATCATAACTAAATTTAAATATTAAAACAAGTACAAAATTTTAACCATAGAAATATTTATATACTTAATTATATCCTAAGATTAAATCCTCTCTAGCAAAAGCTAAAGAGGGAAATTTTTAAAACAATTAATTCTCAGAGAGGGATTGGATTTAATCTAAATTATTATGCTTATATACAATATTAATCATTGATTTAGATTTATATTAAATTGAATCTTAACATTTTAAAGAATCAACATTAATTAAATATAGAGAAAATAAAAATAATGATCTAGTTTAAATTCATTGCAAAGAATTAGAAATAATAATTAATTAACTTCCATAATTTAATGCATGAATTAAAATATATATATATATATTTATAGAATCAGGTACAAATAAGATTTTTTTATCTTTAATCTTTGAATCTAACTTACTTTTTTTGAGGAGAATTAGTTTCGATTTCTGATTCTTTTCTTTTTAAAATTGAATTAGGAGTTAATGATCTAAATTTAGTAGGACTATCTAATCCAATAATATATGCATGATCATCACAAATATCACTTATCTTTCTTCTAATTTATTAAACTTTTTCTTTTTTCTCAGGTAAATCAGAATATTTTCTTTTTGGTACTATTTTCTCTAAATTTCTATGTGTATTTTTAAGAGATTCTCTTTTTTTCTTTGATTTCTCTTATGGAATATATTGATTTTAATGAGGAGAATGAGATTGGCTTTTTTCTTATAACTTTTTTTTTTTAGTAGCAGATTAGAATTTAGGGCTTTATTATTGGTTTTATTGATGATATCGTTATTTTTGATTTAGTAAATTAATCTGTAATTTAGGTTGAATAGTTTTTTCAGACTTTAGGTTGTTTTAATGTTTGCTTTCTTTTATTTAGCAAAATTCTTTTTAAAATAAACTTTCTTCAGAGGGAACTCTAACTAAAGATTTAATTTCATTTTATTTAGAAATGCTAGGCTTAGTAGGTGATCTTAATTAAGCATTAGGGATTTCCATTTATGTTAATTAACTTGCTCCTATCATACTATCCAATTAAGGTTTAGCAATTCGGCCATTTTCAAAAAATGAATCTTATCTCATCATCATACTTCTTTCTGAACCTTGTTGATTGAATGAACAATTGCTACCCATTAAGGATTTATTATATTAATAATAAAGTAAATAAAGTTATATCTTGAATGACATAATATGATAATTATAAGTTTTAAAATGAAAAAAGAAAAATGAAATCTTTTTAAAAATGAATTTTTCTGAATTTCTAATCATCAATTACTTCTTAAAAAAGAGTAATAGATATTTAAAAAATGTAATATTATATTAAATTTTGATAATTATAAATAACAATATTATAAGTTTGATTAAAAAGTTTTAGTAATTTATTACATTAACAAAAATAATAATAGGTAGAAAAAATATTGAAAAATAAATCAAGCTTATCTAAGCTTTTCTATAACAGTATCCATAATCTTTCTTGGATCATCTTCTTCAGCCTTTTCAGCATTTAATTAATCATAATCTATCTCCACACATCTTTAAACTTTTTTATGAATTATAATAATATCTATTAGATTGTCTAATAATAACATGATAGGTCTAGATGGAGTTCTTTTATGTTCCTCAAGCATTTCTTAACTTAAAATAATTAATTAATTAATACCATAATTATTTAATTAATGTATTTAAAGTTGCATTTAATTTATCACATTCATTATCAGTACAATTCTAATCCTTTGAATTTATGTCCAATTCTCTATCACAATGTTATAATTAACCATTTCTTGATAATGTTTCAATTAAATCAGAATGAAATTATATATATTAATCTTAATCTTTTTTAATAGCTGGAACCATAATTTAATTAGCTAAAGCATATAAACTATTTTGCATTGCCATATTAGTTTTACTTAAACATATCATAAGTTTTTCTACAATACTATTTTTATTAGATGTGTATCTTGGGAATAATTCAGTTGTTAATACAAAATTCCTAAATATAATTTCATTTCTTAAACTCTTAATAGATGGTGTTTATGGTTAGACTGAAATTGGTTAAATAGGAGCAGATGCTTAATGCATAGGTGATTATGATGGACCTTAAAATATAGATTTCTTTCTTTCTTTTTCATTATTTGATGAACTCTAATGATTATTTACTCTAATATTTAAATTAGGAGAAGTTTATATTCTCTAATCAGATGGAAGATTCACAACTTCAAACATTTCAAATACTTTTTCCCATGATATTCTATCATTTTCTTCTATAGTTAATGTTTTTCTCAAGAATTCTTCACATTTAGTAGTTAGAAAACCTTTTTTGATTGAAACAGGAACACTTAAAATATTCTTTAATAAATCTCTTTCATCTCTTCCTTTCCAAGGAACATCAGCAAATACCATTTCATAAAATATGACACCAAGAGACCAAATATCACATTTAGTAGAATAAGGTTTTCTTGCTAAAATTTATGGAGCCATATATAATGGAGATCCTACACATGATCTTAGTAATTGATTACTAAAATTATCAACATATTTAGCAAATCCAAAATCAGCAATTTTAAATATTCCTTCATGACTAAGAATATTTGCTGGTTTTAAATCTCTATGTATGATAGCATTAGATACAAGTTCACGAAATCCTTATATGATTTATTTCATAATTTTCCAAGCATCTTATTCATTATATTTTTTTCTACTCATAATTTCTCTTAGATCTCCATCTTTACAAAATTCTGTTATAATGTAAAGACTTCTTTATGTTGAAATTAAATCAATAAATTTGACAATATTTTTATGATTAAATTTCTTGAGAATTTCAATTTCTTATATGATTGATTGTTTAAGATAATTATCTCTTTCAAAATTACGTAAATCAAGTTTTTTGATAGCCACCTTTAAATTATTAGTGGTATCAAGTCCTTAGTATACTTTACCATAAGCACCTTCCCCTAAACAATGTTTTAGATTGTAGCTGTAATTACCAATAACTTTGACTTAGCCTTATTACATATCAACGGTTAATATTTAAAATAAAAATCGAAAGAAAAAATAATGTATTTAATAAATTAATTAAAAGATGCCCAAAATTGAAAATACTACAGGAATGCCAATAAATTTGATTATAGATGAACTAAAAAGTGATGATATACGAAAAAGGATTCATTCAGTCAAACATTTAGATTTGATTGCTAGTACAATTGGTCCAGATAGAACAAAAAATGAACTTATCCCTTTCATTTAAGGTATGCAATTATCTAATTTAGAATTGTTGGATGATGATGATGAAGTATTGATCGAATTAGTAGATTCACTATCAAGAAATTTTGTAGAGCTTGTAGGAGGTTAAGTATAAGTTTTACTGCCTACATTTGAAGCATTATGCAGAGTAGAAGATGCTTCAGTAAGAGAAAAAGTAAAATAATTATTAATAAAGGCTGCCAATCAAATCAAAAAATGTCTAACTTAATTACCAGACTAAAAGAAAGTTGAAGAATTATCAATAGGAATTATAAAGAGATTAAATGATAGCGATTATTACATGGCAAAAAATGCAGTAGCTATTTTAATTCCAGCAATTTTTAATTAAGTTTCATAGAATAATTAGAATGATTTAATTAATATCATACTCAAAATGTCTTAAGATCAAATTCCATAAGTTAGAAAATTCACATCTATGTATTTTTAAGTATTAATTTTTCAAAAATTTAGGATTTGGTTAAACATTTTCCATTAGTAAATGAAACCTTCATTTAAAATATATTGAATTCCTTTATTAAAGATGAATAAGACTTTATTAGAATGTATATAGTAGATGCATTAATACAAGCAAGCAAAACACCTTTCTTATAAAAATAATAAAACTTTGTTCTTAATATGTTTAAATAATTAGCTGAAGATCAATCATGGAGAGTTAGATATTATTTTTGTGATAAATTGGCTGAAGTAAGATTATTAAATATAAAAAAGATAGGCGAGGCTGTGACTAAAGAAGGTTATAGAAAGAATTTCTAAAATTACCATCTCAAATTTTTATAAGATAATGAACCTGAAATGAAATCCATAGCTGCATTAAAAATTGAAAGAGTAAGTACTTTAATGGATCCAGAAGATATATTAAATAAATTGATTCCTCTTTTAAAATCAATATAATCTGATACTAATGCATTTGTTAGAAGTAATTTATTTAAATAATAAATCCAAATAGATGCATTAGCTTCTTCAGTTTTGGCATTATGTCCTATTATTGGAAAGAAGAATACAAGTGAATAAATCTTACCAATCTTTTTGACCTTACTCAAAGACTAAGATTCAGAAGTTAGAATAACACTCTTTAAAAAATTAAGTCTTATTACAAATGTATTGGGTGTTGATTCTTTATCTTAAAGTGTTATTCCTGCTTTGACAGAATTAGCATAAGATAAGAATTGGAGAATAAGAGCTTCAACAATAGAAGTTTTAAGTTTCTTTGCAAGAGCTATAGGCCCAGAATTCTTATCTGACAAAGTTCTTAAGTTATTATTAGATTGGATGGGCGATAAAGTCTTCTCAGTTAGATAAACAGCCATTTAATAAACAGCCTAGTTGATATCTATTCTTGGACTAGCTTGGGCAGATAAAAATCTATTAACAAAAATTTGGGCATTTTAATCAATTTAAAATTATCTTCATCGATTAACTGTTTTATTCACAATCAATGTATATAATGTATTTATTATAGCAAATTACTTCCTAATTAAACAATGAATACATTATAAAAACTATAGTCCCTATTTTATAATCAATGGCCAAAGATTCAGTTGCTAATATAAGAAGTAACGTATGTAGAACATCCATATAATTGGCAAAGGAAAAGGGGGGTAATATCGTTGATCCTATGAAAAAAATTCTATAAACTCTTAGTGATGATTAAGATGCAGAAGTCAAATACTAAGCAAAAAGTGCATTAGAATCATTGTGACTTACATAATGGTTAATAAATTATAAAATATAAAACCCATTAAATAATCCATTTTATAATCAATGATATTACAATTGTAAATAGAATTTAAAATCAAATATCCTTAATTACATAAATGGATGGATCTTTAGCTAAATTTGTTCTAATAAAATCTTTAAGATTTTCTATGCTTTAATTACAATGCTTTAATAAATCCATAAATTCTTAATCATTTTAATATTCATCAGTCACTTTATCTAGAAACTCTTTAAATTAGAATTAAGACACATCAACTTATTCTGTTTTCATAATATATGTCATTATACATTGATTGAGTGATTATTAATATTTATCTTTCCATAACTAATTTAGAAATGATAATTACAAGCACTCTATCTTTTATATTAGTTTGAGGAGGGTTTTTAGCAAAGTCAGATTTCATTTCATCCAAATAAAATAAAATATCTCCTGTAAGCTTCTTGAAAAATGAGCATACTGAGTCTCTATCGTAATTTGGAATTTACATTAAATAAAATAATTATCTTTATTTATAAATTTCTAAATTAAACAATATTCTAAAATATTCTTAATCATATATTGCTTATCTATTGAAAATAAATAATTTCAGATATCAATTATAATATTTGAATCAATTCTTATAATATATTTTAATAGATTAACCTTTATATAAATTTAACCCTTTTTAATGTTATTTAAATTAAATTTAGTCTGATTTAGCAATCCAAAATTTATATTTTAAGGGTATTTCTATATTATAAATATCAAATGACATTTTTAATTGATTTAATTATAAAAGCAACTAAATGTTTATGAATTATAATGAACTTTTATTGCATTTATTGATAAAAATTTATATTTATTAATTGCAGATGAATATTAGCACTATTAATAAAGGGTTAAACTACTATTAATAATATAATTTTAAGGAAAAATAATTGGAAATATTAAAATTATAATTCATAATTACGGTTTGGTGTTTTTATATTATTTTATATTATATTATTATTATTATAATATATTATTATATTTATAAATTTTCTGATTAAACAATATTAATATGACATAATAATTAATTCTGGTGCTCTACTAATAGATTTAAAACGCATTATTTAAGGTTGTACATTTATGAAATTCTAATATTAATAAATTATTTTTGAATAGTTATAGAAATAACAAAATGGAAAACTCGGCGCTCATTATCGTTGATGTTTAAAATGACTTTTGCGAAGGAGGCTCACTTCCTGTATAAAAAGCCTCTGAAATCATTCCCAAGATAAACAAAGTCAGAAAATACTTTAAAAATGTAATTTTCACCTAAGATTGGCACCCACAAAATCATGTTTCCTTCAAGGTAAACCATCCGAATCTACATGAATTGTCTAAGGAAGAGATTTAGAATCTTTGGCCAGTACATTGTGTCTAAAATACCTTTGGAGCCTAAATACATAAAGACATTTAAATTGAGAATGGTGATATTTTTGTTCATAAAGGAACAAATTCTAAATATGAAAGCTATAGTGGCTTTGGATGTGAAGAAGATAAGACCAATTTACATGAAATTGTACTATTAATATAACTAATTTAGCTTCAAACTTTAAATGTGAATACAATATATGTTGGGGGATTAGCATTAGACTACTGTGTATTATTCACTGCCATAGATGCCATCAAATTAGGATATAAAGTAAAGGTTTTAAAGGATTGCACTCAAGCAATTGATCCAGAAAATGCAAAAACTAAAATAAACTCTTTCTTTGCAGATATTTGTCGATAAGACAGCACAATTTAGGAAAATTCTTTACAAATTTTCACTTCCTATGAGGTACAAGAATGAATATATATACTTCTATATTATTTTGAATACAATATATAAGATAATAGCTTGTTAAAGCAGTAGGTTGTTTGGTTTAAATGTAAAATAAAATTAATTCTTATTAATTAAATTATATAATTAAATAAACTATAAATGAAGGATTAGATTTAAAGTTTTAAATCTTTATATATTTAATTTTAATACAATTATATTGGTTTATATGCAGAAAATAGAAAAAAAAAAAAATATATATTTTTGATCATTTTATTCATTTATTTTCTTTTATTTGTTAAAAGTTCTCTATTTTCCTTGATAAATCCTTTTTTTCTACATCATTTTTTGATAATTCCTCTTTGAACTATTATAATACTATAGATGTTTTCTCCAATAAGGTTTGAATCTAAGAAATTGTTTGCTTATCTTTTTCTCTAAAAGATTTTGAATTTTTAAAATCAAATGAATGTTTTTACAATAGATTTTTAGCCCTATTCCACGTTCTAGGCTTTGTACTACTAGAATTAGTAGAATTCAAAGAGTTTGTTCTAACCTCAGGTTTAAACAATTATTAAGATTATTATTAATTTGGAGTATAACAATTTTGATATTATGATGATTTAAAACTATCTTAATAATTTAATTATTGTTATGACCTTTAAGATACTAATTTATTATAAGGACTAGATTAAAGCAATTTTTTCAATCTTTGACTAATTTCATTTTATTAAAGACTTTATTTAATTGCAATTGGTGTAATAAAATCAGTCTTTGGATTTTTGATTCTTCTATGAAGTTTGTTTTGAATCTGCTTCCCAGAATTTTGATTAATAGTTGATTTTCGTTATTTTTCGATATATGGTTATCCTACCTTTAGTATTGAATTCATTATATTATAAATTATTATAAATTACTAATGAATCAATAGTCAAGATTGGCTGGTGATTTTATCAATTAAAGAACTAATTTATTGGCTTAAAAACTTAGAGAAACAGGTGAAGATTCCAGGTAATCATAATGTTATCATTTTAGATTGGAAGAATATTTGAGATAAAAACTAATTGAATGTAGATGGAGAGATGATCTAAAGGATTATTGTAAAGAAGTCATAAGATAAAAAGGACTTGAAAAAATAACAATTGAAGAATTGACAGATATGTTATATGTTAGAGGTTAAGCTACTATTCCTAATAAAGTAAAGGAAGACTTATTATCGAGACTTAGACAATTCTTTGATGAGAATCAAATATGAATTTATAAACTGGTCATCATAACATTTATTAAATGGAAATTATTCAATATTAAAACATATTCAAGAGAGATAATATAAAAATTCTGTTTTTGTTTCATACCTTAAGATTTTTATAATCTCTTAAAAATAACACTAGGTTTAGTTTATAACAGCTATTAATCTAATTTAATCATTCAAATGATATTGCTGATCATAAAATAATACTATACTGTTGAGATCCTTAAATGAATTTATTTTTTTAATTATGTGATCGTCTACCTTTAAATTCATATAAAAAGACTATTAGCTGATGTTAAAATTGAAACTAATGATGACTGAAAAATAAAAAAATTGTATTCTATTTAATCCATTTATATAATATATGGATTACAAATATATTGTTGTTTATGATTATTATTTTAATTAACATTTTTAATATCTTATATGATAATCCATTTTTTAATTTTAAAAGATTTATTATGATTCATTATTATGGTTACTATGAAATATAAAAATATTCTATAAATTATTTATGATTTCCATATTAATTTTAATAATTAATGTATATTTACAGAATATATAACATAAACAATAATCGCAAAATCTTCATTATTTTTTATACAAATTTTAAATGGGCAATAAACCACCTCCTCCTCCTCAACCACCAAAGACTGTCAAGGGTATTATCTTTTGTTATATCAATTAGAAATGGTCAAAGAATTCTCAAGAACAATTCGAAGAATGTAAAGAGAGTTTAATAGAGAGATTATGAGAATGGAAATGTAGAGCAAAAAGCAAAAGACTGAATTAGAGAAATCAATTAAAGCAAAAGAACCTAAGGTATTTTATTATAATTATCAATTAGTCGACATAAAGAATGTTAGCTGCAGCTATATTACGAAATTAGCAATATATTCAAAAATATTAGAGACTAGACGCCTAAATGAATGATGTCATGTTCCAGTAATTATTCAGCTTTAAATATTTGTATAGATTAAACTCAGCAGCTACCACAGAAACATTAGTATAAGTGATGTCAGGAATGTCAAAGATGATGAAATAGGCTAATTCAGTTATTGATGTCAATAATGTTTAATAGGCTATTGAGATATTTTAAATGGAGAGTGAAAAATAGAATTTCTTACAAGGTATGATTAAGGTATAATTTTATAGAGTAAATTGGTGAAATTATGAATGAAGACCAAGATGAGTATAATGATGAAAATGCTGATAAATTAATATAAGAAATGGAAACTAAAATGGCTGGAGCCGGTACTGGTGGTGGAGGACTCAAATAGAATAACTTGAATTAACCTATGCAGCAATAATAATAATAAGTAAACCCTCAAGAGAATTTGGATGATTTGGATGCAAAACTTAAAGCATTATGAGAAATATATATATATCATTTAATAATAATGTATTGATATTCACTTTATTTCTAATAGAATCAAAAATTTATAATATAAAATAAAGAATTATATTATAATTAATAAAGAAATATCCTGTAATTTCTCTAGATATAGGATTGATTTATTATAAAATATATGTGTTTAATATCATAATTATAATGGTTTTTATAAATTCTGCAATTTTTCAATATCATTTTAAGTTAAACTGCTTGAAACATAATCAGAATCCTTTAAATTATATTGTAAAATATTACATTCTTAACTTATCTGGAACTATGTTATTAGACTACTGTGGTTTATGTTACTATTTTTTAGGAACTTTATTATTTCTATAATGATTCATATTCTGCTTCCTTAACCATAAGTTTCTCTTAGCATGAATGATATACATCATTCAGTTCTTTGAACTTTTTCTTCCAAATTTTAGCTTCTTCTTCATATGTTTTGACTGATTAAGTTGTTGTAATTTCTTCAGATAATTAATCTACTTGTTAAGTTAATTCTGATATTTCTTATTCTAGTTTTTAAATATAATCATCTTTCTCATTGCATTTAGCAACATAATTTTAGATGTCTAATCTTAATTATCCATTTTCTCTTTGTAATTTTTCTATTAATTAAGCATTCAATAATAAATCATTTTTTAAATTAGAAATTGTTTATTAGTATGTTGTTATTTGTATTTATAATTCAGTTACTTATGTATAAGATCCATTTTGATTTGATTCTAAAAATTATAAAATTAAATAATGTACAAAGATCCAAATTTAATTATTTTAATTACTGATTCAATTTCATGATTGTCTCATCTTTTATTTAACATTACATTATATAATTTTAGACATCATTTTTCAATTAAACATTTTCTAATTTATACTTTTCCAAATTTTAACCAGATTATTTAAGTTCAAGTTAAATATTTACTATTGTTGATTAAAGATTAGTTATTTTCATTTATAATTCAGATATCAACATGGAAGCTGAGTTCTTACTTTATTCTAAAATTTATTATTTATATATACAATTTTCAAAATCCAATTGTTCAATTGCAGATTATAATTAAGATTTCAGATCCATAATTTCTTTATCTCTATCTTCTACTAATTATTTTGTTCTAAATAACTCATTTTAAAGTTCAATCACTCTTTCACTATCATCATTTTACACAGCCCTTAATTCTAATGTTTCTGGTTCTACTGGTTATTGTTTTGTTGCTAATAATTCTTCTATTCCTTGCATTCTTTTCATCCACATTTCTTCAAATTTCATTAAATCCACTACTTTAATAGGATTGTCAACAACTGTTTATGTAATCATAGGTTCAATATGAGGAACATAAACTGGTGGAAAATATTCAACAAATGCAGGTTTTTATCCAGAAAGATTGGCATTACTTTTATGTGATGCTGGACCTTAAGGAGATAAATTATTCTAGTTTCTAATTGATATTGGATTATCAATATTCATATATTTTTAAGGGGACTATTAAAATGGTTATACTTAATTTCTGATTGATCTAAGAGGCTCCTAGCATAATAAGATCAATATTTTTTACTTGTTATGGTATCATTCTATTTGAAATGGTATTAGGCCTAATTTATTACTATGATTAATTAATTGGTTGAGGAATACTATTTGGTATTTAAGGAATGTTTTAAGTTTATTAAGGAGGAATCTATTTAAATTTTATAAGTCAACAATAATACCATTTAAGGATAGATTTACTTCTAATTTGGGCCTAGAGAAGGCTATTAAGAATTTCGATTTTGATTTTAAGCAAATTAAGTTGGCATAGGTCCATATGATGTGTTTGGTTGTTACATTTAATTAGTGAACATTTTTAATTTACCAATAAATTTATTAATATATTATATTTTAAGTCATTTATCCTAAATATTATAAACTGAAGACTTAATTTAGATAGTTTTTCAAATTTTTAATATTGAAAAATATCTTCTATTGACTAAATATATATATAAAATAAAGTAAATAATAAAGACTATTTCTATAGTTAGAAATTAATGGAAGAGTAGTAAGAATACAATAAAAATTGTAGTTTAAGCAATAAATAGTATGGATAGATATGGGCAATTATTGAATGTAAAAAGAAGAATGATAATGCTGATTTCTTGATTATAGATAAATATAGAAATATAGAAAAAATAAGTATTTATTTTAGGTAATTTTTAATAATATGACTATCATTGACTTAAATATATATGAAATAAATAATTATTATTATTTACGAAAGAATTTGTACTTTTAGAACACGGAGAATTTTATTTTTTTTTAATTCTTTTTAATTAAGAAGAAATATTTATTATCAATTTTAAGATAATTATCTGATTATAATGAGAAAATAATCCTTAATTAAAATATATAAATAAAATATGAAATATACAATCTCATATATATAGATAATAATTACTAATTTGAAATTAATTCGTAAATGAAAATAAAGTAAATTATTGGAATATAATACCTTAATTTTATTTTAAAGTGTCCATAGTATTGTTTGTGTTTAAAAAAATTGAATTAATTAATTACGTTAATTTCTATCCATTTTAGAGTGAATTATTAACATTTATTTGAAATAAATTTTCAAAATATACATCACTTATTTTCAAAATTTTTCCATAACTTAAACATTATTTAGAATATCTTAAAAACTAATTATAAAAAAAAATAAATTCACGTATAAAATTAGGTATCTTATTTGAATAATAATGTCAATGAATCAATTAAAACTTATTAATTTATGCTAACATAGATTGTCTATTTAATGAATTTTATTTAATTCACTGTTTTAGAGTAGATAGACATTTAAAAATGAAATAAAATATATATTCAATTTTCTTAAAGATAATATTTTATTTAGATATTTAATTCTTGAATTTTATAATCTTGATGAAATTTGATTTAATTTTTGAATATGATTATTGAATATGAGTATAAATATTATTTCTCATACAAATTTAAATATTATTAAAAATATAATTTCAACAATTTATGGCTTAACCAACTCCAAGAATTATCAAAGAGACATAAAATTTAGCTAAAGATAAAGTGTAAGGAATTGATGTGACTCCAGATCCACAAAACTTCAAACATTTTTATGTCATAATATCAGGACCTCCTAATACACCATATGAAGGAGGTGTATTTGATGTTGAATTACTTTTACCTGATGATTATCCCATGGTAAAATTACTTAAAAATAGATTTATAGTCCCCACCTAAATGTGTTTTCAATACAAAGATTTATCATCCAAATATTGATAATTTGGGAAGAATTTGCTTAGATGTATTAAAAGATAAATGGTCACCTGCATTATAAATCAGATCTATATTGCTATCAATTTAAGTATTGTTAAGCTCACCAAACCCTGTATGATTTGTCATAAATAATATTAAGGATGATCCATTAAATAATGAAGCTGCTAATTAATGGAAAACTAATGAAGGATAAGCTTTAATGAAAGCAAGAGAATATACATAAAAATATGCTAAAAAACATTGATTAGTATAATTTAATGAAAAAAAAAATATATATTTAATTTCTTATTTCTTTTAAATCAATTGGAATGGCAAATAATATTTTACAATGTTTAACATCAAATACTTATAATTTAAGTTGATTTTTCTAAGAATTTCATTTATTATTTAATTTAATAATTATGAATTCATAAAATTTTCTATAAACTGCTTTAACTAGATTTAGAATGGCGGCAAATAATGACAGAATAAATTCAATCTAAGTTGAAAACATTTTACAAAGTTTAAATTATAATGAGTCATAGATACACTCAATAGTCTCTTAAATCGAATCTGAAATAGGTGAGATGATTAACTATATAGACATTAATTAGTTCCAATAATTGCTACAACCTGTTGAATAAGAAATTCCAATTGATAAATTAACATCTGAGTAAATTTATGTAATTCAAGGAGAATTTAAATAAGCTTTGCATTTATAGCATATTGAAAAAGTAAAGCATATCTTAAGTATGCAATAACTTATTTAATCTTAGATAAATATTAAAAAGAAGTAGATTTAGTAAACAGAATAGATCCATAAACAAGATAAATATCTACATTTATAGCAATTTAAGGTTCAGATGAAGAGGTTTCATTACAGTTACTAAAGTTATTATGTGAACTGGGTGCAAATGTTAATTTTAGAGACAATCTCAAATAATCTATCTTATTTTATGTGTGTAGAGATGGTAAAACTAAGCTGTTTGATTATTTAATCACCTAAGGTATAAATATATCTGATCCTGATTCTTATGGATAAACTCCTCTATTCTATGCATCAAGAGAAAATAGGGTTGATATAATTTAAAAGTAAATAAATAAGAATTAACCTTTTTAGATTTATAAGATTAGGTGCTGATGTAGGTCATTTAGATACATTATCTTGTTAAACGGCTTTATTTTATGCAGCAAGTAAAGGACATTTTGAAGCTTGTAAATTATTGATAGAAGTAAGTTTATCATAATATATTTAGGCTGGTTGTCCAGTTAATCATTTAGATAATAAAAAAAAAACAGCTCTTTATTTTGCAAAGTAATCTTAGAAAAAAGAAGTTATTGATTTAATTACAGCAAGTATGTCTAAATAAAAGGAAGATGTTCACTAAAAAAAAGAAGAGGTTGTCAAAGTAACTGAATAATAAAAACAAATAAAAAAAAAATAAAAAGATGTACCAAAATAATAATACAAAATTTTACATACTGATGATAAAGGATAATAAAGAGAATTAACTAATGAAGATTTTTCAAGGTTTTAAAGATAATATCCAGAAATTGCTTAATTGATTTTAAATGCTGATGATATTATTGATGATAATATGATTAATTAATGTAAAGAAGATGAAACTTGGGAAAAAATAGCCAAAAAATTAATTGGTATATACTATATTAAATAATTAGCTTAAATATGGAAATCAAAAGGTGCATACTTCTTCCATAAACCAGTTGATTAAAAAGAATATCATATTAATGATTATTTCGAAATTGTTAAAAGACCTATGGATTTTGGAACAATCAAAGTAATAATCAACTTATATTATAAATCAGAATAAATTGAATGTAAATGCTTACAAATCTTGCAAAGAATTTCATGCAGACATGTTATAAGTCTTTGATAATTGTGCACTCTATAATGGTACATAAAGTGCTATTGGATAAATTGGAGTCAATATAAGAAATGAATACTTGAGCCTTAAAGATTAATTTGGATTAAGCAAATATTTGTGATTTAATTTTGAATTTCCATAATTATAAAAATATAAATATCCAAAAATATTCAAAAATAAATTAATTAAGTAAGATAAAATTGATTTATTATATTATTATATAATACTCATCAACTAATATATTTATCAGCTTGTTGCTCTAACACCTTTGAACTTTATTTGGCATGTAGGAATAAATCATGAACTTCTTGAATATCTTATTTTCCAATTTCCTCTCTTCCAGAAGTTTAAGCAAGTATATTTGCTGGAGTGAGCAAAAGAATAGCAAATCTAAAATTAATTATTAACTATATAGATACCTTAAAGATGCTTCATTTCCTATTTAACTGAGATCTTATAAAGCTTCTTCAGATATTTTTAAACTTTCTGTTTAGGCTCTAATGGCTAATATTTTAATAATATCTTCTAAATTGTATGGAGTTGTTCTGATAATTAATAATCTTAAATAATAATAATATATTAATAATAATACCTATCTAATAAATCAACTGGTAATCCATGAGGACTGACAATATCTGTTCCTCTAATTTAAGATTAACCTCTATTTGTAGCCAAAATAACAATTGGAGCTAGAGTAGATTCTAAAGCTCTATTTAAAAATGTAAAAGCCTCTATATCAAGCATGTGACATTCATCTATAAATAATACACCAGGAACTAATTCAGCAACTCCTTAATCAATATATTTGCTCACAACTTTATTAATTTCTCCTCTTAATTTATCTGTAATATCAGTTTTCTTTTTTTTATTTAATTGATTCATTAAAGAAACAAAATCATGTCCTCCTTATGGTTTAGCATTAGCTACATCCAAATCATGTAATGTAACATCTTAAACAATTTCTTTCTTTTTATGTACATCACCTTTTGGTAATGGTACATACTCTTCTGCTTCTAAATCATATTCACTATTGTAAATATCACATCTTCCTACTCTTTTAACATTACCACTATTAGCTTCAATATAGATGACATCTCCAATAGTTACTTTTTCTCTTGTTAAGTTTTCATGAATTGAAGGATCTAATTTTAATGTTTTTGATCCCTTAGATGTTTTTAATGTAATTACTACAGCTGATACTACTTTACCATATCTTAATTATCATTATAATATATTAATACCCTGTTTAATCATCTTTTTCTTCTGTTTTCAAATCTGTAACTTCACCTTCCCAAACTTCTTTTGTTTCTTTAATTCTTAAACCAATTGCTCTTCTAAAATTCTCCATTAATATTTCTGTCTTTTTCACTTCAGCTGAATACACTTCTGAACCCACCATTGGATAGAATGGAACTTTCGATCCTAATTCTTATGCTACCGCCAATGCAATTGCAGTTTTTCCTGTTCCTGGAGGTCCAGCCATAAGTAATGCTCTTCCTGCAAGCTTTTTAGATTTGACTAAATCGACAAATATTCCTGCAGCCTATAAATATTAGTATATTAATATTACTTCTCTGGCAATTTATTATCCAACCATTCCAGATGCATTTTCTAAAGCTATGCCATCCTCTGATAATCCCAATCCTTTAATATGACTATGATGTGCAATTCTTTGGGTTTTTGTTGTCGATTTGACTTCTTCTATCTACTATAGGTCTTAATTTGTACTTTCATCATGTTTTTAAAAATTAATTTATTTTTTAATTAATCTATAATTATTTTAAGTTCAATTCAAAGGTTCATAATGTAATTATGTAATTGTTAATTATTTAAAAATCGAATCTCAAATATTTACAAAGTAAATATTGATTAGACATTAATATGATTATTTTGATATAAGAAATTGATATAAATAAATCTCTATAAGAATTGAATGAAAATTAATTAGAATTACTAAAGTATTTAGTTTTATGATTGATAAGAATTCAAATTGCATTTATAATAAATGAATAAATTACTTAATGACAGATATATATAATGTTGTGCATTCTAAATATGGGTACAACTAATTTGAAATGTTCTTGATGGTTTTAATTACTGGAATAACAAATTTTGTAGTGATTCCAGCAATCATCATAATCAGAAAACAAAGAATGGATTTCTAATTTTATATGTCCATTTTTACATTGATAACAAGTTTTATGTATCACACTTTAGAAAGTGTTGATTGCAAATTTTTTATAATTGAAGAAGGAGGTTGGCATAGATTAGATAATGTTGGATCTATTGTATGTTTTTAGATGTTATTTACATAATTGAGTGATTTGTAAAATTTACATCTTGAAACAATGTTAAATTATTTTGGACTTTTTATAACATTTGTAGCTTAAGCTAAATCTCCATGGGATTTAAATTATACAGTAGGACCTATTTTATTGTAATTATTCATTTGTATTTTTTTGATAATCAAAAGAAGAAGATTACCAAAATTGAATAAATAAAAAGTACTAATCTAACATATATATTTAAGATGAAAAAAGGTTTAATGATATTAATGGCAGCCGTAGTTTTTTTTAGTTTATCCTAAGATGAGTATAAGGATTACTTAAGATTTTATCATGGAATGTGGCATACAACAGTTGGGTTGTTTTCATTCTATATATGGCAATCAAAATGTGAAGTTGAGTTTACTTGGTAAAATTTTTATACAATCCCAACATTGAAAGAATCATATTATAAAGATGAATGAATGTTGTGCATAAATTCAATAATAAATGTCAATTAATTAATTATATCAACTCATTATAGGAAAGTCTCAGTTAATCTTTGTGCCTAAAGATTGATATCATTATCAGGATCAAATTCTAATTAATTAAGTATTTTATCAAAGCCTTTAGAAATAAACATTTCTATTGCCATATTAATATCGCTTTGTGAATGTTTCCCAATTTGATATGCAAAATTATTTATTATGTTTAAACACATCAAAACAATAGTTTTTGATATTTTGAGTTTCAACTAATTCATTACTATATCTACAACATTTCTACTCATTAAAACATATTTTAATAAATCTGTATTTTTTAATTAAGAAAGACTTCTAATAACTTCTAAAATATCTTTGATAATTTCTGTTTCATTTTCATCTTTTTACATAAATTTAATTAAATCATGTTTAATTATTGTTTGTAATACTGTAAAATTTTCATTACAACATAAATTATTTAATCCCCATAATATTATTTTTTTGAATTCTTTCTATTTGTTTCTACCTGGTTAGATATATATTTATAAAAAGAAGTCTAAGATTTTAAATTCATTCACTAATTATGTAGTTATTTAATCATCTGCCATAGCAAATGATGCTATAATTTCAAGTGTTTTTAATTAAATCTCTTCATCATTATTTGTCCTCTACATATCTATTAAATCATTAAATATTTTGAGTTTATTCAATAATATTGCAAATACTTCTTCTTTAGCTAAACACATATTCTTAAGAGTTATTAAAGAATATAATCTTATATCCTTTTCATTTTATTTGATACATTCTAATACTATTGGTAAAACTTCTTTAACCTTAATAAATTAAAGATAATATACTTCATTTAAAGTAAAACCAGCCACATTGTTTGAATTATAAGAAAAAAAGTTGCTTAAAAACCAACAAAAATCCTTAATATTTTCAATCTCAAAATTAAATAATAATAATTAAATACTTCGAAGTAAATTAGATTATTAATCCATAATTTTTTAATAAGTGTACAAAATCCATAATCTGCTAATTATCTAGATTTTATTCCATTATCCATACCAACTAGATTTGCTAATAAAAAGAATATTTGAGATTGAATTTATTTATAAGAAGTCATTTACAATAAATTAAACAATTTTCTCATTGTTTATTCATTTTACAAAAATTTCAAATCATCAAATACATTATAAGAATGTAAATTTGCAAATATATAAAGTAATTATTAAATAATATGATAATCTAATTCTTATTTATTCCATATATTTATTAATAATGAATATACTTCATGTTTATTAATTAATGTTAAATTAAACTAATTTATTAGATAACTCCTAATACTTCAACAGTTGAATTTGATAAATATTATCTTATTTCATCTAAAGTCTCTTCATAATTTTAGTTCACTAAATTCATATACCAAATATGAATTTTCTCATCTGTCAATTAAGTTTGTACATTATTAGTATATATTCTTCTTTTTTGTTTAAAGATTTCTTCAGTTGCTTTTCTTCTTAATTCAACTCTAAAGTTATCTCTTTTCTATTTTAATAAATCCCCAAAGATTTCCGCCATTTAGTTTTCAATTAATAATAATAATTAAACATTTAAATTGAATTCTTAATCAAAAAAACCAACTCATTATTGCTATTGTTAAACATAGTCCTAGGAAACCAAATACTCCATACATTATCAATTTTTTTTTCAATATTCTATTTTTCATAATTTTCACTAAATTATTTGATTCTCCCAAGTCTTCTCTTATATATTAAGTTTTCCTAATTGAATTATCTAAAGTCATTGATTAAGAATGTAAATTTATTGCTATTTAATTTGCTTATTATTCTGTTAAATAAGCAGTTCTCTTGGCTGCTTCTAATTCTAATGTTTATCTAATTAAACGATCTTCTTATTTTAATAAAGCTTGATTAATTTATCTATCATTAAACAACTTGTCTCTACTAGAATCTTCTTATTAATCTAATTATAATTATTTAAAATCCTTTTCCACTTTAGCCATATCTCTTTTATATTATTTAATTGTTTCCATTAATTCTTTTTTATAATTACCAGGTAATGTAGATGCTTCCAACTCCATTTATTTAATCTTTAATTTATATAGAAATAAATTACACATTGTTCTGTTTATTAAAGTTCATCTTAAACTTTTGAGAAACTTTTTTCTGTTTCATCTCTTCTATCTTTACTCATTTTTAATAAATCATACATAACTGATTCCATATGAGCTTTATAGTCTTACTCATAACTTCTGAACATTTCTGATAAAGAGATTTATGAATGCATTTATAAAAAAAATTAAATATTAACTAATGTTTTATAAAATAATAATTAAATAATGATAGTGAATTTGATTAATTAAAAAAAATAAAAAATAAATGCTATAAAGTAATTATCGAGATGGGTATCAGATGAAAAATACATTAACTAATATTAGGTCTAATTAGTTGAATATCAAATAAATATCTCATGACTCTATTGAAGCAGATAAAATTAAATAGATAAATGAGAAATCAATTCTAACAATATCAATCTCAACCAACTATATGTTAAATAGAATCAGGAAAAGATTTGATTGCCTAATTCCAATCAAAAAGACTCAATGTAATTTGCACCAATTTACTACCTAGGCTATTTAATTGACGATATGGGAACAAAAGTAGATTAACTATTTAAGAAATTCAATTTTTCAATTAATAATGTGGATTATATGAGTGATCATATTAAAAGATTAACTGAAAAAGTAAATTAGGATATCAAAAAAAGACAATCGTAATATCAATCTAACATCAAAATTGAAGATTACAAATAATTTTCACATTTATCTCAAGAACACTTTTAAAATAAACAAGTAAAATTTACTATATTATAAGATAGACTTTTAATTCATTTACTAATATTGAATAGAATACAATAATTAGATAAAAAACTAAATTAGCAGATATATTAACAACATCACATAAAATAGAAAGACTTGTAACTAATGAATTTTAACTTAATTAATATAATGAAGTCATATTAGAAAAGTTATTTATTGATCATCATTTATATTAAGTTCTATAAGAATTTATTAAGAATAAAAAGAATCCTTTGATTTATGAGAAATTATTTAGAACATTGGAAAATTTTGAAACTACACATAAAGTAGAAATGAAATTGTTGGCAGATTAATTCAAAGACATAACACATAATGGAACAAATGAAGATATTTGGTATTAAATATATTAATAATTTAAGTGAAAAAATAATTAGAAATACAGTAACTCATCTTGAGAATGACATGCTTAAATAAATTGGACATATAGATTTGTAAAATTTAAATAGAAAATTTAAAGAATATTATCTTCCTTAATTACATGATTTTGAAATATATTAAGTTGGATAATTTTATCCAAGTGGTATTCTTCTAGTATTAATGAGATGTGGAAAAGTTAATGAAGCAGAAAAATTACTATAAACACTTATATCTAATGATTAGAATGTAGCTTAATAATATTATAGTTTCTTTGATTTGGTAAATTTAGTTACTTAATAAAAAAAAATTATAAATTAAAATGATGTTGAAGAAAAATATAGGTAATAATGTTGTGATATAATATTATAATAATGTTATTGGCTATTAATGGATGTAAGTGAAGCATATGATATTTTTGAAGAAACTAAATTTCAAAAAGATAAAGACTTTTTCTTTTGGATGATTTTAAAAACAGCTCATGTTTCTGAAAGATACATAAATTATGAAAAATATGAATATGAATCAAAAAAGTCATTCCCTCATTGGACTTTAGCTGAATTACATGAGGTTATTCCATAAACATCTGTATGTCTTAGAACTAATCTCTTTTTATAAAGGTATGATTACATTTTAAATGAATTATATAAAATTCAAAATTCATGCTTATCATAAGTTGAATATTTCATTTTAAACACAGTAATTTCAATCCTAAATATTAAATCAGAAAGTAATTAAGAAATTAAAAAATAAAATAAATGGATAATTGATAATCTTGTAAATTATACTTAAAATAAATATCCTCTTGTTTCTTGTTTAATTTTATGTGTTTCTGAATACAATTCTGAATCAATTGCAAATTTATTATAAAGAAGCAACCATGTTTCTTAAGTATTAAGTGATAAAACTACAAAAGAAAATTTGGAAAGCATTTTTGGAAATGATGAATTACTAAAAATAATAATTGAAATGGTTCATCAACATTTTGAAAAGAATTTGCACACTGTTTTAAAAGATTTACAATAATAATTGTCTATGTCTTCAACAATAAATTAAATTAATGACTGCTAAACTGCAATATTATTAAAATTAGATGAAATGAGTAATTATATTAGACTATTGCTTAATTAAAATGAAGAAGCTTTAATAGAAACAGCTATATATTTATATCACGAAACATAATTTGTTTTGATAATCTCTAATTTTATAGTGAATTAATATTGTATTTAATAATTTGGGGTCAAATTGGATAAAAGTTAACATTTAGCTAGAAATTTAGAAAACTTACATCCAAAAATAAAGAATTTAGCTAAGACTTATAAATAATATTATTACTTGCATAGATTTTAATTGATAGAAATATTTTAATTAACTTTTGCTTTAATGAGATAAGATTAAATATCATTAAATGAAATTAATTCTATGTTAGTCAATATCAATGTACGTGAACTATCTAAATGTTTATTAGAAAATAAGTAGGTGCATTTAATAAAGATGGTTTTTTGTTAGATTTTGTATTTGATTGAATAAAAAAAATTTCTTGATAAGTCATTCACAATGTAAAAATTTAAATAACATATTTTAGTGCCAAAATAAAAGAATTCAATGAGACTCTACTCAAATATCCTGTCTCTTAAGGGATTAGAATTTGTAAATAGGAAGTTCAATTTTCTTAGATTAGTGTAGATATATTAAACAATTATTCAAAGATATTACAGATTTATTGAGGATTGTCTCTGTTGTGATTAATTTTTATTATAATTTAAAAATTATTTTGATATCTATAAGATTGATTTTAGCATAATCATAATCTATTATAATTTATTAATTTATAATTAATATTAGTAAGATGTTATCTAAAAGAAAAGTCTCATAATAAAATCAAGAAGAATCGTCTAACTCAATTGAAAATTTATGCAATAAGATACGTAAAGTGATTGTTAGTGAGGTAGGAGAAAAATATATATAAAACAATACAGATAAAGGGAGAAAGAAAAGGAGAACCAAATAGAAATGTAAAATCTAAGATAATCAATAACATGTTGAGAAAATGGAAAATGAAGCAGTTGAAGTTGAAGAATAATTATCTTCCATTTAAGCAATATCTGAATCTCAATCTTGGGTATTTGAAGAACTATTTGATGAAATAAATAAGCTTAATGTACTTTAAGATATTGAATGAAATTTTTTAATTAATTATGATTAAATTTTTAATTTTAATACTTGGCATAGTATTTGCAGGGACTCCCTACAACTAAAAGAAAGTTTTAGTATTATCTGATAATCCAGCAGTCTATGTTTCACATTCACAATTTTTTAATTTGTTGAGTAAGACATACAGAGTTGATTATAAAAACATTTAATCAAATACATTCAATTTATAATTGTTTGGAGAATGGCAATATGATCATCTTATTTTATTTAGTACTACAAATGATTTGAAAGTAAGTATCTAAGAATTATTGGACTTTTATGATTCTGGTAGAAATATTTTATTATTGGGATCAACAGACTAATCAAAGTACTTTAGAAAGTTCCTAAATAGTTTTGGTTTAGACATGCATGAATATGTAATATCAAAAAGCTATTTTAGGGCTCTTCTGTAATTGATTATTTTAATAATATCAAAGGAAATCATAATATTGTTACCACTACTAATGTGAATATACTTAAAGTAGATAAACCAGTAGCTCATTAAGGAGCAGGATTAGCAATGACACCATATGAAACATTTTAGGTTTATGGTTTAGTGAGAGGGTCAGAAACAGCATTTTCAGGTTCTAATCTTAGTCACAATATTATATATGTTGGAGCAACTTAAGGAAGAAATAATGCAAGATTTGTGGCTACAGGCTCTTGGGAAATATTGAGTGATGAATATTTAAATAATTCTAATTTGGGAAACTTTGAATTAACTTAGGAAATCATTAGATGGGGTTTTGGATAATCTAAGATTTTAAAGGCAGAAAATCTAATTCATAGAAGATTAGATTCAGATGATATCAAACCTTATAATTATAGATTGAGAGAAGATTGTTATTTCTCAATTGATATTTTTGAATGGGATTATTAAAAGGATTAATGGATACCTTATGTTTCTACAGAAAATGATGTCATTCTAGAATTTGTTATGTTGGACCCATATTATAGAGTTCCACTAAAAAAAGGATAAGGAGCAAAATATGAATTGTCATTTAAAGTAATATATCAATATATTTTATTCTAGATTCCAGATGTTTATGGTGTATTTTAATTCAAAATCAATTATTTAAAACCTGGATATACATTTTTAAAAATAGCAGAAAAAATCACTGTAAGACCTTTTAGACATGATGAATATGGTAGATATTTGGTCTAAGCCTACCCATATTATTTTTCAAGTTTTGGAACAATGGCTGGATTTGTTGTATTTCTAATTGCATTTTTATTAAATAAATGATATTAATTAAATTTCAAATAAAAATACATGTCAAGCGAAGAGGAAGTAATTAAGATTTAAATATTTACCTTAGAGAATGAAGCAATTACAATCACTTCCTATAAGAAATTATTTGGATTAAACAGTCGTTCCAATCCTACTTTAAGCGATGACTGAAGTCGCTAAAGTGAGGTGAGTTTGTATAATTTAATAAAGACCTCCTAACCCTATTGAATTCATTGCTAACTATTTGATGTAGAATAATCCAGAAAAAGCGTAGGCCAGATAATAATGAGGGTTTGCGAACTGAAACTGATTATTATATAAAAACAAAATAAATATACTTAAAGATTTTATTATTATATTAGATATAAAAATTCACTTGATGATATCATCATATCCTACTTTGCAATATTAAACTCTTGTAAATCCATTGGCAACCAATAATGTATGAGCTATTTTTGCTCTTTATCCTGTACCACAATATATGCTTATATCTCTTAACTTATCTAATTTTTCTAAATTTTAAGGTAATTCACTAAGAGTAATTAATTGTGCATGTTTCAAAATACCTCTACCCCATTCTTCTTTGGTTCTAACATCAACAATTTATGCAAGTTTGCTTCTCTTTAAGAAATCTTAAACTTCTAATTCTGTTGGTTTATTGATTGGATTTCCTGATGATTTCCAATCATCAAAATGTAAATAACCAACAATATTATCATAACCAATTCTAGATAATCTCATGATTGTTTATTCTTCATTACCAGGTTCACAAACAATTACAATTTCTCTATCATGAGGTAAAAGTGTTCCTACCCAATGAGCAAATGGAATTTAAAGTGGTACATTAATAGATCCAGGAATGAATCCATCTGATATAGAATTTCTAGAATCAATTATTTATATTCCTTATTTTGAAACAATTTAAGCTGGAGTCAATTTTGTATTTGCTTTCTTTAATATCAAATTTAGATCTTAAAATTAATTAGTTTTATTTAATCCTGCATTATAAAAGAAGTATTAAGGTGGCTTAGGTAAATCACTAGCTACTAATTATACAAATGTTTCTTAATCCATTTCTTGTAAAGCATAATTGTTTTTCTTTTGATTTCCAACAGTACAACTATATCCTGCTGAGATATTCTTACCACAAGCTGATCCAGCACCATGACCAGGAAATACAATAACATCATCAGGCAATCCTAAAATTTTTTATTTAAGTGAAGCATATAGCATAGAGGCTAAATCATATTGAGTAAT
This sequence comes from Paramecium primaurelia, assembly GCA_905182975.1. NCBI lineage: Eukaryota > Ciliophora > Oligohymenophorea > Peniculida > Parameciidae > Paramecium > Paramecium primaurelia. Next base: position 790,826 of record CAJJDM010000009.1, read on the forward strand.
ATCACTCTTGACTGCCAAATCAGGTCTTCCAACTTCCCCTAAAAATAGTGTATCTCCTGTATAAATGCTAAATTATTTAATAATATTAAATACCTATGTTATTTGCCTTCTTCATCATATAATAAAAAGCATGTTGATTCTTAAGTATGTCCTGGAGTATGTAGAGCCTGAATCTTAACTTTTCCTAGTTTTAGATACTCATTGTCGTTCAACACTTTACTTATGAATGGAGCAGTAGCCCTAGGACCCATTATTATTTAAGCATCAGTCTCTCTCTATAAACTTAGATGTCCAGCTATGAAATCAGCATGAAAATGTGTTAATAAAACATATTTTATTTTTGCTCCTCTCTCTTTTGCAATGTTGCTAAAAAATTATATATATAATATTTACAGATATGGCTAGATGTCTCTAAGAGGATCAATAATTATTGCCTCTTTATTTGATTCAATATAATAAGCATACTCAGCTAAACATCCTGTAAATATTTGCTATTGATAAAATCCTTTGCCCAATGTTTCACTTTACTTTAGCTAAACTTCTTTAGAGAAAGGAAAGAGTGTTCTATTGAATTTTTGTAGTATTTTTATCATATTTTTAACAATATCTAATTATTGATTAATGTCCTTTAAAAATCATAATAAATTAAGATACATAATGGCCACACTAAGATGTTCAGAAAATTAATATTATAATAATTATTCATACTTCACCATAATTAATTAAATAATAATTAATTTATGTTTAATAGTGTAAGAAGGTACTTGTTTAGTACAGGTTCTTTGTTTACTTGGGGCTAATCTAATGGAAGTTTAGGTTATGCAGTAGGAAGTCAACAATAAGTGAAAGGAGTTTCAATGCCTTAATTAGTCAATGGATTTAATAATAATGTAGCATAAGTCCAAATGGGTTAAAACCATTCAGCTTTAATCACAAAAGATGGAGAGCTTTATACATGGGGGACTGGCAATAGTGGATAATTGGGACATAACAATGGTATTGATCTGATTGCAAATTAGATAAGGATTATAATACACCTCAATTAGTTGAATTCTTTACAAAACATAATCTTAAAGTGAATTAAGTTGCACTTGGTGATTATCATACAGTTGCTTTAACTCATGATGGAGATGTTTGGACTTGGGGATATGGAGGCAAAGAATAAAACTTTTTAATGGATTTATTATTTTTATAAGTTGGAGCATTAGGTCATGGTGATTCAAAAAATAGATACACACCTACTCCAGTTAAAGCATTAAGATCACTTAAAAAAATTAAATACATATAATCAGGACTGAGATTCACAAATGCCATAAATGAAAACAATGAATTATATGTATGGGGTAAAGGTGATTATGGTGTATTTGGAGATGGAAATAATAAATCTTTTAACATTCCATAAAGAAATGAGTTTTTTGAAGGTTACTTAAAAAAAGAACTAAATCTTTCTATTGTTAAATTAAAATCATGCAATAACTATTCAGTTGCATTGATGAGTGATGGAAATCTATATGGATGGGGAAGCAATGATTTTGGGTAAATGGGTATTAAGAATGAGATTGGTGTTGAAATTTATGAGACAGCTAATTTTCCAACTTAGGTTGTGAGAGACAAGTTTGGTAATAATAAAATTGTAGATTTTGTTGTTGCAGAAGATCTTGTTGCAGTACTCTTAGATAATAATGAAGTTTATTGGTCTGGTAGCAAGGCAGAATATTCTCCAGTTAGGTAGATTAATAATTTAATTTATCAGATTTCCTCTTCCTAGTGGCATTGCTAAAATCACAAATATTGGATGTTGTTATAGATGTATTGCTGTTGCAACTGAGGATGGAAAGCTATATTATAGAAAGAAATTCTTTGGAGAAGGAAGTGAAGATCTTTCAACTGGAATTATCACAAACGATGTGGCCACTGTATTTTAAAATTAGAATGCTAAAGTCCTTGAATTTGGAGGAGCATATCGTAATCGTTATGCTATTGTCCAAATTTGAACCATTATTTTATTAATAAAACAATATAGATTTTTAAAATTTATACATCTATCTTTTAAATAAATTCCTAATTGTATAACTTAAATAACTTCTAATTTAGACTTTAAAATTTTGGAATTTCTCTTTTATTTTTCTATTTCAAAATACGTACAAATTATTTTTGATTTCAAAATGTTAAAAGTCTTCACAATTACCATGAATTAATGAACTATAGCTAATAATAAATGCTAGGCAATTTACTTTGATTATGTAAGATTTCAATCTAAAGTTACCACATTGCATTAAAATTCTAGAAAATCAAATTGGAAATAATAAGAGATTCTGTGTAATAGTTTTTATTTTATTAAATTCAAATGAAGAAATACTTGTTTTGTAAACAACAAAAAATATATATATTAAAGTATGATAAATACGGGAATATATAATTATTAAAATTAACGAATTGCTGTTAGTTATGGATTTTGCATAAAGCGAAGAGAGATATTAAAAATTGGAAAAAATAGGGGAAGGAACATATGGATTAGTTTACAAAGCAAGGGATAATCAAACTGGTGATATTGTGGCATTAAAAAAAATAAGAATGGATCATGAAGACGAAGGTGTTCCATCCACTGCTATTAGAGAAATTTCATTATTGAAAGAAGTAAAATTTAATAAATAATTTTAGGTTCAACATCCAAACATAGTTCCATTAAAAGATGTAGTTTATGATGAATCAAGATTATATCTGATATTTGATTTTGTAGATTTAGATCTTAAAAAATATATGGAAAGCGTACCTTAGTTAGATAGAATGCAAGTGAAGAAGTTCATTAATTAAATGTTACAAGCCCTAAACTATTGCCATTAAAATAGAGTCATTCACAGAGACTTAAAACCATAAAATATCCTAGTAGATATTAAATAATAAAATACTTAAATTGCAGACTTCGGATTGGCCAGAGCATTTGGTTTACCTTTAAAAACCTATACTCACGAAGTTATTACCTTATGGTACAGAGCCCCAGAAATTTTACTTGGATAAAGATAATATTCCACTCCAGTCGATATTTGGTCATTAGGATGTATCTTTGCTGAAATGGCCTAAAAAAGACCATTATTTTGTGGAGATTCAGAAATAGATTAGTTATTTAAGATATTTAAAATTATGGGAACTCCAAAAGAATCTACTTGGCCTGGTGTTAGTACTTTACCTGACTTTAAGAGTACTTTCCCAAGATGGCCAACTCCTACTAATCCTGCAACCGCTTTAGGAAAAGACATTACTAATTTATGTCCATTAGGATTAGACCTCCTTTCTAAAATGATAGTGTATGATCCATATGTTAGAATCACTGCAGAGGAAGCCTTAAAACATGCTTATTTTGATGATTTAAATAACTGACATTAAATCTATTATACTAAATTATCTAATAATAATTAGTTTATATCCAAATATATTAAGAAATAAATTATTTCAACATTATAATTTTTATACTTGTAAATATCTCTTTTCAATCCTTTATTTTTCCTATCATACTTCCATTTATATCTAATAACTAATATAATAATTTTTATTATCAATTAGAGGAATTAACTTCATAATGTAATCAAAATAAGTTTATCAAAGTAACCATCAATATTTATTTATCTTGCAAGAGTGAATCAACCAAATGCAAATTTAATGTATGATTTTTAATTATAAATTTATATTATTATAATTATAAATTATGGGCAAAAATATTGAATAAGAAGAAGTGGATAAGAAATAGACCAAAGAGTAGGTTTTGACAATAAAAAAGAATAGAATTACTAAAATTGGCAAATCCATAAAGAAACTGGTGGTTCTAGATTAAAAACAAATAAAGAAGGCAATAAATGCTTTATTAAAATTCAGAGAATCTACTCACACTGATAACATATTGGACATTAAAGATGATTTTATTTATTTAGAAATAGTATTAAACAAATTGCCAATTAAATATTCATTGAGACCTGTATAAATGTAAAAGAGTATGATTAATTAAAATTAGATAATTGCCAAATGCTATTTACAATTAAGAGATGAATTCTAAATTTTGTATAATTAGTACAAATCCTTAAAGATAATTCAAAGATTAAATTTGTGAATTTGATATTCCTTTGATCTAAAAAGTCATAGGATATGGTAAATTGAATAAAAAATACCCAACTTATACAGATAAGAGAAAATTATTTTATGAATATGATTTATTCTTTTGTGATTAAAGGATATATGGAAATTTAGCAAAAGGATTAGGAAAAATCTTTTATGATAGAAAAAAGTAATGAAATTTTAATCTTTAGAATACCATATCCAATCAATTGTGAAAATATCACTTAAGAAGCATTGAATGAATTATAAAATTTCACTTATTTTATATAAGGAAATGGTCCTGTATAGTAATTTAGACATGATAATTTAGTACTGTAAAAATAGGGAGAGTTGCTTAGACAGCAGAATAAATAACATAAAATGTATTGGCAGCAGCTTATGAAGTTTTACCTCATGTGTTGTAAGAAAAGGGAATGAGTTTAAGTTGCTTAAGATAATTAAATGTCAAGTTATCTAATTCAGTATCCTTACCTTTCTATACCAGACTTAGTGTTAGAGAGATAGAAGCTTGGAAAAATAAATGATAAATTTTTTATTTATGTTTAATATACATATATACAAGTAGGAGATAAAATTAAGCAAAAAATTAATGAATCTTTAAATAATCAAAATAATTGCAGGAGCTAAATAAGTATCATTAAAGGATCAATTTATATAAGATTATTAATAATAGTTTTAAAAATAGAATAAATTTGAAAAAGCATTAGCCATTTATTGAATTCTATTTAAAAAAATCAATATTGTAAAAATAAAAAAAATTAGTGGTAATACACTAAATTAATGCAAAAGAGAAATTAAATTTATTAAATAATAAACATCTCAAAACAGTAACAATTATAAAATGAATTTTGATTACAAAAGCAAATGAGTATTTAAAAAACAAGAGTATATTGAATATAGCCAAGCAAAATAAATGATTGGTAAGAAAGAAGCATTATCAAAATTTAATATGTCTATAATGAGTTATTGAATAATTTAAAATGCAAATAATTTATCAACTTTGGTTGGCCTCTAATAATAAAAGAAAAAAATATAATAGAAGAAAAATAATAGAAAATTAACATATAAATTACTCTTAATAATTTGAATTAGAATTTATTTGAATAAAAACCAAGAAAATTATAGAAAATTGGTTGATTATAAAGAGATTCTAAAAAGTAGTGTATTTATAATTCTAAAAAAAGACTTAGTGAATCAGAGAATTGTTACCTTAAGATATCTATGTTTTTCAATAGAGAAAGAATAAAATAATATAATGAGCTTTACTTATAAAGGAAATAATTGTGAGATTTACATACATAAAATTAATTAAATAAAATATAGAAATGTCATAGTAGCAGGATCAGCCTAGTGCTAAGAAACGTATTAGAAGATGTACAAAACATGATGAAAATCCGAGACCATATATTTGCGGATGTGGGCGTGGTTACTATAGTTATCCTGCATTATATACTCACTTGAAGTATTTAATAAATAAATGTAAGAATTAAACATGATGGCCAACCTCCTACTGGTACATAGATTCCAAGTGATAAGCATTATGGTAGTAGAGGAAGACCAAGAGAAAAGAATACAAAATGTGATGAAGAAAGCAAGCATCAAGTGTTTATTGATGAAGAAAAAAGAGAAGATAACAAGAAGGAAGAGAAAGTTATACCAAATTAATGAAATCAGAAGAGAGCTTTGTTCTTTTTTCTTTTATTAATAATTTATATCTAATACTTAAAATAACATCTTTCTATCGATAAATTTAAAACAAATTTAAGTATTTTCATAGTATAGATATTTAAGGAATAAATCATTTTTCGAATGTAAATTTATTAGGTAATTTTAACAAAAATAATAATAAGAAATCTAATATTCATAATTATTCATTCTAACCTAAACTCTTCTACATAGATGGATTACTAAGGAATTTAAAACAATTTATTGATAGATTTTTAAGTCTTTACTCTAAATTATAGAGTATATTTCAATGAAGAATTAGAATAAAAAGTAAATACAGAGACCTAATATTATAATGAATAATTTCTAAAAAGCATTCCCAATAGCAAAATACTAAAAGATATTAAAAGTATTTAACAAAGTTTCTATTAATTAGCTAAGTCTGTAGTAATTATTTAGCATAAATAGTTAGAGAAAATATAATATTTTACAAAAATAATTATAATATTCAACTATAAATAAAATGATTGCTTGAAGTTCTGATGATTTTAATTTAAAACTAGAGGAGAGTTGAAAACTGAAAAATTAGAGAGTACTTAAGCAAATAATAAAGACAATAGCTACTTGAAATTTAATATTTTGCATCATCTGATTAGAGCGAAGACTAATATCTATTCTAATTAAAAAAAACAAGAATATTTTTAATATTCATCAACAGGTTCACAACTTGAACTAAATAATTTATCTATAATTAGTTTTACAATTATTTTTCACATTTTATTTGATCTTGATTATACTTGAGTAAATTAGAATCTCTCTCCATTATATTTATATCTTATTTTTAATTATATGGATTAATCTGATGAGACTGAGGTATTTTGTCAATACTTCTGTTAGATAACCTTATAAGTTTGTGATCCAAAAGTAACCCCAGGAATAAATAAATATATTGTGTACACAGTGAAAGGAATGGATAAAAATGGATAATTTGATGTTCAGAGAAGATTTAGTGATTTTAAGACTATTCGATCCTTTCTTTTGACAAAATGGCCAGGATGCTATATACCACCTGTTCCACCAAGAAAAGCTTTTGTATTAAATTTTCTTAAGCTGTGTAGGGTAATATGGAATAATAATTTATTGATGAACGAAGGCTGATGCTCGAAGATTTTCTAAAGAAAATAGCAACTCTCAAATATTTATGGTATTCAGAAGAATTTTAAATTTTCTTAAAAACTCCTGGTGAAATTGAAAAAGTATTTTTTGACGTCATACAAGGCTTTGTTATCTATTCCTAAAATAACAAATGATGAGATTATCAATAAATATCAAGAATCATTTTCAGAATTATCTGGTGTAAACTATTAAAAATTATTCACTTCTAGAAAGAAATTAATAGAGAGATTATTTAGAAAATTAACGATTTTAAAGCATATATAAAGAAAATTTAGCCAATGGTATAAAATTTTAAGTAAATTGCAAAAAATATCGCCGAAGCCAAATCAGCTCATTAAACATCGTTAATTCATTTCATAACAATATTTGTTCCAGAATATGAAAATAATGTTTTGTTGGAATATGCTGAACAAAAAGAGAAATTGATATTTGCTAATTTAATACAGAATGAAGAGGTTAAAGGTTTGATTAATTAGTATGTAATACATTATTTAAGATTATTTAGTGTGACCTATTAAAAGATCCTAAATTTTAATAACTATATTAGGAAGTTAGAAAGGAGGGTAAATAGTTGAAAGTAATTTGAATTGTTTAATATTAAAGGCATTTCTTGAAACATTTGAAGAGAGAGAAAAGTATGAGTAATAGAAAGCAAATGCAGAGTAGCGTTAAAAAGAGTTATAATTGCAATTATAAGAGGTTTTAGCAGGCAAGACTACAATTAGAACATTGTTTTCTAAAGGGAAAAAAGAAGACAATGTTGCTAAACTCTAATAACAAATTGCTGAAGTAGGGAAAGAAATAGAGAGTTATCAATTTATTTGTGATATTTTAACTGTACTTGTTGGATATGTAGAAATTGATAAATTTAAAGGGGAAAAGCAGTATCAATATTACTGCATGATTAAGAATATTATTTCTTATGAAATTAGTCTGTCTTAAATTGCAGAATAATTTTGGAGCAAGGTTTCAGAAAGTGAAAATATGCTATAATAATATTGATAAAATCATATTTATTGTTAACCTATAAAAAGATTTGATTACTATTTTATTGTTTCTAAACGTAAAGAGCTTTCCTAATATAATTATTGTGTGACTTTAATTCTCAAATATTTCTTATTTTAACCTTGTAGTTTGATATTTAAATACATTTTTTTAAGTAAATACTTATTTATCAAACAAAATTTATTTTAATTTTCTCTGATTAAATTTATTCCATCTTTTTCTTTCTCTAATAGGATCTTTAATTTTAAGCTTTTACTTATCTTATATTTTTAGGGAAATCTTATTCCATTCTTATCTCTAGTCTAAAAAATTCTCTATGAGACACTTAACATAACTGCAAATAATCGATTCTTCTTTATTTCCCTTTACTTTAATCAATAATAATGTATTTCTTTCTACTTTTATATTTCTTATTTTCCTTTTTCTATTTTTTCTCTTTGAAAATTAGCATTCCTTTCCATCTGTGTATCCTTCTCAAATTTTTATTATTCACACAGGATTATTTTTGGTAAATTTTTCTCAAAGCTTTTTGTCTTGTTATTATAATTTATATACTTTCAAAATATTTCTTTGTTTAGTAGATTATAATAATTAATCTTATTTTTTAAATATAATCATCCAACAATTTATTTGTTTAATGAACTTCGGGATATCTTTAATATATTATTCTGGATTTAACTAATCATACAGTTCTGATTATACTATTCTTTATTATTATTTAATAATTTTGGATTAGAGTAGTCGCCTACCCAATTTGGCTATTAATTCTGTAACTATAGGTAATTGGTTAAGAATAACCTAATGAAAATTTGAATGAAAAAAAGAAAAACCCCCAAAAAGTTTTATAGGGTTTAACTTATAATTTATAACAAATGAGAAAGCTGAACTAATCAGAAATAAAATAAGATTTTAATAAGGATATATTTGAATAGTAGATTTATAATAATCTTAACAATAATTTTCATTGTTGTAGCTACATTTTTTATAATAATTTGTTAACTTATTGATTCATCTTGCTAATATCTTAATTTATTTTTTATTCTTTTTCAACTTTAATTATCTACAATTTGTTTATAAGTAATTGCTTTTAATTATCTCTATTTATTATGAATTATTAGATTTAGCTATTTAGTTTTTATTTAAGGACTTGTAATTCATTAATTTATTTTTTCGTTAATTAATTCAATTTATTTTCTATTTTTTCAACATGTTATTTTTCCCATTTCTAATTTTCTAAATCCATCTATTCCTACAATTTTTTCTAAACTAGATCTGCGTCAGCATAACTATATATATTTAATTTATACTGCCCAGCTCTGAATAACTAATTATATAAAGCTTATTTTTATATAATATCTGAAGAAAATTTAATTTTTGGAATAGATTACTCTTGTAATTATTTTTATAATTATTCCATTTCCTTGCTATGATTATAATATAACATACAAATGGAGTGAATAGATGGTATTTTCTGCTTCTTTGATTCTATCTTATTCAATTTTGTAGAGGTCCTCCCAAGCCTCATCAAATTCTTCTAGTTATAGTTTTTATTAAAACTCTATCATTTATAACTAAATATTTTAGAATTATACTTCTGCATCGTATTATTCAGCTTATTTAATTGATTTATAGATTATAGAAATAGAATTCAAATCATCAATCTTTTCTATATATTATTAAGTTTATTTTAGTTAACCCTTTTTTTTAGAATCTTCTCTCTTGATTTCTATAACTGATCTAAAATTCTATAGCGATTGATACATATAATCTTCGATTTACTCAAGTTTAAAATTCTCCATATTCGTTAATATTAAAGATAAATTCTTTTTTATTAAATCTAAAATATTCTTAATATTTGCATATAAATCAAATCATAAAATTTACTCAATTATAAATCATAAATATTGATGTTTTGTTATTATCCCTAAAATACTAACAGTGTTCTAAATGATATTAAAATGATCTACTATACAATTTTTTATTTATTGCTTATAGTAAAAGTTTTTCAACACATTATATATTAAATTTTGCTCTTTAAAGAGACGTATGGTCTTACAGAATCAATAGGGATTATTTATCTTAAGTGATTTTATTTTAATGATCTGTAATAATTATTTTTTGTTGGATTACATATGAATTTTAATTTTCAAATATAATTTAAAGAAAATATTTTCTTTATTTTTAATTGTTAATGAGGAAAAATCAATTAGAAACCATAAGAACATGGAAATTAATAGTATTCAAGAAAAAAAATGCTATATAATTTTTGATTTTGATTATGTTTCATAAAATTCTAATCCAATAAGTGTAAATATCCAAAAGACAATTAATTTTCTTACAAAAAATTATATTGAAAGAAATTATTGAAAATACTACTAAGAAATGGAGCATATAGGAAATATCAACTAAACTAATATTATGTAAAAGTATATTCTTTCAAAATATTTCGATTTATAATAAACAATGCAAAATATTTTCATTTATACAAATAATTTAAGTTTTTATTTTGCACACTATAATAAGTTTATCAAACATATTCTATTTAAGGACATTCTGTTGGTATTAAATTAAATTTATTTTATACTATAATATTATAACTATTTTTCTTTATTCAGGGTCTGTGCATTTACTCTAAACTTTTTGATCTATAAAAGTCATATTAACTTTTGAATATTGAATCCTCCTTAGAAATTACAGATTCATTAGGAGGCCTGATTATGATTAAAAGTTAGAAACTCTTTTAAAGTCTTAGATATCTTTCAAAAGTTAAACTTCCAAATAAATTTAGCAATGTAGACTAATGATACATTTAGCTATGAATAAAACAAACAAAATTCATTTTAGTAAGAGAAGTGCAATATGTGGGTTAAGATATTTCTGAATATTCATCTATATAACTATAAAAAAGTCTAGTTTCGAAAATTATGGCAAGTTATCTTGCATTCTCTCTCTCTTTTTTATCTCAAAGATTAAACTTTGCATTCAAATTTATCTTCGTTCAAATTCTAATTATTCACTTCAATTAGTATCATTTCTTTCTTTATCTCTAAGTAACACGAATAAATGATATGTAAAAAGAAAATGCCATTTTTTTGATCATTTACTTTTGATATTTTTGAAACAATTTTTCAAGAAATTTAATTTAATCATCTTTGGTTTAAGTAGTGAACATCTTAATATTGATATTAATTAATTCTAATAGATGTAAAATAATAATGATTACTAATTACAAATATTTTAAACTATTTAATGGTCATCATTAGAAAATATAATATGATAGAAATTATTTTTATTTTTAGCAGCAATCTATTTAAGACAAACTATTTTTTATATTTATGACAAATTAATAAATTTCTTAATTATATTCGTTTTACTTCATAAATTCTTATAATTTTTTTTTTAACTGTAGAAAATAATAAAAAATTTATCATTTTTCAAAAAATATTTCTTTTATAACATTTTCGACCCCCTTCTTGAAGATATCTGGGATTCAAAACCAAGCAGCCAGAAAAGGAATAATTATTTTTTTAAGAGTTAACATCATAAAACACTTGAAAAATGAGAGAAGTTATATCTATTCACGTAGGACAAGGAGGTATTTAAGTAGGAAATGCATGTTGGGAATTGTTTTGTCTCGAACATGGAATTCAACCTGATGGATAAATGCCATCAGATAAAACAATAGGAGGAGGAGATGATGCTTTCAACACATTTTTTTCAGAAACAGGTGCAGGAAAGCATGTTCCAAGATCTGTGTTTTTGGATTTAGAACCCACAGTTATTGATGAAGTCAGAACTGGAACTTATAGACAATTATTCCATCCAGAGTAATTGATTTCAGGTAAGGAAGATGCTGCCAATAACTTCGCTAGAGGACATTATACAATTGGAAAAGAAATTGTTGATTTGTGTTTGGACAGGATTAGAAAATTAGCTGATAATTGCACTGGTTTATAAGGATTCTTAGTCTTCCATACAGTTGGAGGAGGTACAGGGTCAGGACTTGGATCATTGTTATTAGAAAGATTATCAGTTGACTATGGTAAAAAATCAAAATTAGGATTTACAATTTATCCATCACCCCAAATATCAACAGCTGTAGTTGAGCCTTACAACTCAATTTTATCTACTCATTCTTTATTGGAACATACAGACGTATGCGTTATGTTAGATAACGAAGCAATTTATGATATTTGCAGAAGAAATTTAGATATTGAAAGACCAACATACACAAATTTAAACAGGTTGATTGCCTAAGTTATCTCATCTTTGACTGCATCTTTAAGATTTGATGGAGCTTTAAATGTTGATATTACAGAGTTCTAGACAAATTTGGTTCCATATCCTAGAATACATTTTATGTTATGTTCTTATGCACCAATCATTTCTGCAGAAAAGGCATATCATGAATAATTATCAGTTGCTGAAATTACAAATTCAGCATTTGAGCCAGCAAATATGATGGCCAAATGTGATCCAAGACATGGTAAATATATGGCTTGTTCAATGCTTTATAGAGGAGATGTTGTTCCTAAAGATGTAAATGCTGCTATTGCCACAATAAAAACTAAAAGAACAATTTAATTTGTTGATTGGTGCCCAACTGGTTTTAAAGTTGGTATCAATTACTAACCACCAACTGTGGTACCTGGTGGAGACTTAGCAAAAGTAATGAGAGCAGTTTGTATGATTTCCAATTCTACAGCCATTGCTGAAGTGTTTTCTAGGTTAGATCATAAGTTTGATCTTATGTATGCCAAAAGAGCATTTGTCCATTGGTATGTTGGAGAAGGTATGGAAGAAGGAGAATTTTCAGAGGCTAGAGAAGATTTAGCAGCTCTTGAAAAGGATTATGAAGAAGTTGGAATTGAGACAGCTGAAGGAGAAGGTGAAGAAGGAGAAGCATGATAGATTAATTATTTCTACCATCATATTAACACATATAAAAAATAAAATTAATTATAAAAAATGAAAGAGTATATTTCATTGTTTCAAATTTTTCTCAAATAAACTGGATTACTTTATATTTATCTAAATTAAAACAGGAGTGATTGAAAAAATGCCACCTAATGAGTTGATTTAGAACTAAAAAATTTTAACCAATTATTAATCAATATTTAGAATCGAGAATGTGTAAAAACTCTATATAGTTATTCATTCTATTATTAAAATGATGAGTGTAGATCATTGAAATTTAAATGAAAAAATTCTTATCTTTATTTGTTGGTAGTGAAAAGAAATAAAAATGTCTATTATCAAATTTATCATAGAAATATATTTTTGAGAGACTTGAATTGTAAAAAAACAACATTTAAATTTTAGTTTAGATAGAATGATTAAAATGAAAATTTTAATTGACTTATTCGAATAGTTGAATTGCAAGTAAAATAAAAAAATAGCTTTTCCTTTCAAAAGAAATCTTTTAAAATCCTAATAATAATTTATGATCATCCTAATAATTGAAATTTGAATTAAATTATCCATCTTATCTATTTTATTTATATTGATATCATATTTTACTTCTGTTCATTCTTTTTTTTACTTAACTATTGATAATTACAAAAATAATGATAATTTTTGGATGCCTTAAATCTGAAGCAGCATCATCGTGTTGATTAAAAATGAAAAAAAAACTTTTCAACTATGTTTTTTTTATTAATATCTTTAACTTCATATACTAGATTTAATCCTTAAAGGGAAGATTTGAAAATTATAATATTAATTTCTTATTTATTTGACCCTTTTTTATAGTTTTTCATTTTTAAGCAAAATTTGAAAAATTGAAAATATCTGCTTTTAATTATGGGTTAAGAATTCATAATTTTATTAAATTTTATTACTATATTTTTATAGAATATTTATAATAAATAAATAAATTAAAAATTGATTTCTATTTTCAATTGTTGTTAATATATAAATTATTTTTCTATTCTCAACAAATATTTAATATGAAATAACTTTTATTTAAGGTTTCTCTAAATAGTACTCCTTTAAGACATTACAAATAATGAAATTTAATTTTTCTTTTCTGATCCGAAAATTCATAGCTAGCTTTTTATTATGAGTTGTTACATTTTATTGCTCTTCTTATTAATTTGGATTAATTGTCATATTTAATGTAAGAATAACTCAAATATTTTCGATTAAATAATAATCAGAAAATGATTGTGTTTATTCTTCTTATTTGCATGAATACCTCTAAATCATTTAAGATATAAACTTTGGACCCTGCATACTAAGTGGCTTAATAATTGGTGAAGATTGAAGAGGAAATTTCTTAGCCTAACCAATGTTTTAATTTTGGCCTTTGGTCTAAATACAATCCCTTAAGTTCAATATCCTAAGTTGGCCCGGTTGGAATATTTGGGAGTAATTGCTACTAATTACTTAATATAATTGATATAATCAATAATGAGATAATTTTCATGTATTACGATTGTTTAGATAATGAGAAAAATCAAATAAAGAAATATATCAAATTTGTGAAAGATGATGGAGAATAGAAAATATATGAGATTCAGATTGAAGGAAATGAATATGAAAGCTTTTGGTATTTTCTTGAAATAATATCGTGGCCAATCAATCAACAATTTGAAATTTTAATAATATCATAATCATAATTAATATTAAGGTAAAAAATTGATGAAATAATAAATCCATTTGGATAATATTTTTAAATTACATTTGGAGATAGCCTAATCGTAAGTAAATCGAGAATAAAATCAATTGTAACCGAATAAAAATTTTCGTATTTTCCTGGTAGAATAATAATACAAAAGTTATAGATAGAAGATTAAATAACAATTGATAATTGGTTCGAATATGTGAAAAATATTTTTTAAGAGTATGAAACCTGTAATTGTTAACCGAATGTAAATAATTAAATTCCAGATTTATTTCTAAGATCTTCTTAAAAAGGAGAATTTGTTTCTGAATAAAAAAATTGTAATTCTTTTATTTTATCAGGATGGTTTAAAATTAAGAATATCATAAATTAAAATGATGAATTTATTTATCCATTTATAAAAATAGCTGCCAATTTTGAAAATCCAACTTTGTCGAATAAAAATTTGTCTCCTATACAAGTATTCTATGATTTGTCTAAAATTAAAAATTAAATTATAGTTACAACCTATAGTTATACTTTTCCATCAGTCACAATCGATTTTACTAACAATCCTAATTTAATAATAAACTCATTCGAGATTTTAAACAGCATAACAGTATGGCATAAGATTTAAATTAAATTATTAAATAGTTAGATGGATATTCAGATTACTTTCTATGATGGTTACAAAATTATTTAATACAGTAAATAATTATAAGTTAGGCAATTTTAAGAAAATTAATTTAAATTATAATTTGGAAATTTTGAATAGCTTGAAACAAATTATTTAGACTTATAGATAAATAACTTTTATTTTTTTAATTGTGATTAATCTTTCTCTGAAAATAATTGCCATCATACCTGTTTAGAATGTGATGGACCAACAAAAGAAGATTGTTTATCTTGTTCTGAAGAAAGTAAGAGAATTTACTTACCGGAATACAAAGAATGTATTTGTCCTATTAATACAATCGATAATTAAATTTGTATTGGCTATGTTGAGGCATAATTATAGTTGATTGAAGAGCCATTCATCAGTCAAGAATGTGAATATGGTTATTATGAGTTAGATAACGAATGCTATAGATGGTAATTTATGTTCAAATATTTAGTCCTTCAATCATAAGTAAAACTTTAAGAACTTGTTTAGAATGTCTCTAAAATCCTAAATCATTTAGTTTATAACCATTTTGTCATAACGACTTACATATAAGTCAACAAAGTTAGACAGAAATGCTTAACTATTAATATTATGATTATTTGCTTTTTAATGGAATTGATACTAATGTACTCAGGTGCTCTACGTGTTATAAGGTCCCATATTAAGACCAGGATTATATATATCAAGATTTGTAGCAAAAATCTTAAGCTTTTGAGACATTCTATGTCAGTTAGAATTACGAATGCATTGGAAAATATATCTCAATAGTTGGATTCAAATGTCTAAGTTGCTCAAGTCAAAAATAATTTGAAAATGGAGAATGTAATAATTATATATATTATGAAACTGATGCCATTTGTAATCCTCCCTACTATGTTACCTCTAGAAATAAATGCAATTTATGCCCGATAAAAAATTGCATTTATTGTTTTGAATATCAAAAGGAAGACATTAACTTTAAAAGTACCTTATATAAAGATTTTTAAAGTTTTAATTAAGATTAAATGATATCAATTGGGTGTGCAATGTGTGAAGATGGATTTGTCTTTTATTTTTCTATTGGTGAATGCTTAAAATAATAGTCAAAAATTTCAACTTGTTTGAGGTCATTTATTAATTTGGAGGGCAAAGAAATTTGTACACTCTCATCCCAAATTGATTTCAGCATTGCACCTGAAATAATAAATTGTTAGAAATATTACTCTAATTGTTTATAATGTGTTCTAACTCCTCAAACCAAAATATAGTGTATACACTGTAGGGAAGGATTCGTCAGCTCTTTGTTAACTGGGGATTGTTTTCCAAATTTGGATGACATATATATAGAATATACCTAGTCTCGAGTCTAAGGTGATTCATATAAATAGGATGGTTGGGTATTAATGATTTAAAGTTTTATGATGCAATTTTTACCTTAATAATATTACTATCCACATAATCTTAACAGTTTAACTGAGTTTTCTATCAAATGTAAAGAGGGCTCTTAGTTGACAGAACAATATGAATGCTACGAATATTGCAGTAAGGATTGTATTAATTGCATAAAACATTCTTTAAATTTTATATGCAAGGAATGTTCTTTAAATTACTATAAATAGCCAATTAGAGTTGAATAAGAAGGCAAATGTGTTCGTTGTTCTCAATTATGCGAATATTGTTAACAGAGAACAGAAGAAGAAATTTATGTAAGTTCTTATTCTATTGTAGAAATTGAATTCCCAGTTTATGCTTTCAGAAATAAACTTACCATATACTATGAAGTGTATTAAGCCAATCGAAGATCCTTAAGTCAAAATTAATCCTTATACTTAGAATGTTAAATACTGTTTTAATAAAGGCTGTTATAATAGGTTTTCGTTTGATTTTTGTTTAACAGGTTGTATTTTGAATAAATATCGTCCTGGATATTATGAAGAAGATATAGATAAAGAATATTGTAATCTAATTGGAGTAGACTAGTTGACAATTAATTTTTATTTTTCAATTAAAAGTCAACAACTATGCAGATTTACTACTGGAATTGCAATTTCAACCTCATTAAAGTAATTTATATTTTCCCTTTAAGAAAATTACCTTAATCTCTATTCTATTCATGATAGCGTCTTTTAATCAAAATAATCAATTTAGATAAATAATTTCGATTCAGTGGTAATCCAAAATTTAACCTTTATTTTATAAGATGGCTTTATCATTAACAATAACAGCAGTAAGGTAGATATAACAGTAAAAAATTTCCTATTGACTCAAAGCTCTTTTATAGATTTAACAGTTTTTTACACTTAACTGTATGGAAAAATAGAGATTTAGAATTTTAGTATTGTTGATTCTATCATTCAAAACTCTAAATTTTTTGATTTTTAATAGCAATCAATTTAAATATTATTAAATATCAAAAAAATGTTTTTGAGGAATTGCTAGCTAATCAACTCAACATTATTTTATCTAAAGAACAACTAAGCAGTTATATCTTTAAATGATATTGTAATTGAAAATTGTTCTTTTGTGAATTCATCATTTTTCTCTTTACAAACAGATTTTAACCATCAAAATAAAATTCAATTTTAATCTGTTGAAATAAGAAAATGTTACTTTTCTTTTTCCTATTTTCTCTTAAGCTATAGTGGATTTTCAATAATAGCAAGCAATTTACACTTTGTTTAGAACTAATTGAATAATTCTATTATATTAGCTTTTAATGATAATTTAGAATTAACAATGATAAAAACATATCAAAATGTTCTCATTGAATCCACAATCATTTCAACTTTGAATATGTTTAATTAACAAATTATTCTATGTATTATAGAGGATTATGAGGATAATTAAAGTACTTTTGTTCGAGATTCAAGTCTAATAACAATTTATTCAAGTCTTAGAATCAATAATTACATTGTATTTATTACAAATATAAAAATTTAAGAAAATTAATTGGCTAATATCTAATCTCCAAAAATTTAATTATTGAAGTTGCATTGCTCTAATTTAGTTTTAAAGAATGCTTTATTTGCAAACTTGCAAAATTTAGTAGTTTTATACCTTTTTGAAATTTAGTCAGTTGTTATTAATTCCATAAGATATGAAAATTCAGAATAAAAATATAAAATCCCTTTATCTTATCTCTGTTCAAATTCAGTATAAATTAGAAATTAATTAATTGAATTGATAGGTTTTTAATAATTGGAATTATCTAACATCTACATAATAAATCAATTCTCTATTAATTATTCATTGATGGATATCATTTTTAGTAACTAATTCATTAGTGACTCAATTAAAAAAGTATCTTTCACGAATTTATAATTTAGAGGGAATATTTTATTAAAGAACTAATAAGCAGCTTCTTTTTCACTGCTTAGTCTATATTCTTAATTTAATTTAAGCATATTCATAAATGATATCATTTTTATTAAAAACTTTATTCATTAATAAATTGATGAGTTATTGGATACATAAATTAGTTTATTATATTTGAGTTCATATGATAGCTTTGTGAAAATTGATAAAATATAATGTTCTCAAAATGCATAAACTAATTCAACTAATCCGTATCTAATTTTAAGTGCCAATTAGATTGTTATTTAAAATATAACAGTTTTTAATCATAATTTCTTAGAATAAGCTTTATGGCAGTAATTTTATGAGTTTGAATTACAAAGTGAATATAATTAAAATGAAATGAACTCTATTGTTTAATCAACATTAAAAATTTTAAATTAAGGAATAAAAATTATGGCTTCTATTATCATTTGCTATGACAGCCAGTTTTTAGATATACTTGCTTAAAAAAGTTCAATTTTTGAAATTATAACCAAAGGATAATCAGTTTATAAAATCTTTATATTCATTCAATTTTCAGTAATTTATTAGCTACTGAAAGTGCTGGTTGTATAACAATAATTTCTACAAATAGTCATTTATATTTTGAGATTAATCAAATAAAATTTACAAATATTTTTAACAGAATGGATTCATCAATATTTACAATTACACCATCTCTAAAATCCAATTTTATTCAACTTAGTGATATTTTAATAGAAAATTGCCTTTCCTTAATGAATACGATTTTGTTAGTTAAAGCTTAGGTTGGGGAAAAGTAGTGTTTGATGCGAATTTTAATTTAAAAAGTTAATAAAGTGAAGAATTGTGGATGAAATTTTTTTCTTGGATTGGCCTCATTTCATTAAGTGAAATTAATAATATATTAGGTCAAAATAACGCTTTAATTTTTCTTGAAAATTGTAAAGTAGATATTAAAAAACTATAATTTGAAGGAGTTGCTCTATCTCCAATTATAAAAATTGTGAATTCTCATAATACAAGAATTTCAGACAGTTAGCTATTTGGCATATAAAAATTGTATTAATTCGATTTAATATATATAACTGTATCTAAAATTTCAGAATCAATAGTTTTGATTTAATAATTAAAGATAATTTAAAGTATAATTTATTAATTTAAAACAAAAAGAAGCCTAATTTTTTAAGATTTAAATTATTAAATAATTGGATGCGATATATGGAAAAATTAAACTATCTTGTAATAAATTGATTTTTCATCATATTTCCAATCTTCTACTAATCAATACAGTTAAATATTTTATGTGTATAGTAATTCAGATTAAAGTTCCTTTTTCTTTTAATAAATAGATCTTATTGAAAATGAGGAATCAGATTTTGCTAAAGGAATAATGACAATTGAAATTGAAAATTTAAAAAAAATTTATTTAAATAATATTATTTGCTATAAAAATAGGGTGAAATAAAATGGTTGTGTTAATTTTTTGAATACCAATTTTATTAATTCAACAATTAAAATAAGAGATTCTTATTTTATTCAAAATTTTGGCAGTATTGGAGCAGCAATTTAAATTTCTAATTTAAGATTTAAAATGGCAAATTGCAAAATAATTCAAAATAATGCCAGTGAATCAGGTGGAGGAATGTAGTTATAAATGAATGATACCGACTTTTAGATAAAATCAACAATAATTATTGGTAATTAAGCCTAAGAAGGAGGTGGAATTTATTTGAAAAATGCAGGTAAGTTAAATCTAAATAATTTTATTTATTCTTTTTTATTATTCAATAAGGCATTTTAGTTTGGTAATAATCTAGTTGAATCTCCTAATCATTTAATGTTGACAATAAATAATAAGGAATAGTAATCTAAACAAAAAATTATCAACAATATCATTGATGAATATTTAATTCTTAAATAGTATAATATTATGGAATAAGGAACCTTTTAAATTAAAAATTATTTGATGATCCCAAGTAATCAAATTTTGTCAGCTTATAAACTTTTTAATCCTTATAGCATGAAATATTTATCATATATTTACAATTTTGCTCTTATCTTAAAAAATAGTTTAAATGAAAACCAAAGGAACTATTAAAATACTACTTGCACACTAATGACTAAATTAATAAATGATGATAAAATAGACAAAGAAGGAAAGTAAATTGAAACAAAAAATTTGCCATACGATATCTAAAATAGTTACTATGATATAAGCTCTCTTTCTTTCACTTTTGATCCTTACAATCAAGAAAAAACAAGCTTATTAATCTAAATAAGTTGTAATTCATTTTAGTAATAGCAAAGTCTTGGATATCTTATTCAAGCAAAAAGTTTAAAATGTTAACTTGGAGAATTTTATGTAAATTAAGGGTGTTAGATTTGTTAATCAAGTTAAGGTTTTTACTCTGTCATTTACAATGCAACTAAATGTTCAATTTTTGATAAAACTAAATTTAAGAATATAACTGAAAATAAAATTGAATTATTAGAAGGTTTTTGGAGATCTGATTATTTATCAGATTAAATAGAAGAATGCTTTAAAAAAATGTAATTTTGTTAAGGTGGCTGGGGGTTTGGCAATTAAATATGCTCTAAAGGACATATCGGAGCATTATGTGAAGAATGCGATATATATAATATAAAAGGAGATGGAAAATATTTTAAAAATTAATAAAATTTAGAATGTATATCTTGCTATGGTGTATAGGATAGTATCATTCCTTTTATAACATCATCAATATGGTATTTAGCAGTTTAATTTAGGTCGTTTTTATCAATCATCATAACCTTAAGAAGTATTGAAT
Source organism: Paramecium primaurelia (assembly GCA_905182975.1). Lineage (NCBI taxonomy): Eukaryota > Ciliophora > Oligohymenophorea > Peniculida > Parameciidae > Paramecium > Paramecium primaurelia. Next base: position 812,151 of record CAJJDM010000009.1, read on the forward strand.
AATCTAATCAATTATTTAAGAATTTAGCATTAAGATAAAGATTTGGTAAACTACTTTTTAAGCTAAATTAAGGTATAATTAATTTATATAAAGGTCATGAAAGTTTTGTTATAAAAATGTTGTTAAATTATTTGTGGATTTTTTCTGTTATCTTTACATTTAATTTATAGTTTTCTTTTTCATTTACTTTTATTGATTCAGCTAGTAATACTTCTTACTCTATGACTAATAATTTAGACTGTTATTTATCAGAAAGCTAATCAATAAAACTGATATACTCTAAAATTATTACAATGCTATCCCTTATGTCTTTTTAATTTATTCTTGTTATTATGGGATTTCTCATATATTTTAAGTATCAAAAATTGAAAATGTAATTTTTTCATTTTGAGACTATATCAAATAGTTTGCTATATCTATATGTTTCAAATTATGGTGGATTGATTAAGATGTAAGAAAAATATATCTATATTAGGTATTTTTCAATTCTTTCTAGAAGAGAAATATCAAATCAAAGTTTTATTTAGGGAGATGTTTCATTACTTTTTGGATCTAGAGAGCATCAAATTTGGTTGTTTTTCTTTGTAATTCCAGGAATAGGATTCTTTTGTTTGATTATACCTCTCTCCCTTTTTATTTTAATGTATATAAAGAGAAATCAACTTGACTCAATTAAAATTAGAAAAAATTTTTGTTATCTTATTAATGAATATGAAAATACTACTTACTATTGGGAAATAATTAAATTAATAAAAAAAACAATTATGATTTTATTATTAACTTATTTTGAAACGAACATTCTATTGAAAGCTTCATTATTGGGGCTATGCTTACTTTTTTATTAATTGATAGCTGTAAAAAACAAGCCTTTTATTCTGTAGAATTTGAACAATTTGGATTTATATTCAGGTTAGATTTGTTCTATCACAATATTCCTTGCTGCTGCTAAATATGTATCAGAATATGAAAATAATTAATTTTCATCGAATACACTCTCAATATTTATTGTTTTGCTTTGCGTTAGACTGAGTTATCCATTTATTTTCAATATATCTGGAGCTTATCTTAAAAATTATTATTCACTTCTTATGAATTCTTCACATAAAATTATGGAAAAGATTTCAAAAGATTCCACCATAACAAAAAAATTAAAAAGGAATTTAAAGGAATATAATCTGAAAAAGTAGAGATAGAAAGATTTAATCACAAAATTAAGATAATACCTTCTGAGATTTTCAAGAGTCCAACTTGAAACAAATAGGTACCAAATATTATTATTGTTAGATAAATGTTAGCTACAAATAATTTCTCTTCAAATAAAGATAATTTAAAATCATTGTCAAAATAAACATATTTTTTTAAGCTGGATTCTAAGTGATTAGTATAAGAAATAAATTATAATTCATTATAAATTTGATTTTAATACACTTAATAATAATTTTTCATATGAGATAATTGTTCCATTATACTTTCCTTATCTACAAAATATCATTTTATATGTAATTTGATTTTGATCAATAACTTTTTTTTTTAAATGGGTGAGTAAATATTTCTAAAGCCTTTTGTAAAGCATTTCAATCCATCAATCCTGTAATTTAATACACAATTTGGGGTTGGCCTTCTTATTCCCTAACTCAACAGTCCTACCTACATAAGATAGCAAAGCAGTCAAATTTATTTTTTTATTTTTTCTTATATTACATGCTTTACCTAATTTTTGTTTTTTTTGCTTTTTGCTTTTTGAATTTTATTTATTTTATTTTTTTATATTGTAATATTTTAAGATTTTAATTAGTTTCATAGATGGTTTTGAGCAGAGTTTAGGGGGAGGTTGAATACTTTAAATTCCTGCTTAATAATTTTCATTATTTTTTAGAGAATTTATATTAAGTTTAAAAATTTTTTATTTTGGGAAGTGTTACTTTTTGAAATATTGCATCCATATTTATGTGATAACTTGAAGACTTATGAAAGTGAGGTGTTGCTACAAATTGATGTATGATATGTTTTGTTATATTACTATTTTTATGAAAAATACAATTCTGATTGATTTTTTTGTTAATAAAAAGATTGCTTAAAAATTAATCTTAGTTATTGAAAAAAGTGAACACTTTATTTTTTGAAAATTGTTTTCATATTTTAATAATTAAAATAGGTATATAGATGAGGTATTCATATTATATTTCAGCATCGCCCCTCTATCAATTAATGTATGACTTATTGATTTTTATGAATAACAAATTTTTTACATAAGTAATATTTTATAAATTTTATATAAATGTAGAAAAACTTAGTATGACCTTTTAATAAATGTTCCCTTGTCCCCCAGGGAAATTGTGGCCAGTGGTATTAATCCTTTCTGACCTTTTAATATATTAATTCAAAATTCAAACAATATATTTTATAAATATCTCTAATAAAGTATAAAATCTGTCCATTTTTATAGAAAAAGTTTTCATATTTTAGAAATTTATTTCAATAATTTGAAATATCATCTATATTTTTTATTTATGAAATGACTTCATATTTATTATTAAATATAAATGATAGTAATTATAAATAATCTAATCCAAAAAAAATCCTTTACAATATTGAATAAATGGAATCAAAGTATATTATAATCTATAATATCTTATCATTAGGTGTTCTCTTTGATAATTTTCTTTTTAAAAAACTTATAATTTTATTCTTTTTGATTAATACTGAAGTTTGTAATGTAAATTATTTTTAATTAATGCTATTTCTATTAAAAATTTAAAATGATTCCCAGAAACTAAGATGTCATATAAGCAAGCCAAAAATCATAAAATCCAAATATTTAAATTAACTAATTAGAGATTTAAAATTTAGGGATTCCAACACTTCAATAAACATTATCTCAAGCAAAATAATCATTTGAAATAGTTGATTTATATGGTAAAGGTTTATTTAAATCATTTATTTAAAGGTGTAAGCCTACAGAAAATGGGTCGATATGAAAAGGCAATTGAATGGTATGACAAAGCATTGGCCATCAATCCGTAATTTTTAGCTTGTTTTCATAAAAAAGGTATAGTTAAAGTAATAATTTTAAGGAACATGCCTACAGAAAACCGGCCATTATGAATAGGCAATTGAATGGTATGACAAAAAATTGGACATCAATCCGTCATCTTTACTTTCTTTACATGGCAAATGTATATTTAAACCAATTAACTAAAGGTGTATGCTTACAAAAAATGGGTCGATATGAATAGGCAATTGAATGGTATGACAAAGCATTGGCCATCAATCCGTAAATTTTAGCTTGTTTTCATAAAAAAGGTATAGTTAAAGTAATAATTTTAAGGTACACGCCTACAATAAATGGGTCAATATGAATAGGCAATAGAATGGTATGACAAAGTATTGGCTATAAATCCTTAATCTGTGCATTCTTTACAAGGCAAAGGTATATTTAAATCATTTATTTATTAAAAGGTTTTTGCTTACAGAAAATGTGTCAATATGAAAAGGCAATAGAATAGTATGACAAAGAATTGGCCATTAATCAGTAATCTGTAAATTCTTTACATTTAAAAGGTATATTCAAATCAATTATATAAAGGTTTTTGCTTACAGAAAATGTGTCAATATGAAAAGGCAATAGAATGATATGACAAAGAATTGGCCATTAATCAGTAATCTGTGCCTTCTTTACATTTCAAAGGCATATTAACATCAAATATATAAAGGTTTTTGCTTACAGTAAATTGGTCAATATGAAGAGGCAATTGAATGGTATGACAAATCATTGGCCATCAATTCATAATTTATAGCTTCTATTCATAAAAAAGGTATATAATGCAATAATTTAAGGTACATGCTTACAGTAAATTGGTCAATTTGTATAGGCGATTGAATAGTATGATAAAGCATTGACCATCAATCCGTAATATATACATTCTTTAAATATAAAAGGTGTATTTAAATCAATAATCTAAAGGTACATGTCTACAGTTAATGGGTCAATTTGAATAAGCAATTAAATCGTATGATACAGCATTGCTCATCGATCCATAATTTTTAGATTGTTTTCTTAACAAAGGTAAAGTTAATTCAATAATCTAAAGGTAATTGCCTAAATGAAATGTGTCAATACAATTAGGCAATTAAATGCTATCAAAAAGCATTCATCATTGATCCGCAATTTGAATAATATTACAAAGGTATAATTTATCAATTATTTTAAAAATTATGACAATGAATTATTTTTATTTTTATTCTAATTATAATATTTTCAAATATTTTTATAGAATTTATTTTTAATTTTTAAATTACTTTTACTAATTTTAAACTAACTTAATCTTATTAAATTAGATTTAACTTTGAAGAGTACCCTTTAACCTTACAAAAAAATAACACATAGGAAACCTATACCAGTAATAACAATAATACTTTAGAATGTTGTTTGATTAAGCTTCTTTAATTAGTTAATATTAAAAAAATTTTTAATTTAAGAATTATATCAGTAAACTGAACTTATAAATATATCCATTTTAATATCTGCAAAAAATATTGAATTTTATATATAATAGAAATTAAAGGTAGTTTAGAAGAGATATTTACCAGAATGAAGGATTTTTTTTATTGATTTAAATTCAGTTTCATTTTAATCCTATAGATCTATTAACTTATAATTTTTAATTCAGAAAATTTCAAATGCATTCTCATATTTTTAAGAAAATTATGAAATGATTATTGCTTAATGTTCATTTATCATTATCAAATTTAAAATTTTTTCACATTATCCTAAATTCCATTTAGACTAAAATTTCATATATTTAGGCAGAAAGATGTCCCCAAAGATTTTCTCTTGTTGTACCTTACTTTATTACTTTAATTTAATATATTTTTTATTTTATTTTTTATTTTAAAGCTTTTTAATAGTAACGATTTTGATGTAGGTAGAATTATTTATATAAGGTGCTTTTAACAAACAAATGATAAATAATAATAAATTATTAGATCATGTATATTAATATTTCTTTTTCCATCATCGTAAGTTTTAACCGAATACTTATAAACATTAAGAGAAATTTCAATAATTAAATAGGATTCGAATAGATTTGTGAATAGATTTTAAAGTTATAAAGCTAATTGAAAGAACTTCTTATAATAATTTTTGAATCCCTCATAAGTTATTTACTACAATTACCCTAAGCCAAAAAATATTGATTTTATTTTAGCTAATTCAAATTTCTTTTCCATAAGGTAATCTGAAACATAATTTGGATCTCCTATTCGATTTTTACAATTTTTTCATGATTTGGATATAAAAAAAAGAGAAAAAATATAAATTGTATCATTAAATCTTGTTCAACTGAAAGCTTCTTAATTTTTTTTTCTGCACTCTATAAACTCTTACTTTACGAGTAATTGGTTTAAAAGATATTCTAAAGCTCGAATAATTCAAAGTCAAACCTATTCATGTATCTTTTTCTTTAAGATCACATCAACAATTATTAGTCTGAATCAGAAAGCCAAACTATTAATGAGATATTATAACAATTTATCACTTTATTATTTGCAGGTATATATTATTTATGATTCAATTTTTCTTTACAGACTCTATAGGAGTTTTATATAATCATTGCCTTTACTTTTTGCATGGTATCAAGTAGCCCAACAGGAAATAAGAGAAAAAACTTTAAGCGCGTGCACTTAGGAAGAAATTTTGGTTGATAAAGTGAAATAATTAAAAAAATAATCTGTATTTATTAATGAAATTGAAAGATTAAGAAATTCAGCTGGTAAATTTCCAATCAAAAATAGTATTTAGACACATTAAGTTAAAGATCTTAAAGTATAAAGAGTAAATTTATGGTATTAAATATTAGACTAGAATGTAATAAACTTTTCTTGCAATCAGTTTCGGAATAACATTTTATAAACCTTGAAGATTTGTATCTTAAAAGATGGTTAACTCCTGAACAAATCCTTGACAACATCTTTTAAGATAAACTTGAATCTTATTTTACTTTACCTTCCTTTTTCGACAGGTCCAAAGAATTGAAAAGGATAGCGTATGACATTGATGAAAAAAAAAGTAATACTTTCTTAAATTAAAAAATAGTTTATTACATAACCCAATGAATTTGTAGTACCTAAATGGACTCTAAGATTTGTATATCAGTTAGAACCTAGTAACTGTGTAAGATTAATCAAAATTTAAGATAATCATAATTGAAGATTGGTATTTTCAAAGTATAATAAACATTATTTCTTTTTTGAAGATATTATAATTTCAAAACGTTATTTTTACAATTGTTTAAATACTTGAGTTTATGATTGTGTCCGTTTGAAAAATTCTAAAAATTGTTTAATTTGTTACTAATTGTAATTTTAAATAATTTTTTTGAAAAATTGTAAAATCAAAAACTTACAAATTCTTTTTTTTTTAAATACTTGAAAGTAATTATTTATCAACTCAAATATCTCTGATTTATTGACCGAATATTTAGAGAGAACTAAAATTAGAGTTAGGCTTTTTGAGAAGCGAATTCCACAATAGGATGAAAGATATCAAATGGTAAATTTTTGCTAAAACATGAAATTATAAAACAAATTATAAAAGAAATTACAAAAAAAATTAATTAAGTGTTGAATAAAATATTTGTGAAAATACAAGATGAAATGTTGTATTTTTAATTATTAGATGATCAATCAAAGACTGCAGGCTCTGAGCATGTAACATGAATAATATTTGAAAACTCTTTTTAAATTTGACTTTCATAAATGTTAGAGTTAATCTATTTGATAGTCTATTAAATGAGATCCTTGAAAAATGAATTTTTTGTTTCATTATTATCTATTAGATGATTTCTCTCTGATTTATTAATTAAGAAATCCTTTACACATTTAATTTATTTGGGATATTAATTATAGGATTTTCATGATCATTAATAACAACGATTCCATTCTAAAATTCAGATTGATCTAATAAAATCACTTGATTTTTTTAGAAGATTAATATTTCAGAAATAGTTCTTTTTATTAATTTAAAGATAATAATTCTAAATGAACATAGACCATCAAGAATCTATTATAATCCTATAATAACTTGGATCATCAGCTTTCTGATAATGTATCATAATAGTCCACTTTAATTAAATTTCAGATTTATTGAGGTTATTTTGTCAAAGAAGAAAATTAAAAATAAACCTCTCTCTTGATAATTGTGAAAAGATCAGATTGATACTTTTTCGAAATCTTCTGTTCAGCTATAATATAAAATCTAAAATAAAATTTCAAATAGACTAATTTTTTTCAGAAATTCGAATTTGATATATTGAAAAGCCATTAAAAACTTTCAACTGATAAATATTATGAACAAGGTCTTTTAATCTAAAGAGTAGCAATTATTCTCAAACTTACATTTACAGATTTTCATTAATAAAATTAAAATTTTTGAATTGTAAAATTATTTAACTCAAAAACCAAAAATTATTACTAATATATTTAACTTTTCATCCCAATCCTCAATAAAAATTAGTTAACCTCTTTATA
>CAJJDM010000009.1:825463-837712 GCA_905182975.1 Paramecium primaurelia
ATATACTCTATTTTTTTATATAATGTTGTACTTGATAATTTTTCTTTTTTATTATAGAAAAATAAATTAATTATCAATAGAAAGTTTATGATGTTTTAGTTATTAAAAGAATAAATACAAATTTTTCCATTCTTATACATATCATGATATGGATTTAGTCCACTATATGGGATATTTGAAGGTTGAATCTTCTTTTATATATTAAATCATTAATAAAGTTTAATGAGATAGTAAAATTCAATTTAATCGTATTTATCTAGAAGCTGATGTCTAAAATTTATTTGGATGGTATGAATATTTGAGTTATTCTAACACAATACAAACAATATCTGAAGTTATAGTTTAATAAGAAGGTGCATTTTATTACATAGAAGCTTATCATTTTAATGATGGATCAGGTGGATATCGTAGTTTCTCTAAGGAAATTGATAAGTTCAGCTATAAAGTCAAATTCATTAAACAGTATTTATGAAGTATCAATATCCTATACACCAATGAAAGAAGTTATATCATTCATTGTATATAATTCAAATGGAAATACTTTATTAGCAGACAAGTATAAACTTTAATTCACTTTTTGGTAATAAGATAACTTCATAAAAAAGTGATGATATTTATATGATATAGTAGGAACTAAATCATAAAATATTAATTTTATTTCTGTTACATATACTTCATTATGAGTTTAATTAAGAGGAGGAATGCCATGTAATTATTTAATTACTGCTAGAAAAGATTATGGTAATTTATATGCTAATACTTTTGATAATTTACTTAAATAAATCATCCATTACAACATTGTTACTTTTGGAATATGGTTCTAGTTAAAAAAAAGATTCTAAAGCTGGTGGAACTGTTATTCATATCACAGGATGTAATTTCATTAAAGGAAAAATTTTTGTATTTGTTGGTATTGCAGTAAATTGGTTTTATGAAAGTATATTCACAATTGAAGTCATTTATTGTACAGCACCAACAAAATATTGATTTTAAAGTGAACGTGTTTATTTAGTAGTTCTAGCATTATAAATAAACTTGAAACAATATGTTTTGACACTAACATTAATTGAAAATTTATTTATGATCGTACTTTGACTCCAAGTTCTTAACAATTATCCAGAATCTGCTACTTAATTTACTGGATCAAGAATTTTGACAGAGGAGGATCATTAAAAAGCAGACTATAAAAAATTAAAATAAAGAATGAGATTTTTATGGACAGAAAAATTAAAAAAATAATGAAATGATTATCTCTTAAATCTTGTTAGATCCCCCGCAAGATATATGTTAACATCTGGTGATTTCGTAATAAAAAAGTTATCCTCCATGAGATACAGGAACATTAATGTGAACAGGATTAACAAGTGTTGTGTCAATAGTATTCAAAGGTCCAATAAGTTAAACTGTAACAACTACTATTTCTGGTTCTTCTTTGAATTATACTATTCCAAATTTACCATAAGGATATTACTCAACTTATTTTTAACTCCCAATTTTTATACAGATAAGACCTTGGTTACAGTAATTGAATTAAGTATTACATAAATTGTGCTGCCCCAATAGATGGTTAACTTCTGGCTATAAATGGAGTTGGATTTAATGCTAATAAAGCTCCACGTTTTAAAGTTGAAACAACAATTTGTACTGAATTAGAATTAGTTTCCAGTGTAGAAATTAAATGTAGAATGGCAGATGATCAGGAATATCTGCAGTTGTAACATTATATAATAGCTTTCTGAAAATGATTCAGCAATACCTTATACAGCAACTTATACTTTAATAATTAACCCATCTTCTTGTTCTCTTACATTTGCAGCAATTAGTTGTGCTACATATGATTCAACTTAACCGTCTTATTTGGCTACCTCTGGAAATTTTGCTCTTGTATTCAGAGGTGTTATATATTCTGGTGCTAGTATTGTTGTTACATTGGAAAACATGATTCATAAAATAACTAGAACCTGTTTCAGCATAATCAAATAGTCATTAACAGCTACCTTTTCAAATTTACCAGTATGAGTCTATTTGATTTATGTATCATTTGACACTAAATATGCATACATTGGCGATTTTACTAAATTTCAATTGATTGTTTAAGTAGGTTTAGCAACTTCTAATAATCCAACAGTATCCTATGTTGGTGTAATGATTACATTTACAGGAACATCTTTTGACACTCTTAAATATTAAAATGTTATTTTCCTATTACAAGTGCAACATAGACTGCACTTTCATGTGAAGGTCCTAAATTATTGAAAAAATCTATTATATATTAATATTCTGCATTGTAAGAGCCTGCATGAAATATTAACCATCAGAAGTAAATTTATTAGGAGATATTCAAATATACAAAAGATGATACTACTTGGTAGACTTTATCAACAGTTGATTAAATTGTTCATACAGTTTGGAATATTTATGTAACTTAATGAGATATCACTGGTATTAAAGAAATTAGATCATTTGATTCAAGAGGAATTACTGGTTCATCATATTGATTAGCAGAAATTGAATTATCAGATTTAATATTATCAAATAGAAATAATGCTTAATCTGTCCCAACATCATATAATGCAGAAATTTCAGTAAATGTATAAGCTATTGGTATATTATCAAATACAATTAATTATCCCTTAATTATTGTTAATATTGTTAATATTGCCACTCCAGCTACAGTTAGATTTACTGAAGAAGCAGTTTTTTCTATTGCTGGTCTAGAATTAGTAAATGCTTAAACTACAGCAATTAATGATGCAGTAATAAGTAATATTAAAAGAGTTACAGCAACTTAAATCGTATGTAAAACTTGAATCAAGGATATAGAATAGAACTGATGGAAATATAGTAGTGAACAATAAAAAATACATATATGATACAAAATGGGTAGATATCATATATTTGGAGTGGATATGAATATCCATGAAATGGAGATTCATGTATTGTTAATGTTGGAGAAACTTTGATAGTATATGTCAAAAAACCTAAATCGATGTACATTTTAGTTGAAAGGACTCTCTAATTCTTTGATGAATTAGATACATCTATGGATGCTCATTATGTTGTTATTAGAGAAGCCAAACTCAATGTCCCGAATTATTGACTCATGAATATAAAGTATATTACTTTTTATAGTGTTCAAGAAACTGTATAAATGCCTACTACTGGTAATAACATTATTGTCAACACACATTTTAAGCAGGAGCAACTCAAATCATAGGGGATGATGGCGTAGACTGGAAGGTAGTAGAATATATTGTCATAAAATCCATTGAATTTGAACATATGCATTACTGATGTTAGTTTTGCACCAAAACTTTTAGACTTGATTTACAACTTACATATAAATATATTAATCAGCTATGTTTAATGATTCATGGAATGCCTGAGAAAAGAGCTATAAGTAAAATATCAAATTCAGAATTCAGATATGGTAGTTAAACCAAGAATTATTGGTAGAGATCCTATTTATTTCTACTTGAATGGAGAAGTATAAGAATCATATTATGATTTTTGTACTCTTTGTTTGACTATTCATGGTGTTCATTATTTGAAGGTTCAAAAGAATATCTGTTATAACACTTTTGGATATGTTATTTTCTTCAAAAATGGTATCTTCAACAAATAATGTTGTTGAAGATAATCTTGCAATTATGAAATAAACTTGCATCATGTTATAAACACATCTCACTGTAGGTGCATATTGGGTTACAAAAGCATATAGTATATTAAGAATGAATGGCTCAGGAGGTTCATAATTGTATGGATTTTTGTATAAACTACAATAAATTCTTAGATGGACCGTCTTCTACTTAAGATATTTATCCTCCAGGTCTAAATATACTTGAAATTAAGGAGAATTAGCCAATTTCAAATCGTAGATTTTGACTTCGTATTTTCTAAATGGTAGCAAAAAAATTCTATTGTTTAGAACCTCTATATATGGTCTAATGATTAACCATACATAGATAATCCAAGTTTAGAAAAATAGTGAGTGTGTTATTTTCGGAGAAGAATTGGGTAACATTAATTTTAAAGACATTATTTTAGTTGATTTTAAATTTACAGGCTACTAAGCTCGCAAGGTTAATTTTTCAGCAGAATGAGCTGTTTAAGATGATACATTAATTATTGGTACATCTAGTTTAAATGGAAATCTGATAATACTTATTATCAAGAACAAATAGAGTTTTAACTAATAAAATNGTATATTATCAAATACAATTAATTATCCCTTAATTATTGTTAATATTGTTAATATTGCCACTCCAGCTACAGTTAGATTTACTGAAGAAGCAGTTTTTTCTATTGCTGGTCTAGAATTAGTAAATGCTTAAACTACAGCAATTAATGATGCAGTAATAAGTAATATTAAAAGAGTTACAGCAACTTAAATCGTATGTAAAACTTGAATCAAGGATATAGAATAGAACTGATGGAAATATAGTAGTGAACAATAAAAAATACATATATGATACAAAATGGGTAGATATCATATATTTGGAGTGGATATGAATATCCATGAAATGGAGATTCATGTATTGTTAATGTTGGAGAAACTTTGATAGTATATGTCAAAAAACCTAAATCGATGTACATTTTAGTTGAAAGGACTCTCTAATTCTTTGATGAATTAGATACATCTATGGATGCTCATTATGTTGTTATTAGAGAAGCCAAACTCAATGTCCCGAATTATTGACTCATGAATATAAAGTATATTACTTTTTATAGTGTTCAAGAAACTGTATAAATGCCTACTACTGGTAATAACATTATTGTCAACACACATTTTAAGCAGGAGCAACTCAAATCATAGGGGATGATGGCGTAGACTGGAAGGTAGTAGAATATATTGTCATAAAATCCATTGAATTTGAACATATGCATTACTGATGTTAGTTTTGCACCAAAACTTTTAGACTTGATTTACAACTTACATATAAATATATTAATCAGCTATGTTTAATGATTCATGGAATGCCTGAGAAAAGAGCTATAAGTAAAATATCAAATTCAGAATTCAGATATGGTAGTTAAACCAAGAATTATTGGTAGAGATCCTATTTATTTCTACTTGAATGGAGAAGTATAAGAATCATATTATGATTTTTGTACTCTTTGTTTGACTATTCATGGTGTTCATTATTTGAAGGTTCAAAAGAATATCTGTTATAACACTTTTGGATATGTTATTTTCTTCAAAAATGGTATCTTCAACAAATAATGTTGTTGAAGATAATCTTGCAATTATGAAATAAACTTGCATCATGTTATAAACACATCTCACTGTAGGTGCATATTGGGTTACAAAAGCATATAGTATATTAAGAATGAATGGCTCAGGAGGTTCATAATTGTATGGATTTTTGTATAAACTACAATAAATTCTTAGATGGACCGTCTTCTACTTAAGATATTTATCCTCCAGGTCTAAATATACTTGAAATTAAGGAGAATTAGCCAATTTCAAATCGTAGATTTTGACTTCGTATTTTCTAAATGGTAGCAAAAAAATTCTATTGTTTAGAACCTCTATATATGGTCTAATGATTAACCATACATAGATAATCCAAGTTTAGAAAAATAGTGAGTGTGTTATTTTCGGAGAAGAATTGGGTAACATTAATTTTAAAGACATTATTTTAGTTGATTTTAAATTTACAGGCTACTAAGCTCGCAAGGTTAATTTTTCAGCAGAATGAGCTGTTTAAGATGATACATTAATTATTGGTACATCTAGTTTAAATGGAAATCTGATAATACTTATTATCAAGAACAAATAGAGTTTTAACTAATAAAATTAGAATTCATTATCATATAATTAATTCTGAGTTAAATTTATCATAATTGTATTTACAGGTAAAAAGAAGGGAAATCTTTTGCGATTAAGATGCTAAAATTTCAGAATTAAGTTGTGGAGCTTATATTATAGCATAGAAAAAAGATATTGATAGAAATTTACAATTTGTTAATCATCCATAGGATTATTTGGATAATTCTATTATTTGTGCAATGAATTACGTTACCAATAAAGTTGGAATTTATAATCCTACTCCAGTACAAGATTTTACAGGAACTGATATGAGACTTTATAGATTGAATAGCACGAATATTAGACTAAAAATAGTCTTTTTGAAAATTATAAAGTAGAGCTATGATTTTAAAATATCATTTGCAAGTGTTTTTGGGCACGCTTCACTTATCATATACATTTTAAATTTGGAGCAAATGATTCATCAAGTATGGGTATCTTTGCCTCTCATTACTTTAATTAAGCAGATGATACTGTATTTGTTAGATATGATTATTCTGCTAACAGACAAACATTTGATATTTTGAGAAAAATAGTAGGATTATTCCCTATAAATTACCCAAATGTTAATAAATGGCAAATATTAACACTTGAAATTAGGGTGATTTTTATGATGATAAAACAATTAAATTATTCTTTTTATGCTTATCTGGTAAGAATAAGAAGCTATTTGACTATGTTGAGCTCAGATAATTTATTTTTAGATAACAATGTGATAGATTAGGAGATATACCTTTGGAAGATGAATTTAGATATTGCAGTAATCCTGCAACTTGAATATATAATAATGAACCTGTTTATATCATGTTATCTTGGATGTCTATCTAAACTTGTTATTTAACTATTTTGGATCATTAATTTTTGATGAGAGAAAACCATCTACTAAATTAGAAGAAGATAGAATTTGTGTTAGATGAGGAACAGTATTTGCTTGTAATTAAACTCATGCATTACCTGGAAAAATTAATAATAATCCATTAGTAATTGATGCTACTTTAGATATGTTTAATAATTTTCTTGCTGTCACAAGAACTATGGAATTGTATTCAACTGCACCTGGAATAGTATTGATTAGATTGGTTAGTTAAGAAGAGGCTGGTTTAACAACTATTATATAAGCAGAATTTGTTGATTGGGTTGTTGGTTACGATATTGTATTTGGCCATTTAGGTAGCAATCCAGAATGAAGAAAGATAAGATCATATTTCATCTATTTCTAGATGTGGTATAACTTTAAATAAGAATATGATTTTGATAATTATGGTGCTCCTTCTGTTAGCCTGGAATATACCATATCTAAGCCTTGAATAGGACTATTAGATATAAGAGCTGTTGTTACACATTTAAAAGAAAAATACACATTTAAGGAGGGCCTAGTATTCATAATTTTGGATGCAGAGTTTTAATTTATTAATTTGAAGAACCTGAAGCTAATTTTTGATTCCAAGAAGAGGATACACTGTTTTACATGTATTGAACCTTTTTCATTGTGGTTTATATGATAATCAAAAAAGTGGGTTAGATTTTATAAATCTTAATAGTGATATAATTAAGAGTTCAAGTGAAGTTGTAGAATGCTCCTACTTATATGTTAATAACTGATGAAGATTCATATTATATTACAACAAATAATAATATATTCTTTGCTGGTATCAAAGCTTTGGTGTAGATTAATATCGGTTAATATGTGGGTTGTATTTGCCTATCTTATTACATGGATGAATTAGTATCATCTAAAATTACAATATAAATAGTAAATATATCTGCAAATGTTGGAGGATAAGGATCATAAGTTACAGGATTCTGTTTTTATGCCAAGTATATGTTCATACGCAGATCAACATTGATTCTATAATAATCATTTTCTCAGGTACTATGTTTTCTTGTTTTGGTGAGAAATAAAATCCTAAAAGTTAATGTTGTTACATATCAGGATTATATGCTCATCATAAGGAAGTTGGTATTATGTATGCAGTTTTATTGAGTAGAGATAACTTGAAAAATCAATGCTATTTGAGAATGAATAAGGCATAGCATTGAGACCTTGATATTCAAACAGAAAGGATAGATAAACTAATATTATGCTTTAAATTTATGTGTATATCTGATATTAATATGTGTGATTTAATCAAATAAATTTTATAAGTAGCAAATAGTGAAGAAAAATTATAATTATGTTATAGCCTCTCTTTGATCAATTTCTTAAATATTTGTAGAAAAATATTAATAAATAATTAATCATACTTCATGGAGTTATTCCTTCTTTTACAATTATATCTCTTTTTAGACACTATCATCAGATAATAATTTCCATTATTAGTATTGCTCAAAGAAGGGTAAGTTAATTCATCATCATGCCTGCTAAATAATTTTAATTTCTAGAAGTTAGTAATTTGATGAGGATTATTTTAAATCAAATCGTAGTTAATAAGTAATTGAAGAAAATTAGGTAGCATTTTTACAATTTAGTAACCCAATAGATATTTGATGAAAATTTCTTAAACCATCTTAAATAGTAAAGAACTCTAGAAATTTATTGATGTAACAAAGAAAAGGACTCAGAATTTCTTAAATTTGCAGTTTCTTGAAATTTGCAAGGTTCAAATGAAATTATTCTGAAAAAATTCAGTTAATTTCGCTTCAAAAAAGTCATGTTTGATAAATTCCACTTGATGTACTTATTTCTATTGATCCATATAATAAAAAAGAGTAAAGACTCATCAATAAAATATATAAAAAAATTAAAATTCTAATTAAATTAAAGGTATGAATAAGGAAGGATTTCAAAGTTATTCTTTAAAGAATTTGATTATCGATAAATATTTTGCTTATATTAAAAATTAGAAGATTAAAGAGGATATCATCTGTCTAAATTTAATGTATAATTGATAGAGTACTGATAAAAATCATCTTAATTAGGAGTGGAATACAAATTTGAGAAGCAGATTTTATTATGCTTTCATCAAAAGAAATCTCACAAGCTTGGTTTTTATCTTTTAATTCTATATGAATAATACTAAAGTTAATTAATGAAGTTGTTTTTTAAACTAATTTTTAATTTTTGCTAAAATTTTAAATAATATTTGGAAAGTTATCCAATTTCAACTTAAGATATGCTCTTCTAAATGATATTTGACAATGTTTAGCAAATAAAGTCTTCAATTGATTATTGAACATCAGAGATTATCATATTTAAAATTTAAAGTTAATCACATTTACTTTGTTAATTCGAATGGAAACTCCAAAAAGAGATTCAATAATCAAGAGTTATTTTCAGAATAAATCCTTTCCAATCTAGTAATATAATACTTATTTGCATAAAATGTATATACTTGAATTGGATTATTAATATATTAGATAGTATTAGAAATTTCTAATTTAATTATAATGAGTTTGTATAATATTTTAATAGAATTATAAAAAGATTTAATATTAATATTAATTATGAATCAAAATAATGATACTAATCTCAAATGCCCTAATTCAGAACATGTCAATAATGTAAAATTAGTATGTGTTAATGAATCTTGTAAAGCAGATAGATTATAATGCATTTAATGTATATAAAATGGAATTCATGTTTCTCATCTTTAAAATTAATAAGATTTACCATTTTTGTTTTACAATAATTCAAATATTGAAAAACAATGTGAAGACTTAATTATAGATTTGAATAAAATTAATGGATATGGCTTATTAATAATTCTAATTTTTGATTGGAGGAAGTAGATCAAAATATCAGAAATCTAAACATTAATTCCTTGAATTAGATTCTAAATAAAAGAATTCTTTCTTTGCAGAAAGTATTAGAATCAAATCATTTTAACAAACTAACTAAATAAATCAAATAATCAATAAAAGAGTTTCAAGATTTAATTGTAAAATAATTATCTAATTTAAAATTATCTGAATTAAATCTTTATCAAATATCTAATTTAGATTTTAATAAATCAGAAGAATTACATAAAAAAGGTAA
Source organism: Paramecium primaurelia (assembly GCA_905182975.1). Lineage (NCBI taxonomy): Eukaryota > Ciliophora > Oligohymenophorea > Peniculida > Parameciidae > Paramecium > Paramecium primaurelia. Next base: position 835,252 of record CAJJDM010000009.1, read on the forward strand.
TAAATATATTAAATTAGGTTAAGAAATAAATATTTATGGTCCAAATTCAATTATATATTAAGATGATAAAAATTTTTAAGATACAATTAAAATATTTGATGAATCACTAATTTTTAATCCAAAACATTCTCTTTCATTATGGTGTAAAGGTATGATTATTATTTAAAATGTTAGCGAGCAGTTTAAGGATGCTTAGTTAATACAATGAAGCAATCGTCTGTGCAGATAAAGCATTGTAAGTAGATCCAAAACATTGTAATTTATTATGTACCAAAAGTACTAATTATTTTTGATATGAAGGTAATTCATAAGATTATTGAAAATGTTTAAGTAATCTATGGTATTGATTGAGTAATCTCTATAAATTAATCCAAATCACTTTGATTCATTGAGGGCAAAAGGTGAAAGTATCTTTTTAATTAATAGGTATATGTTTACAAGATTAGAATTAATATTAAGAAGCTTTAATATTTTATGAAAAAGCACTCAAGATCAATCCAAATAATTAATGGACTAGAGACAGAAAAGGGATTATCTATACCAAATATTTAGATGAATGTTTAAAAGCTATTAATTAAAAATGAGTTTTTATAAGTATACAGACTGAAAATATATTAATATCATATTTAATATTTCGACACCTCAATCATTCATTTTGTTTCGTACTTCATTAATTGTTAGGAAATTAACCATTTGAAAGTTTAAATATTTTAAGTTACAGCATTTAAAATACCCAAAACTAATATGTTTTAATTTATCTTAATATTTATTAACTTGTTATTTACTAATCATATACTTTATAATATTTATTTATGGGAATCTTATTATAAATATTCTCTTAGATATTTAAAAGACTGAGTGCATCATATTGGCACACATGGTGTGGATGTGAATTTGTAATAACATTAAACTATTATTACGTTGCAATTAAGTTTAATTTTTAATAATAATTTTAATTCTGAAGAAAAATTTGTATGGAAATGTTTATTTAAAATATTTCAATATTGTATTACAGGTTTAAGAAAAAACAATGCTTGCCTTAAGGTAATTGGAAAATAAACAAACTACCATTATATTATAGCACTAAATATCTGTTTAATTTATTGGATGTTTTTAAAAATTGTTAAATCATACATCCATATCTTTAGGACAAATTTTCATTCATTATTACTGAAGCAATAATTACTTTAATATATTAGATTATAATATAAACAAATATTCTAGCTCCTAATTTTAATGAAAAAGACTCTCTTAATTAGTCTCTTCGCTTCTAAACCATTTGATAAAACCAACTCTGTTTTCATAGATTATTTCAGAATTATTTCTTAATCAATATAAATTCTTTTATTCTATTATATGTTTTTTTTACTTTATCTGCAATTAATATTTTTTTATTGTTGTTCACAAATGCTCGAGAAAACTAAATTTTAAATAGAGCATCCAAAAATTGAATTGAATAAATAAAACCTTACAAACATATCAAAAGTTTAGATTAATTTAGAGCACTCTGGTTTTTAACACATGATATATTTTTCTCTCAGTTTATTCAAAATATCTTGATGGTATTTCAAATTTTCTTAATAAAATTTAGAATCTTAACTTTTTTTTGGTAGTAATTTCGTCAATTTAAGAGTCTTTCCTAGTTATCTTGCTAGTTTAATTTAAATACATTCAACTCACCTTCAACAGATTATTATCGTTCAAGTTTTTTGTATATTGTCTTTATATACTCTTAAAATTAATCCTAAGTCTATAATTATCAATCTTCTCATCCCCAAAAAAATAAATACGTTAAAATTAGACTTATTTTTAATCTCTTAAGCAGAAATTATTTACCCTCATTAAACTTTTCGATTGGGAATTTCTAACATTCATATACAACTAATTAAATATTACTATATATGAAAATCTAAATATTGAGGGTTCATAGTGATGGACAGGTTATTCTTGATTAATTATTATTATATGAAATCTTTCTTTTTAAATAATTTAAACTATTTTAACTCATCAAATTTAGTAAAATCCGCCTTTAGATTATTTATTAATGGAGCCTATAACGCCATATATTTTGTCCATTTTACACTTGTTCGAGTATGGTATTGTCGGGTTATTCTTGAGGTTCATGGCGTACACTTCAAACCAGCTCTAGACCATTCTTTTAATTACAATTCTTCTTCTGAAAAATTTTCATTTTATTTTTATTCCTAAAATAAATAGAATAATGCTCATTTGTATTAATAATTTATAAAAACACATTTTTGGGCTCGTGAAATTTTGGTTTTTTTTGGCTTGAGAAAAAACCTAAAAAATTTTTATTAGGATATTATTTAATTGAATAACTTGAATTTGTTAATAATGATTTGGTTATTATATTCGTATACATAAAAATTTTTAAACTTTGGAAGATATGAAAAAATGTTTAAATGTTTAACAATAAAATATTCAAAATCACTTATCCTTC
>CAJJDM010000010.1:6016-129539 GCA_905182975.1 Paramecium primaurelia
AGAAAGGGACATTACAAAGAATAACTACAGTTTTAACTGTCATCAAATAAGTTATATGTAATTCTTCAAAATACTCTGATAAATAAAAATAAAACTAGGATGCAACAAATATATTTTATTTCATAATAAACACCATTTCTCGATTGAAGACTCAATATATTTATATTTAGACCATAGTAAACTTTTTTTTTGGTATTTTTTTATACTTTCAAATGATAACTGTATATTATCTCACATCATAAATTTATGATGTGTTCGAACTTCAATCAGATTATTTTGGTAGCAATTAATCTCAGTCAGATCTTAGAACTTAAGCATAAAAATGAATTTACTGAAAAGGTGTTTATCAATTAAAAATTCATTCTTTTTAATTATGAGTGAATCTTAATTAATATTTGGCGAAAACAGTATATTTAGAATATTATAAACAAATAAATTAATGTTACAATAATTTTGTAAATGATTTTCTCAATTAATATGTATTAGCCTTGTTTCCTAAACTTCTTCCTCATTTCTCGTCTTTTTATAACAAAGAAATCCTAAAAAACAAAAAATAAGCATCCAACTAAAATTAGTATTATCTACCAAGCTTTAAAACTTGATCCTTCATTATCTGGTTTGATATTTAATTTAGTTTATTTAGAAATAGATCTGTAATCATTAGAAAAGGTTATTGTTAAGGTTTGGTTTTCAAGTTTGTCACTTTATCCAAAGCTCAAACTTAAATCCTTTCTAATCTCATATTGATTTAATCACTTAATGACTTTACTTGATATCAAAGTTAATTTAAGTATTGTAAATCAGTAATAAAAGTATTAGTTGACAATAAAACAAAATCAATGCAATCAGCATTTCTCTCAGGCATTTCGATATCAAAAACTTAATTTAATGACGCAGGGCCATATATGTTGGTACTAATATAAATTTTTTAACTCACTTATTTGTAAAAAAAATGGAACATTTAGAACCATTTTTATTTAGAAATCCAAATTAATTTGACCATAATCTATTTTTGGTTAGCTTTGCTTTTGAAGATATTATATATGTTGCAGCTAATTTTATTTATTTTTAAATTTTACTTTAGAAATGATTTATTGATTCTCCAATTTATTAAATTTATTAAACAAATGAAAAATCGGATTATTCTTGTTCTAAACTATATCTAAGAGAAACAATATCAAATAAATTTTATGATACTTACCATTATAAGAATTCATCAGCAGTAGGATAAATCTGTACATTGTTAATTTCAGCAATACAGTCATATTAATTGACTATTTTTACAATCAATTTGAATTGTATTCTCTCCTCATGAAAATCATTATAAGCTATTTATGTGATTTTTTAGCTCCGTAAAGCTTTTAATTGATTATTAAATACAAGAATTGGCGATTTTTAGATTCCATAAATTTATGGGGGATTTTCTATTTATGAGAAAAAAAATTATCTTTTTTAGCAAAAAACAAACCTAGTTGTATTGGGCTCTCCTCCTAATCTTTTCCATTTGATAAAATAATGCGACCAATAATAACAGTAGAAATAAGAGAAGAAGAATCTAAATCTAAATTATAAACACAAACATAAATGAAATTTTAGTCTCTGTAAGGTATAACTAATGATTTGTAGACATCATGGATTGCTAACTTATTCATTACACTTAAATTTCCATATCTGAAAATAGCAGCTGACAAAGCTTTAGAAGTAAGGAGTGTGTTAACTGTAGAATGAGCAGTAAATTCAAATTTAAAGCCATATTGTGAAACATCAGAAGTCAAAATTATGAGAGATATCTTCAAAGAATCTGAAATCTAATCATAAGTTGGTTCCCAAAAAAATGAAACGTTAGAAATTTAGTTGTTGAGAGTCTGTATTATTCAACTTAATTATTTAAATAATCATGAAGATCTAGTGTTTCAATTGACAAATATTGAAATTCATACACATCTGAAATAAAGAAATCTAAAAAAATAAATCCATTACATGAATTGCTAATAATCAGTTTATAAGAGTATTAATTATTCCCACAATCTTTTTATCTGGCAACTGAAAAATCAGTTGGCTACAAATCCTGTAAAGGAGTTATTAATTTCTCATTTATAAGTATGTAGATCTATTTAAGAAAATTATTCAAATCTCCATTCCTCCTCTAGCTTAACTATTCCGATGAAGAACATTATCCCAAATGCAAAAAATCCGTTATTAAAATAAGTGCATTCTATCTCTAAATTCAAATTTTTAAAGGTTTCTTGATTGATTGGATAAATGGCGGTTTACAATTGAATATTGGTTTAGCATTATTCACAATCAATTGTAAAATTTCCAATTTATCCAGAATACCATTCGTTACCCAACCTAATAGTTTGAATATCATAAATTGATAATATTTTTAAACCAGATTATGAAAAAGGGAAGTCATTCTTATTGAATGTAATTTATTTAAAGTAGAGAAGATTTTCACTTATTAAGAAATATTTAAAGTGTTAAATTTCTCAGGCTTACCTTAGAAGTTATAATTATTTATCTATAAATTTAATGAAAAGAAATCTGAATAAATATCTTATTTGATTTTGGAGTTAACAATCATTATAGCTTCANTTCTCTCCTCATGAAAATCATTATAAGCTATTTATGTGATTTTTTAGCTCCGTAAAGCTTTTAATTGATTATTAAATACAAGAATTGGCGATTTTTAGATTCCATAAATTTATGGGGGATTTTCTATTTATGAGAAAAAAAATTATCTTTTTTAGCAAAAAACAAACCTAGTTGTATTGGGCTCTCCTCCTAATCTTTTCCATTTGATAAAATAATGCGACCAATAATAACAGTAGAAATAAGAGAAGAAGAATCTAAATCTAAATTATAAACACAAACATAAATGAAATTTTAGTCTCTGTAAGGTATAACTAATGATTTGTAGACATCATGGATTGCTAACTTATTCATTACACTTAAATTTCCATATCTGAAAATAGCAGCTGACAAAGCTTTAGAAGTAAGGAGTGTGTTAACTGTAGAATGAGCAGTAAATTCAAATTTAAAGCCATATTGTGAAACATCAGAAGTCAAAATTATGAGAGATATCTTCAAAGAATCTGAAATCTAATCATAAGTTGGTTCCCAAAAAAATGAAACGTTAGAAATTTAGTTGTTGAGAGTCTGTATTATTCAACTTAATTATTTAAATAATCATGAAGATCTAGTGTTTCAATTGACAAATATTGAAATTCATACACATCTGAAATAAAGAAATCTAAAAAAATAAATCCATTACATGAATTGCTAATAATCAGTTTATAAGAGTATTAATTATTCCCACAATCTTTTTATCTGGCAACTGAAAAATCAGTTGGCTACAAATCCTGTAAAGGAGTTATTAATTTCTCATTTATAAGTATGTAGATCTATTTAAGAAAATTATTCAAATCTCCATTCCTCCTCTAGCTTAACTATTCCGATGAAGAACATTATCCCAAATGCAAAAAATCCGTTATTAAAATAAGTGCATTCTATCTCTAAATTCAAATTTTTAAAGGTTTCTTGATTGATTGGATAAATGGCGGTTTACAATTGAATATTGGTTTAGCATTATTCACAATCAATTGTAAAATTTCCAATTTATCCAGAATACCATTCGTTACCCAACCTAATAGTTTGAATATCATAAATTGATAATATTTTTAAACCAGATTATGAAAAAGGGAAGTCATTCTTATTGAATGTAATTTATTTAAAGTAGAGAAGATTTTCACTTATTAAGAAATATTTAAAGTGTTAAATTTCTCAGGCTTACCTTAGAAGTTATAATTATTTATCTATAAATTTAATGAAAAGAAATCTGAATAAATATCTTATTTGATTTTGGAGTTAACAATCATTATAGCTTCATTGTAAAGTGCATAGAGTTTTTCTTCTCCTTCAACTTTTAAATACAAATAAGTTTAATGTAATCCACATGAAGCAATTAATATTTATTTTTAGTCAGAAATAAGTGCATCAGCAATATCCCAAGCTCGGTCCAAGGCTTCATGTTGAGGAGTATTAGGTTTGACGACTAAGAAAAAAGATTTACTACTGTATAGACAGACACCTCTAACAAACAAATGACCAGTTTCTTCATTAAAGTCAGCATTTAAAGGAGTAGAAATATCATACCAACAAAAGTATAATTTCTTCTGCAAATAGACATGATCTATATCTGCAAAGTTGTATTCATAGATTTAAGCATCTTTTGCATCATTAGATGATTTGCCTTGGACAACAAAAAATGTGACTTTTCCTATAGAAATTGAATAATCTAATTTTGGAGTAATTTTTATGGTGTTAATGAATGAAAACAAAGTAAAATTTGAGTCTAAAATTAGAATATTCTTTTTATATTAAATAAAAAGAATATTTGGGTTTAATTTTTTATTTGTGAAAAATGCTTTTGGTTCCCAATCTTCATAATCATATTATTAAAATGAATTTTTTTTTAAAGTTGCTTATACGGAAAGCTCAGGTCTGTAAATAAAGAATGTAAAAATATCCTTATTAGCTGTATGAATTAAAAGATAATCCATGTATTAAAAAATACTTAAAATTTAATTTGATGTCTGTAGAATCTAATTTTATTGTTTTTAAATTGTAAAAAGGTTAATTGTCTTAACTAAGACCTAAAATCTAAACACTATAATCTGTGTCTACGTACATTAAATAAAATTTATAATTAGATAGCCAAATTTAACAATTGTATCTGGTTAATCTAGATGAAATATCTAAATTCTAAACAAAAACTTCACATTAGTTTGTATCCTTGTAAATTGGAGAATAAATGCATCTTAGAAGTTGAAGTGCCAAATCTTCAGTTTACAAAAATTAATAGACGATTCTACCATCTTAAGTTGAAATCATTTAAGCAAAGATCACATTTTTTGGCTAAGTAGGACTTTAAATTAGTTCTACTCTTTTTCTTATAGAAGTGGTAATTTCTGTACCTCCAATTTATACTGGTTTAGTTAATTTATATTAAAGATTACGTCCTGAGGCCTATTTTTTCATTATCGATTGAGCTTGGCCTTCTGCAATCGATTTTGGAAAAGGCATGGATTGATCATCTAGCCTATAAATCCAACTTTCATTATCTTCGATAATTTAATATGTTAGGGAAACTACACATTATTGATTATTTGGAGCTTTGACTTTAATAACAATGACTTTCTTTTCTTAAAGCTTATCGCTTCCAGGAAAATATAGATATCCATTAGAAAATGTATATCTATATGAGTTTATGGTATTTAGTAGGATAAAATCTGATTCAAATTCATTCACTAATAAGATATCAGTGGAATTTATATTTAATTAAGAATTAAGGTAGAATCTATGATTTTCAAAATCATATTTATAAAAATAAGCCTTTTTATCATTTCTTACTATAATATTATCCTGAGATATTTTAATACTGCTTGGATAATCTAATTGGATAAATGGCAGTTATTGAGTACCATAAAAAATTTTATATGAAACAGAAAAGCTGTTTTATTAAAGAAATACAATCATACCATCTTCAGAGTAGTTCAATTTCTCTTCTTGACTATGATCGAAGGCAAATAATATTTCTTTTCTTTCAAATTCATAAAATTTATGAACTAAATTCCATTCCCCTGTTTACAATAATTTGACCACCACCAGACCCTGTAAGAAGTCTAGTAAGTAAATGAATCCATTATAAGAAATCTTGAAATCCACTATATTAAATTTAAGATCACTTCTTCTAAACAAAATTACAGAGTCGACATCATCTAAAAGATAGTTTGTAAGTAGAGTTTAATCATTTAACTCAATATATAAGTTTACACAATTGGATTTTAATAAGGTTTTTCTTTAGGTTTCAAAGAATAACTTAGTGTAACTCTAACAATTTAAGTTGTTTCATTTCCTAATTCACTTTTTTAGTAATACAACCCTATATATCTTTAGTTGTATAATTTGATGAATGCTTCATCTTCAAAAAAAGTTATATCTTTTGTTTATTTCGAGTAGAGATAAAATACATCAGTTTTTTTTGTAATTTAATTATCAATCACTTCCTTTTAGCAATCAATTATGAATTTATTGTTTTAAATGTATTCTACATCGAAACACTATAGACCATTACTCACTGGTGCAATTTTCACCATATTTTTGAAATCCGAAGTTGGAATTTTATCTTATATTCTACATAGACTAATACCCTTCTGAAAAAAAATTGACTCTTCTGTCTTACTTTGGTCTAAAAAGACAAACAATTCATCCATTATTAAGTTTACCTGGAGCGAAAAGCTTTTACCTATCTGATATTAGTTGCAGCTAAATGAATTAAATTTAAAAATACAAGTCACATGAATTGAGCTGTTCCCTGTATTGCAACCGGATTGACTATTTTAAATATTCTTCTTTTAAATCATAATTAAGATCTTCTCCCTCAAATAGGTGATCACGAAGATTTATTTATAATTGATCTACTTTTGAAGCTAAAATTAAAAGATTATTAATACAGCATCCTTTTTACTAGGCATTCACAGTAAAAAGGCAAATTTAGAATATTATTAGAAAAGATTTAATCTTTTACTTCATTAATAATTTAATTTATAAAGTGGATTTAAAATAAGTAATTAAAAATTGAAAATATTTGCTATTTTCAAAGGTTTATGATTGCTATTTTTACTATTTATAATTAAAAAAAATAATTCTTATTAAAGTTTTAGATTAGATTATTATGTAACTAGTTTTAAGAAGAATCAAAAAAAAAATTGCCAATCTTCTATTTTTTTAGAAAGTTTGGTCTCTACCTTTTCTCCTATATAAATTGATTTAAAATAGCCTAAAATTAAATAAACTAAGCTACTTGATAAATTTCTTCTGTGTAATCCTTTGAAGATGAGCTTGATGTGATCAAAAAGTTCAAATATTATTGAATCTTTGAAAATTCATTTGACAAGTTTAAAGTAATATTTTATTTTAAGGCTCATTTATTCCTATTAAACTATTTTCTTTCTATTTGTATAGGTTAAAATCTGCTGATAAATTGAAAACTTTTCAATTTATCAGTTCGAATTCCTCTATTGTTTTTATAATTGTTTTTTTGTTAAATTGCTGTACTTTTTTTCTATTGGTATAACTTGAAGAGTCTAATGGTAAGCAAAAATATTGCCAACCAAAAAAATATTATGTATTATTGTTATCCTAATATGTGCCCATTTTATTAGAAATATAAAACATTCAGTTTCTAGTGTATTGAGAAATCTACTAAGCAATCAATACTTAATAATTTAAGTTATTTTGATTTCTAAAATCTTTTTGATAATTTTTCTGCCCTTTTTCTAAAGCTCTTTTCATTTGTTAAAATGAAAGGATATATATTTTGAAAAAACTAAAACCTTAAATAGTTTAATGATCACAAATTTTTTTATTCTTTATCAAACAAAAAATTTTATATTGAAACATTTTTAGGAATATAAGCATTTACTTAAGGTAATCAATCTAAATAAAAACTTAATGAAAGTAAATTGTTAATTTATGTTAAAAGGGGCTGCTAATTTATGTAAAATAGTCTATTGTCATTTTAGCAAATTGCTAGTTGTTTAATACCTATTCAAATAAAACAGTAATTTTATAACTATTTTCTTTAAATTCTAAATTCAAGGTACAACAATTAAGTAATTAATTTATGATTAAATCTAGTTATGATACTAATAGTTTATGAAATGAAACTTACTAGAATTTAACTAATAGATAAGAATAAATTCTTTTTTTTTATTTGCTACATAAACAACAATTTTTATATTGTATAATATTTGAATAAAACTTGTTTTAGTTAAGGATTATAGACAGAGATCATCTTTTAGATCTGCTAATTTATTACTTAGTAATTCGTTACAATTAGCAAGGTTACAAGATTATGATAATATTTCAAATAAATTTGTTGTAAATTGGTTAACCTAATATTGATATGTTTTTTAATTAGAAATTTTTTCATTTATTATTCAACTTATTTACAAATATCACCTCGTAATTAGCTAAAGGATGACTAGAATCGATCATCTAACTAAAATAAGTTTAAAGGAATTTTAATCAACTACTCAGTATGATAGGTAAAAATTAAACTACATAATGAGTGATGTTAGCAAGTATGATGAAATATGGGTATCAAAAACAGATTTTGACTAATTATGAAGTTCTTTCAAAGCTTTAATAGATTCTAATTGATCAAAATTATTCGTTGTCACCAATAAAAGTTAATAAATATTTAACTTGTCATAAGACTAAACAAACACCCTAAAATTCTCTCTGAAATTGATAACATCATCTTTTAAGAAATAGAAGGCTCACTCTTAAAAAACCCACAAATTTCAAAACATAGGAACATAATCATAATCCTAATAGAATATCATAAAATTATACCTCTCTTTACTCACAAGTTTCCTAAAATAACTCAAGGCTATATTGGCNGTATTGAGAAATCTACTAAGCAATCAATACTTAATAATTTAAGTTATTTTGATTTCTAAAATCTTTTTGATAATTTTTCTGCCCTTTTTCTAAAGCTCTTTTCATTTGTTAAAATGAAAGGATATATATTTTGAAAAAACTAAAACCTTAAATAGTTTAATGATCACAAATTTTTTTATTCTTTATCAAACAAAAAATTTTATATTGAAACATTTTTAGGAATATAAGCATTTACTTAAGGTAATCAATCTAAATAAAAACTTAATGAAAGTAAATTGTTAATTTATGTTAAAAGGGGCTGCTAATTTATGTAAAATAGTCTATTGTCATTTTAGCAAATTGCTAGTTGTTTAATACCTATTCAAATAAAACAGTAATTTTATAACTATTTTCTTTAAATTCTAAATTCAAGGTACAACAATTAAGTAATTAATTTATGATTAAATCTAGTTATGATACTAATAGTTTATGAAATGAAACTTACTAGAATTTAACTAATAGATAAGAATAAATTCTTTTTTTTTATTTGCTACATAAACAACAATTTTTATATTGTATAATATTTGAATAAAACTTGTTTTAGTTAAGGATTATAGACAGAGATCATCTTTTAGATCTGCTAATTTATTACTTAGTAATTCGTTACAATTAGCAAGGTTACAAGATTATGATAATATTTCAAATAAATTTGTTGTAAATTGGTTAACCTAATATTGATATGTTTTTTAATTAGAAATTTTTTCATTTATTATTCAACTTATTTACAAATATCACCTCGTAATTAGCTAAAGGATGACTAGAATCGATCATCTAACTAAAATAAGTTTAAAGGAATTTTAATCAACTACTCAGTATGATAGGTAAAAATTAAACTACATAATGAGTGATGTTAGCAAGTATGATGAAATATGGGTATCAAAAACAGATTTTGACTAATTATGAAGTTCTTTCAAAGCTTTAATAGATTCTAATTGATCAAAATTATTCGTTGTCACCAATAAAAGTTAATAAATATTTAACTTGTCATAAGACTAAACAAACACCCTAAAATTCTCTCTGAAATTGATAACATCATCTTTTAAGAAATAGAAGGCTCACTCTTAAAAAACCCACAAATTTCAAAACATAGGAACATAATCATAATCCTAATAGAATATCATAAAATTATACCTCTCTTTACTCACAAGTTTCCTAAAATAACTCAAGGCTATATTGGCTAGATTATAAATGCTATAAATTTTATCCCAAAAAAACTGTATAAACAACTGATGAATTTCTCAATTATTAATATTGATCTAATTTAAAATTATTAGATTTTTAAGAAGAAAGATCTTGAAAGGTTTTTATAAAAGGTTTAGAAGTGACATTACAAAAATTTAGATAATAAACATCAAAGAATTCTTGATCTTGGCAGGTATCTTCTATCTCGATTATCCAAGATTATTCGATTTCTAGAGAAGATCCTAAAATTTGTCATTTAAAATATTATCTTTGTAAGCTTTTAATTTAATTGGCTTGCATCATAAAAAATAATTCTTCATTCACTCAATATCCTTCAAATTTTTTTATCGTTTAATCCTTATCATTACATCCTTATTGTAAGAGAGCATTAACCATCTTGTCTCAGCTTATATCTACATGCAGTCTTTTCCCAGCTAAATATTTGTATCGCTTATCCATAATATTCATCATCTCCAAATTATATAATAAGTTTGGTCCTCCCATTTCCTTAGTTTAGAAGTCTAAAATCAAGTCCAAATGCATAAGCTTCATTAATAGTTAAGAGTTATTGTCTCTGCATGCTTATAAAGATAATATTATGCCCCCATCTTAAAAAATGAATGATTACAATAATTCCAACTTCATTATAAATCTGATCGTCTAGGGCTAATTCTTTGTTAAATTCCCTAACTAGACTATCTTCATCAGCTTAAGGACTAAATATTTAAGATAATTATTTTAATTATTTAAAAATAAATAGAAATATTTGGATGATGGATTATTAATTTATTTGTACAAATTTTAATTCATTTAGGTTTTTTGTAAAATTAGAATTTGAGAATTTATTTAGATTTTTCATAAGTAGCTCTAGAACCTCCTAAAAATACAAAATCTTATCAAACAAGTTTCATTTATTTGAAAAATTGATTTCATATCAACGACATATTCACAAAATACCAGTATAAGCTAGATAATAATTTATCTATAATTCTTCTATTCCTTGATTGTAGTAATCTCATAAATAATAAGTTACCCAACAGTAGTCTCTTAAATAGCAGCTCGGCTAGATAGATGGCTTCAACTAGTAACCTCTAGAGTCACAAGAACTTCCAATTGAGTTTTTATCTCTATAGGTTAATTGACTTAATTAACTTTAATCCTCTACTAAAAATATCTAAATAATCCGACTAGCATGGAACTTTCACTCACCTTATGTCGAGGTTGGTTCCTGATATCTGATGTATGTGAGACTTCTAAATAAGAAAAACCATATTAGCACAAAATTTAAGTGGCATAATATTTGAGCTTTTTAAGTTTGACACTTCAGTCGAAATCGGCGCCGAGCAGCACTTGAAAAATCTAAATTTTCATTTATTAGTTTTTGAAATTTGTCATCTTTTGCTTTTTAATGTCTAAAATTTCTTTAATGTTAATTAAATCCCAAAATGGTTTAATGTTAAAATATTAGGATCTTTCAAGTATTAATACAAATAAATTCTTTTTTGAATATATTAGGTTATATGAATTCAATAAATTTATTTCATATATTTTGTATTTGAAAATCCTTCAATAGTATTGTAAGGATGCTCCTCATAATAAAGCAGATTTCAAATCATTCAATAATTTTAATCGAAATTGATTTTAAATTTATCACTTTTTTTTAAATCTAATATAAATATTAGTCAACAAAAAATTAAGAAAAAGTGACTTATAATCATTTAGAGAATTAAAAATTATAAAATAGAAGTATATTCAATTGATGCTTTAATAAAATCTCAAATAATTTTTTTAATTAGAGTAATGTAATTCTCTTTTCAAAATACACTAATTTAACAGGATTCATCCAAAATTATTCTTTTCATAATAGAAAACTTGATAGTTTATTATTATCAAAGGCAGTGTTATTGAACAGTGCAAATTCCTCATAAAGCTAAAGAACTACATACTATTTTCTGACTTCTTCTTATAGAAGAATTTCGATCATTTCATTAGCAGTTTTATCTTTTAAGAATATTCACATAAATTTGTAACGCGATGATGATTTTGGGATCAATCTTTGGAACTTGATTTCTATTCTATCCTTAATGGGAGCAAAAAATACCAATTTCTTGGGATTTCTATTCAAAATAAATGTAGTTATATTTGAGAAACGATTTCCACAACTTTATGAACAAGTACTATATTAATTTAAAAACCCTTATACTAGTATTATACTAACTTCTTTATGTGTTTGATATTTTAAAATTGATTTCCAATTATTTATTTCTAATATTTAAAGAAACATTCTGACATTTTTGAGATCTTAACTAATACTTTAAATTCAATTAATTATCTTCGATAGATTTTATTTTTTAAATATAATTTTGCCTATTCCTCTTACATGATCTTAAGACTAAAGAATCATTACGCAATTAGGATCCTTTTTTAGCAACTTTAATAGCTTCTTCTCCTTTCTATTCTAGTAAAGAAATTGGCAAAAAGAAGAGACATATTCAAACACCCATGACAACTTGAAGGCTATGAACCTGGTAATTTTTTACCTCTCACGACTACTCTTTTGCCATACTCTTAATCAATAGAAGGACCATAAAACAAATAATATTTCTATATGCAACACTTACATCACGATGAGCTTGCCATTAAGAATGATTTGGAAAAATCAGCCTGTCTTTCATATCTGGCTATATCAAAACAGAGTGATCTGTTGAGGATGTAAGCCTAAAAGTCATTACATCAAGATGAGGAGTCCTTGGGACATGAAGGTTTTCACTTTTTAATTTATGAATCTGTTCAAATCATCGATATAGGGTATAAGTCTAAGCACAGAAATCAAAACATCGCTCATATGGTTATGAAAAAATAGTAAATAAAAATTTTAATAAAACATATCTTTATTTTAATTACAATACCAAATTAATCATAAATTATATTCATTTAATAGAATTAGAAGGTTTAAGAAGGAAATTTATATTTTCTCTATATTAATTTTCATTTGGTAATAAAAATGGATAATTAAAAATCTCCGTTTATTCACGCTATGCTAAAATGCCAAAGAGGCAGTAACTATGAAGATTTAATTTATTTCAATGGTTTTGGAAAAAGATTTGTTAATTTTCAGGAGCACATGAAAGGGTAAGTTATTTGAAAGATGTGCCTTTAAAATTTATTGATGATTACTATAATTGTGATATAGTCAATATCCCAAGGGAAATGAAGTTATCCTTTGAACTACTTGAAGAAAAAATAGATATCGTTAAACAAACCCCTTATTCTTCGTTTTCCAACAATGGATCGCATAACAGCAAGGAGCTTATCAAGTAACTTGGTTTACAATATTTAACATCCACTAAATTTGATAAAAAGAATTTGATTTCATGATTTAAAAAATCATCAATCTAAAAATTAATTGATTATTTTTTATCTTCCATTTCAATAACCAGGTTTGTTGCAAGAATTCTATTTTCTTAATAAAGAATACAAGCTGAGTTAATCATAGAATATTAAGTTTAACCACATCTATACTTTGAGATAATGTTGATTTACAGATCCTTTAAAGTAGTGTGTTTATTATTAACAGCTTCGCTCATTTTAGTATGTTTCTTAGTCTATTTTAACTTAGAAATATTGGCCAATAATAGATTTTTACAGCTTAAACTTTAATAATATCTCTAATTAGTTCTCATTATAATAGATTAGCATATAATCATTTATTATTTATTATTTTTGTTAACCCCCATGCTTTTTCATTTTTATAATCGGAAAATGTGACAGCTTGAGTATATCTTAAAAATGGACTTTTTAGAAACTAAACTAATTCGTGTATTTGAAGAATAATTGATCTGAAAAGAATATACACCTATTACTTCATATAATATTTAAATATATATTTGAATAAATGTCATTCGATAATTTCGAAATTTTCCAAATTAATTATCTTCAATTCTGGAGTTTCTAATAACTTATAGAAAAGCCTTAAGACCTTTAATTGTATTTTAAATCAAGTTTTAACTAATTTTTAAATTACAAATTAACCATTCCTGAAGAAAAGTAATTCTAAAATGACTTACTTTGATCACATTAAATTGTGATGATGAAATTTTGAGCTGTCAAAAAATACATTTAGCTTAATAAACTTTTTTTTCTAAAAAATTCTCTAATTTCAAAACTTTTAGTCATGGATAAAATGAAATTATTCAGGATCTTCATCATTTAAAACGATTTTTTATATCTTCTTTAAATCATAATTATACAAGGAAGAATGAGAACTGGAAAATCGATCTCTTAATAAATGGAGGAATAAAATTGACAGCTTAAATCATAATTCTATCATTTATTCAAAGAGTCTTTAATGTGATGAAAAGTGTCAAAATTATTTCTATTAAATTGTAAAACTTCTAGAACTGTTTATTGTATAAAAATAATTTATTAAATAGCAATCTTCGTAAATCTAATTTTTAGCTGAAGTCTTGGAGGTAAATACAAACTATTAAAAACCAAAAGTCTGCTATATTCATTTTTTTAATTTTACCCTAAAATTTTAATTTCACCTTTTTGAATAAAGTGATACAGAAGCTTTTTTAAAATATCCCCTCTTCTCCATATGAAATCTTATGGAGGATATTCAACTAATTATAAAACTCTTTGAAAATAATTATTAAGTTCTTTGTGAGAACTGACTAATTTTACTTGATTAATCACTCATATTTTAATATTATCTTTGTTAAATCATATTGTAGATTTTATTAGATTGTCAATATCGACCTAATTTCATTTTGTTTAATTTATATAGTAATTTAAATACTTTTAGATCACTATTTTTATTTTGATATTGATATCCCTTATATAATTACATTTCAGTCTTCTCAATTTAAAGAATACAGACTTAACCCAAAATGCCTTATTTAAATAAAAATTATTATTGAAAAACCATATTTTCCCAAATTTAATTGTACTTACTCCCTTTAGATAGGTATATCAAATATATCAATTATTATTCAAAATAATAATATAATTAATCTAAAGAATATCATATAATTAAAACATTTAGTTAAAAATAATATATCGATAATTAGTTAAGTAAAAACAATTTTTTTTAAATAAAATATAGATTTTTCAAAATAATAAACAGATATAATCAATTTGTTTAATTATTTTTTAATAAATCATAAATTAAGAAATTGTTCAGTTTGTTTTATTTAATAAATTTTATACCCTCCTGTTTTGTTATCCCAATATAATAAATGTGACAAATTATTAGTTATCGTTCCATAAATATTTGTTGTTTCACAATTAATTTATTAAGCAATTTTTAGCTTTCCTAAACCTAAATCTTTGAGGAAATATATATGAGTTTTGTGTCTAACAATAATCATATTAGAATTCTTCTCTCGAATAATTGGAAATAGAAACATATCATCATATTCTTTTTCTTAAATTAATTCAATAGTTTTTTATTAATTTTCTTGAAAAACTTCATTTTTAATCTCAAAAACAAATATTTTATCTACTTCCTTAGTTGCAGTAACCCAAATAAAAATTTTTTCTGATAGAAAGAACAGCTTTTTACCAAAATAATTTTATGATTGCTATTACTTAACAAAATATTTAAACTTCATTTTATTATCCTTTCCTTTTTCCCAAACTATTATTTCATGTTTTTGATCCCCACAAGACACTAGTGTAGATTCTGATTAATTTAATGACATTGAGAATACTTTACTATTGTGTTTATTCAATTCATATTAATAAATTAATTCATTCATTTCTAAGTTTATTTTCCATACGATAATTTAATGATTATTCCCACAAGAAAATAATTAGTCCTCCTTTTAATTTAATAATAAACAATTAACTTAATGTTTTTCAAAAGGTTTTGAACTTCTCCAACCATTTTCTTATAATTGCCAAATAATTATTGTTTTATCATCTGATCCTGAAAAGAATACTTCCTTTTCCTTGCTATAAACTATACAATTAACCCAACTCTTGTGCTTAATCAAAGATTATTATGTTTTAATTTTTCCCATATTGAACGTCCAAGTTAAAATATTGAAGACTTGAGTTGATATCATTATTGAATTTGAAGAATTAAAAGCAATATTTAAGCAACATTCTTGTTAGGGCACTATTGAATCAATTTTCAATTCAATCTTTTAATCTGAGACTACATTTTATGTTTAATCTGGAACTACATTTTATATTTAATTTGGAACTATATTTTATATTTAATTTGAGACTACATTTTATATTTAATTTGGGACTACATTTTATGTCTCTTTTATTAATTAGGTAAGAAGTATTGAAAATTTTTACTATTCCCTCTAACAATTCAAATTAAACTCTCTGAAACGATTGCAAAGCTTTGTGATATATATCTAGTTTGATGAATTAAATAATTTTTCTTGCTATTATATTAATTTTGTATTGAAATTGTTTAGTTGATAAATTGTTTTAGACTTTTCATTTAAATTTGCTAAAGATTTTTACCATTAGTCGAGATATGAAAAAAATTGATCAAAAAATGATAGAAATTATGATCTAAAAACTTAGGCCTATTACACTAATTCAGAAATCTTGTTTATTTTTGTTTCAATCCTATTCCAAACGAGATTAAATTATTATTAAGCTTCGTTAAATGCTTTTTCTTAGTGAAGGGCTTTCGAATTTTCTAAACTTTTTTTTTCATAGCATCCTTTGCATAATAATTATATGGTATCACCCTGTAACATTGAATCATAATTTATACACTCTGCTTACCCATCCTTATTCACACATATGAAAATTTTCGATAACATATTGGTTTATTGCATATTAAATTTTTTTTATAATACTATCTAAATAATTTTTATTAATAAAATTCAAATAATTATTTCATTTTTCTTTTTTGTGGCATGTTTATTTTATAATGTTATTTAAGGATCATTATAAACTTTTATGAATTTGAACATTCTTTAATAATTAAATATAAATCAAAGAAATATCAATTTCATGTAGTTTATTTTGTTATAATACACAATTAATAAAGAATAAATAAGTTTGAGTAATGTAATGAATTGATTTCTAATTAGTTTTTTATTCTATTAAACAAATTAATTTTGGTAGTACTAACCAAATAAAGGTTCATGAATTTTGGGAAATAAATCACATAGCAAGTTTTCTCTCCTCAAAAAAAGTTTCAAAAATTGGATTTAAATTTATGGTTTAGAATCAACTATTCAATAAATGATATTTGATTAGAAGAATAAATTGAATTTAATAACAAACATACGAATAAACGTTTATAATTAAAGAGATTATTTGAGAGATCAATAATATATTGAATGATTCCTATTATAAATCAAAATATCATATATACTTTTATTTACTTAAAGGAAAATTTTAATACATAATTCATCAACATTTATAAATTTCAAGGTTCAAACAATTGAGCCATTTCTAGAGTTTAAAAAGCCCTTTAATTCTGATCATACTTACTAGTTTTATCTCTTGAACTTTCTCAACTTTCTAATTTTTTAAGTCCCATTCACAAATATTTTCTATTGGAGTTAGATTAGAAATATCAAAGAATTAATTATTAAGCAAGTTGTTAAAAGCATCTCCAAATTACACAGTTATATCACGAAAGTATTTTTATATTTTTTACAAATAGGTTAGATTTCATCTATTCAATTTCTTGCATATATAATTCTATTCACATTTTTCTTGTAAAATCTATCTATTTAATTAAGCTAAAGTAGTTCCAGATTTTTGTAATTTAATCACACAATATGAATAGTTATTGATGTTTTGTTTAGATTAATTGTAATCTACTTAATATTTGTATACAGTTTTCTAACTAAATTTGAATAATTGAGAAATCTTCTCATGCTTATAGAGTTTTAGAATAGTGAAAATGTAATTCTATTTTTGATTAATAATTTTTTGATTTAATTCATCAATAAATAAATTAAGATAATCACTCTTTCTTTGATATGAGGTTTGTATCTGTCCTAGCACTCACTGTCTTAAATTTTTCCATTTTAAATGGTTCTTTTTTTTCTGTTCCTTTGATCACTGCTAATTTTTTGTGATTACTTTCATGAAATAATTATGATGCCTTATTAGGTCTGACGATTGTATTTGTCATTTTGGACTCCTAGATGATAAAAGGTAATTAATGATACTTGTGAGCCAGCCCTTTTGTAATATTTATCCAAAGTCATTGATGCAGCTTCTATTCCATAAGAATTACCCATAACTAATTTCATAGGAGTAGATGGTCTAAGTAGTATATATAGTTGATAATATAAACCTGTTTTTTCTTCCATATCTAAACTCTTCCTCTGGTAATTCGATAGCTTAAATGTTAGTGCCTTTTTTAACTTTTAATCGAGCATCATGAGTTTATCTGAATTTATACATATCCTTCAAGTAAAATCAATTAAGTTACATGAGCATTAAGAGATCCATTAAAAACAGACATCTTATTGAGTTCAGCAAAATCTCGATTTGGAATTCTATCTTAAGATTCTTGATGAAATTTCCAGGTCATTGTTACTGGAATATATTAGTAAAGTATATAATTACCTTCTTTTGCTCCTTCTTTATCTCTTATAAGTGGAAGGCCATAAACGAAATCTTATTTTGGTAAATTATATGTTGAGGGTTTTGGTTTTCCAACATCATCTTTCATAAGCACTGGGTTTGAATAATTATGAGAGAAAGGAGGAGTTGTATACATTATTAATAAAAATATGAATTTATTAAATTATGACTTTATTGCCTAAGAAAATTTGAAGTTTTTAAAAACATACAAATACAAGGGTACAGATTAATCGTTGCTGTATAACTATGTCCTCTCACCTTTTGCTAATTGGTGTTTGAAGTATGTGCCTTTAAATGTGGCGTAAAAGAATATTCTTAAAAAAAAAGTCCTAATACGCTTACCCTGTTGGGACTGATTTGCATCATAATTTGCCACATATTATTTTATTTTGTGATGGGAGACAACTTTTAAGGAACAATACCAGATTGGTTATTGTGGACAACGTTCATTTTACACATGATCTATATGGTAATTATAATTTACCTAAATTAGAATTTTGATAATTTAGATGGAAAATAAGCAAGAAGAACACGTAATTTAATAAATTAATTGTATTTGTAGACAATTCATCTCCTTTGGGTATGATTTTGGATCATAATTTTGATTCTATGATCATTGCAATATAAGGTAATTTATGGACGTAATTTAGGTACAAATTTCGTCACATGTCTATAATGCGGACAATCATTATTAGCATTCTTATTAATTTGTGTTCCAACTTATCCATTCTATATCATAGCCCATGAAGAATATTACACACATGAAATGAATTTACCAATAATTAACGCTGCTGCAGAGGGAACTGTTTTTGTTGGATCATTATTTGCCATAAATGCAATTTTTGGTATTTTTTAAATTTTATTTATTATAGGATGTGAGTTTTGGACCTAGAAAATACCACAATTTTATAATTTATAATTCAATACAGTGGCAATAATTATGTTTTTTTTCGTTGTAGCCTTTGGACTTCCTTTTGTGTAAATAAAAATTTAAATATTTATCAAGGTTCAAGAAAATTACAAAATTTGTCCCTCTTTCCAAAGCCCTAAAATCTTAGAGGTATATGCTATTCATAGGTTTGGTGTTATTTTATGTTATACTCTTTTCTCCAAGCGATGTTGGTTCCAGACATATGAGAGCAATTCTATATATTTTTGGTTTTACAATGAGCAAAGCTGTGGTATTTATATTATATTTATTTAAGGGTATTGTGGCAGTATATCATGTTAGCAATTAAGAATTACCTAATTATTTGAATTCTATTTATCTCTTCTGTGTATTGCTGTTCAATACGATATATGGACAAATTTTTGGGAATTGCTTAATTGAAGAGGGATTGTTATTATAAATAACAGCTTTGATAACAGTTCTTGTACATATCCATTTCTTGTACAATATAACTAGATAAATTAGTGAAGCTTTGAAAATTAAAGTATTTAAAATCAATAAATGATTAAATTTATAAATGGATATAAATATAGGAGAAACACTCTTCATCATTGTTGGAGCTGCCATTTCAATTTCAGTTGGTGAATTAGTTTCATGGTTTCTTGTTTATCGAAATGCAGATTATAAGGACCTTGTATCTAGAATTGAGACTGCTGTTGCCAAATATAATAAAGAGAAAGAATAATTTGTCAAGTAAATTTTTATCATTTATGTATACAAGAGAAACTAATGCTAAAAATCAAGAGAAAAGATTATCACAAATTGAATCATAAATTAAAGGATTAAATTATGAAATGACATTCAAAAAAATGATATCCAATGCTGCAGTAGCTATACTTTCTATTGTTACAATTAATTCAATTGGTAATTATTATTCAGGAATTGTTGTGGCTAAATTGCCATTTGAACCATTTTGGATTTTATAATAAATAACTCATAGAGGACTTAATGGAGAAGATTTAACAGATTGTTCCTATATATTCATTTATATTTTATCAGCACTCATATTTAAATCTAATATACAAAAAATATTTGGTATCCTTTTATATTTATTTATATCTAGGTTTGGAAGGACCTAAAATGCCATTTGGTCCTGGTGGTCCTCAACCCAGTTTGTTCAAATAGTGAAACAAATACATTACAATATATTAACTTTATTTTATAGTTTCTACTATCCCATCAGAACTCTCTATATTTAATATATTTATTATTTAATTATCCAATCAAAAACTACAACTATTGATGAGCCAAGAAGAATATTAAAAATAAGAAGAAGCTCCTGATGCTAATGCTTAACCAACTTTAGGATAAGTTCAGTAGCCAACAAAGAGAAAAAATAAAAAGAGAGCAATTTTAAACCCATAATAGAGTACAGGACATTGGAGTGAAGAAGAACATAAAACTTACATAAATTTTCTCAATGTACATAGATCAGTAATGGAATCCTCTGATTAAAAAAAAACCTCAAAAATATTTAAACTAATGAGTGAAACAATTGGAACAAGAAGTCCTTCATAATGTAGGTATAATTAATTTTGCATATTTCAAGATCTCACCATCAAAAATTTAATCCTTTCTCTCATTAAGTAAAAAAGAGGTAAAAAGGAGCTGGTCGTAAGAAAAAAGAAAGTAACTCTTAAATAGATAAATCTAATAATGGATTCATAGAAAATGCTTGTTTTCCTTAATTTATGTTTTAGCCTTCTGCTCCTTATTTCCCATAATAACCTTTTGTAAATATTAAAGAATGAGATTATAGGATTTCTAGATGATGCAATTGCAATAGGTTCCATTTATGATGTAATATTTGGATTAAGCAAATAAAGATGATGAAAAATTAGTTTAATAAGACCCATCTGTTTATCTTCAATAATTTATTATGAATCCTCAATAAGTATATGATGAAAAGAATTAATTTTACAACTTTGGTTTTCCACATCCTTAATAAATGCAATTTAACTTTAATTACTTCTAATAATTGCCAAATGAATTATATGGTACCAATTCAGCTGAAATTATCCAAAAAGATAATTAATCAGAAGATCAATGATTTAATTAGATATATATATATATTGTTTGATTAAGTTGCATCTTAAGAATATAATCTCAAGACCATTAGCTTATTAAGATTGATATCAAATAAAGAAATTTAGAATTGCATAAAAATGTAAAGTGAATCATAAAGTTTGTAGTCTTGATTCAATTAGGAAGAGAGTCTTTTAACAATTCCATTATAAGATAATTGATAAAAATACATAATAAATTTAGTAATTTTCTCAATACATATCATATTCTCAATTATTATTTATTAATTTTTATTAGACAATAAATATATATATGATCAAAATACTCTCATTCTGGTACTATTCTTCTACTATTTATAATTTATTTTGCTTTATCTCTAAACTTAATTACTATAGTTGCCTTTTTTTTAGAAAATGACATAGTTTTTCTTTGCCTTTCCAATTTATAGTCTTCTTCAGCATCCAATTTAGTGTATTTATGAATATAAACAAATGGATAAAATAAATATTTGATAAATCTAGATAAATTTTCAATTAAATGTTTATTATAACAATTACTTACTTATAATTATGTAAAATTATTATGAGGCTAATAATATTAAAAATCTTTCTATAAATCAAAGTTTTCTAATTTCATAAATTTATCATTTAACTAATGTTATATTAAATTAGATAAATTTTATAATTACATTACTGATATTTCCTGTTCCTAAAATTACTTTAATTATATTATCCTTTATTCTAAAGATTACCAATTCTCTTAAAGTTCCATATTTGTAACTGTTAATAAACTCATTTTCTTTTAAGGATCCTTTTCAATTTCTAATTTTAGATTTTTAATTCTTTTAATAAATTAAGATTATTAAGGTTATGGCATACATCTTTTTTTGTTTTAAATTTACTCCCCTTTAATTGATATTATTTGTTGATTGCTTTTCTAGGCTGTTCCATCTTCTTCCTCTTGTTTTTCAGGAGTGATTTGACTTTCCTATTAGCTTACATTTTCTACTAGAGAAGAATGTGCTCTAGGTAAAACTTTCAAATCATTTTAAGCATATTAATCAGCAATTTATTGATTTGTTTAAAATTTCATTAAAGGAGAAATAGTATTTTATCGAGCAGCTCTTCTTGATTATTGTATTTCATTCAACTATCCAATTCTTTATTATTTTATTATTTGTTTATTTTAAATAATTTAGGAAGTTCTAGCTACTTATAATTTTGGAGATTATTTAATATAATCTTTAACTTCATCTGAAGCAATACTATATTGAGGAGATTATTGTTTTTCTAAATCAATATCATTAACTTCATAATATTAACATTATTTCCAAAAGTCTTCTTTAAAATATTATGCTATTTCCATTATTATTTTTTAATCAATCTTTCCATTAAATTAGATACTTCTAACTTTTCTCTTTTATTTTTATCTAGGTTATTTTATGATATATGTATGAGATTTAATTATTTTTTCTTTATCTGCACAATAATGTACCATTGGACAAAATTTACTTATATGATCCCTTGAATTACATATGTAACATTAAACTCCTATATCTCTTAAAAATTACTCACCATTATTGTAAAGTAAATCATCTCTAATTTAACAATATTTTTCTTTATCCTCTGGAAATTCTTTTAATATTTTTAAAAATTGATTTCTTGGTAATATCAATAATTTAGTAAATCCTTTACTTTTATAAAACTCATTACAATATGTTCCTGTTATAAATTCATACAAACCAAACACTTAACCTGAACTTAATTGTTTAATATATGAATCATTTTTACAATTATTTTAATCTTAAATAACTTATATTGTTCCTATTTCTATAAATGCTAAATAATAATTTTGATGTGAATCAGGCTAATCTTAAAAATCAACTATATTCTCAGGTTAAACATCCAAATATCTAATCTTATTTACTAAAGCCTTTGTGAATCCAGGAGAAAGAAATTTTGAAAACATATCACAACTATTTAAAATAATTGAGTTTGCTTCTAACATTAAAGAATCTCTAAGATTTTCTGATAATTACTCCAAAATTCCTTTGACTTCTTAAGATATTTAAGTATTTTGACATTCCCAATAATAGGCTAAATATTACCTAATTTTCACCTATAATTCATAGGTTATCTTCTTTTTAGCCATATATGTATTAATTACACGTAGCTTCTATAATTTTTATTCACTATATTTAGATATTTCATCAATTATAGCTCCTACAGTATTAACACTATAAGGTAATTAGATACTAAAAATCATAATAAATATGATGCATGTCACATATTCTAAATTAGCTAAAGTTAATACGATACTCTACATTAAGGAGTTAGATCGCCATATCCAATAGTAAACATTGTCACAGTACAGAAATAAAACGATCTCAAATATTAAACTATCCATTCCTCATAAAGTATATCTTCCTTAATCATCCAACTATTACCATTATTTACAGAGGAACTTATTCTACCACACTACTATAAGGACTAATATTTACCCCAATCCAAATACAAGCAGAAATATGTAAAATGTATAATAATAAGGTGATTAATTTTGCTAATTCTAAAAAACCTGCCTAAATTTTATTAAGATTTAAAACTTCTTCAAAAATTCTAGTTAACTTGGTTATATTTTAGTATTAAACAGTAAATGATAATAATCCAATAAATACAAAGGGTTCATATTCTCCAATTTAATCCCAATTCACAAATAACAAACAAATTAAAAAGATTACTGAAAAGGCATCTAAACCATATCCTTTGCTAAAATTGTGTTGTATTATTTTTGATCTTTCTGATACTATTTATCCAAATTAATAATAAGCTGTATTAAAATTAATAAACATGTCAAATATCAATAAAAATGTTTATAAAGTAGTAATTATTATTAATTTTTCTGAATATAATAATCTTTCTTCAAATACCATATCAATTGGAATTAGGATAATAAAATACAATCTAGTTATTGAAAGAACTACATCCCAAATTATTCTTCCTTTATTTTCAGGTTAAATTACTGGAATTTAGATTAAAACCTATTAAAACTTTTTCAAAATTAAATTAGATATCTATTTGTATTTAGTAATAATTTTTTTAGTAAGACTTGGAGATATAGATAAATGTAAAGTTTTCATTAATCCAAGTGGTTTGAAGGTATGAGATTTTTGACCAAATATCTCATTATCATAATGAGAAGAAGCATCATTAATTATTTCTAAGTGTATTGGTTGTAATTTATGAAACATATTTTTATTTCTCAATATTCTGTTAACAAATCTACGAGTGTGAAAATATTTCATAAAACTTCCACTGACATTTGCTGATTATTTTTAGTTTTTTTTAATCAATTATATTGATGACTTTTTTTAAATAGGTCTTTATGATAAATTTTAAGGAGATAGTAATATTAATTATTCACACTCTTTTAGTCCTTCAAAATTAGGCGATAATGGACTTAGAATTACCTTTTCCTTTAAGTCTTTTGAATTTGGAGGAGGATCAACATCATATTTGCTATGTTATGGTTTTGGAAACTAAATTCCGACATCTGAAATAGATTCCATTGAGAGGAAGTCTATACATTCCTCTGGCCTAAAATCACTTATTATTAGGTTATTATCAGTTTCTAAATTAAATTGCATTCTGAATTATTTTGTAATTTTACAAAATATTTATTAAGAATTTAAATACTATATATTAACTACTCATAAAGTTTATTAAAATTAATAAAAAATCAAGATCTTCAAAGTTTTTATTTTATCCTATATTAATTACAAGGAATCTACACCATTGATATCTACAATTACATTTCTACCCTGTAGAAACATGCAAATCCTTAAAAATTATTTTCAGTTGTATTTGTTAATAAATGTATTACTTTGCTGATAGACTTTAATTATTTTTAACAAGAGAAGAGAGATATTTCCATATATTAGTTAAATCTCCATTAATATTAATATATCAGTATTTAGAGTGTTACCTTCATCATTTTTAGAAAAATTATTCTTCCAACTACTCTAAATTTACTTTGATACAATCCTTTATGAGCCTCATAATTCTCATAATTAGTTTTTTTAGATAATGAATAGTAGAATATCTCAAAATTAAGTTTATTGAAATTCTTTTAGATAATCAAATACTTTCAATAGCGGAGACAAAAATTTGGTTTAGTCTTAAATTCCTATTAGAAATCTATAGATTAACATTCTTATGTATTGACTAGTATTAATTTGTTATTTTTAGATTAGCATTTTGCATTATACAATATGAATTTTCTTAAAATCAATTTTAACTTTCTTTAATTCTATATATTATTGAGTCCTGTTTATATTAGTTTGAATATAATTAATTTAATTTACTCTGTTTAGTTCAAAAATATAACTCTATTACTTTTTCCCTAAAATTATTACCCAAGTATCAAACATAAATACTATATATCTTTAATATCTTACAATAAGGCTATGTTTTTATTATAAAATTATAATATTGTAGAATTATATATTCCCTTTTTATTCTTAATGTATTGAGATAAAATTATTCATAATCGTTTTTTCAAATGAGAATCAACCTAAAAATGGAAAAGGCAATTACTAATCCTAGAGAGTGTAAATGTTAATTTGAATAGATATTTACTTATTATTTATAGTTTTTAAATGTAAATTTATAATTAATATCAAATATCTTTGTAGAAATTAAAAGTTAATTTTATAATTAAATAAAAAAAGAAAAAGTATAATTATGAATGTTTTTATTATTATTGTGTATATGTAATATCAAGCTCATTGGGTTACTACTTAATCGCCTGACTATGGTTTAGAACCTGGTTAAGGTTCTCCTGATTTAGCTCCATCTATTTTATCAACTTGTCCTGATTTAGGTTTATTAGCGGAGTCTACTTAACCAGATTTAGGTCCATCAGCTGAACTAACTTAACCTGATTTAGGTCCAGTTCCAACTTCAAATTATCCTGATGCAGGACCAGCAACTTTATCTACATTTCCAGATTATGGAATGTTTCTAGTTAATTTAATTGAGCTCAATCCTTAGTTGCCCAAAAGTACTGAAAGTACTTAATCCATTGATTGTTTTGGTTCATATGGCCATAATTCAATTTGAGATTTAGGTTTGATATTAAATGAACCATCACCAATATGAAGATTCCAGTTAAACATTGTTCCTTCGAAGGGTTGATTGAAGCCATCAGCTCCTAAGTAGAACCAGAATTGATTTGGAACAAAGTGTTTGAGTCCATTGAATTAGAAACTATCTTCTCTATTTAGATATAAAGCATAAGCAAATCCTTTTCTAACCTTTGAAGAATATCCAAAGTAGAGATAAACCCATTCACCTTAGTTTTCTTTAATTTAGAATTTAGTGGATAGATCATTTTGATCATCATCATTAGTATCAAGATTTCCATAATCATAAGTGGATAGGATGAATGAATCTTTAGATTAGAAACCAGCTAAAGTTCTATCACCAGCATTGGTTGAGTCTTTCTAATATCCTGGAGCATTAATAGTCAATCTGAAGATTGATTTAATAGTTTCTTCACTGCTTCCCTTCTTGGCTTATAACCAACCAGAAACAGCATATTCAAGGACACCTTAATATTAATCATAGAAATTCTTAATTGGATTAGGATTTTCCTTTTCGAAATTCTTCTATTCTCTTAAGACATTAACATCTGTTCTTTATGGAACTCTGATATTTGGTTTTGGATATGTTTAGATGATGTCTTTAAGGAATTATTCTTTGGATCCAACAAATCCTTATCCGAAATTGACTCTGAAATCTGAGATCATACCATTGAAAGCTGGATATCCAAATTCATTATTAGCTACTACAACTCTGGCATAACCATTTAATGGTGTATGTTAAATATCAAGGAATTCAATTCTTCCAACAGGGTTTTCAGGTAAATCTCCAAAGAGTACAAAACCAACTGCTCTTGGTTGATCCTTAGAAGTGAATGAATAATAAATATAATTCCAATGGCCTTCAAGATAATCATCATAGTTAATGTTTTAAGCAATTGAAATCTTATTTGTCTTCTTGTCATAAGTTGTGAAATGATAATATCCTTTGCCAACCCAAGTAGCTAAAATTCTATTTCCAAATTCAGCATTGTCTTCATATTTTTCAGTATTTGTCAATCTAACAAGATGATTGAATGGTGATTTATCATTAACTCTTTAAGGAGTAGTCATTAACCATCTAGTCCACAATCCATAACCATATTCACTTACACCACCAACTTCATCTTTGAATGTAACATCATATCCTGGTTGATCGAATTTTTCACCTTATGGAACATAGATCAAACCATCTTTTTCTGGTTTCCATTAGGCTTTCTTAACAACTAAACTTTAGACTTCTGGTAAAAGTGATTCGAAGTTACCTTTCTTAGTATCAACATATGCTCCTTTTCCAAAGACTGCTCCAACCTTTCTAATTGGACCTTCCCATCCTCCTAACATACCATCTGAACCAACAAACATTGCCAAATACTTAGGAATCATATGTAACACATTTTCATATGGAACAACAACTGTTTCTGTTGGGAACTTAACAACTCCTGAAGCAGCCCTCTTTGGCCAACTGTATCCAAACCAAACATATGTCCAAACACCGAAATTGTTTCCAACTGGTGTTGGTTTTCTAATGTTGGCAATCAATCCATTATCAACATTGCCTAAGGTATAGGTTGAGAACACAACTTCTCTTGGTTGATACATAATTAATAAAGTTCTATCTCCAACCATAGCAGCCTCTTTTCTGTAGGCTGGTTCATTATTGGTCAATCTTAACAATACATTGTTATCTTTCTTCAAGGTAGGACTTGAATATCTGAACCATCCATAAATGGCATATTCTAATGATCCTTAATATTGATCTGGCCATTCTTTAACAACTGCAGCTTCATCAACCTTTCTATTAATCTCTTCATCTTAAAGTTTAATAGTTTGAATTCCTGGTTCATCCAATTCAGGTGCAGTGAATGTTCCTTTAATAATTGCTTCTAAGGCTTCAGTATCTGAAACATAACTTTATGCACCAAACAACATTTACAACTATGACATTTAACCATTGAATCCTTAATAAGTAAATGTAGCACCCAAATACAATTTTCCAAATCCTTCAATTGGTTTATGAGCAATCTCTGGGAATGAAACTCTTCTGACATCTCCAGTTGATGAGAATTTAACATATCCTACTGCTTATTATTTGGCACTTGAGAAACAGAAGTAAACAAAGTTCCATTCTCCTTCCAACTTATCATCATAATTAATATCTTGAGAAAGACTTGGATTGTTATTAGCCAAATTGTAAGTTCTGAATCCATATTATCCAGTAGTTAACCATAATGCTAATGTTCTATCTCCTACTTTGGCACTATCTTCCAATTATTTATTCTAAGTGAATCTATATACTGCCATTCTAGCTTATTTCTCCAAAATTCTCTTTGGAATTGCAGTTAAATATCTCAACCAAACTCCAATAGCATATGCTGAATGTCCATCAATTGCATTAGCATCTAATTCAATTTCTTATTTATCAGCAATATCAAATTAGTCCTTCTTTTCATTCCATTTCCATGGTTTTGCTTAAATTCCAAGAGCACCTGCAATATATGGTTCATATGATAAGTAATCCTTTTCTCTATATGATCCAGGTCCAGCATAAAGATACATATGTGCATATTTACCATTGTAAGGTGTGTGAATACCATCTTTACCAGCCCATAATCCTAAATACTTAGGAACTCTGTGCATACATCCTAATTTCTTCTCATTTTCAGTTGTTCTTGTCTTCATGAAATGTACCACTGATTATGCCTTTCTACTGTATGCATAATAAGCATAAACCCAAGCAGTTTAATCAAGAGTTGGTACTGGGGCTTCAGTGAAAATTTAAGCGAAAGCATCATGATTTTCAGGTGTAGTGTATGTACTGAAGAAGATTCTGTGATCAACATATTAGAACACTGACAAAACTCTATCTCCTGGTCTAACATGGTTTGCTCTTGAGGCTTAATCATGATATGACAATGTATAAACATTCTCCCAAGCAACTCTTCCAATTGAACTCCATCTGAACCATAATGAAACTGCATATTCTTATTATCCTGCAAATTCATCAGCATATTCATAAGGTTTCATAGTGGCTTCTTCTCTCTTCATTGTTTGAATATCTTCAAAGACAGTCTTCTTGATTAAATTCAATTCTGGAACTTTTGGCATTCCTGGCATATTCTTTTTCAAATCATCTGCTGATTCAATATATCCACCATTTCCTAATATTAAACTGACTAATCCTAATTGTCCATTGAAGGCATGATAATTTTTGAGTAATTTGCTACCTGATGATCCAACTGCAAAGTAAGCATAATCAGTTATTGGATTATGAGTTACTACTGGGAATTGTGTTGATCTGACTTAATCACCATTAAATACTATATGTCCTTAAACTTTTCCTGTCTTATCAAATCTCTTATATCCATACCAAACATAATTCCATTATCCATCCAACATTTATCCATATTGAATATTTTAAACAACATTATTATTTCCTGGAGTGTAAGTGGTGAAATGATAGAATGGTTGTCCAACCCATATAGCAAGAGTTCTATCTCCTTATTATGCAGCATCTCCTTAATAATTTTAGTTGATTGTGAATCTAGACAAAGCCATCCATGCAGGTTTATCAACTAATTTATTTGGTCCATTCCATAAGAATCTTGACCAGAATCCATAACCATATTCAGTAACTCCATTAATAGCATCATCAATAAGTTCAACTTCCTTTCCAACCTTCTAATCTGGTCCCCAAGCTGAATCAAAGATATCATCATCCTTCCATGGTTTCAATTCAGGAACAACTCTTCCTCCAAATCCGAATGTTAATTATTCAGTTTCACCATCATCATAACCATTTTCTCTATAAGATCCTGTTCCAACATTGAAGAACCAATTTTCCATTTATCCATTGAATCCTGGATGCCATTTATCTTTATGCCATAATACAGTGAAGTAAGTGGGTACAAACTAATTAATATTAGGGAAATCTCTATGTTCTTCTGAATCTGGGAATTTAATAAATCCATGAGCCTTCTACTTTTCTCTTGAATAACCTTAATAGATAAACACCCAAGTCTTATGTAAGGTACCCTTATAATCGATGTTTTATGGGATAGACCAAGCACCACCATTAACTTAATCAACAGTGTATACAGTTTGATGGTAAAATCCTAATCCCTTCCACATAGACATGGTTCTATCTCCTGGTTTATCCATATTACCAACTAGATCTTTATCCCAACAAGTGACTCTGTATACAAGATGCCAAGGTCCAATATTAGGAATATCAGTCCATCTAGCCCATCCTGAGATAGCATATTCAATTTTTCCATTAGCATCTTTTGGTTCAATTGTAACAATATCTGGTTCAGCTGTAGCATCAATCTTAACCTTATCCTTCTTGATTGGTAAAGTCTTTCTGGTCTAATCAAATCTGAATTCATCTGGTAATTTCATTGCTCCAGTGACATAAGCCTTAACAGCATCTTAATCAGCAAAGTGAGCTCCATCACCTAATTTCAATGATAATCCCCACATATATCCATTGAAGAAGTTATATCCAAATTCTTTTCCTGAAATGAATTCTAAATAATCTCCAACTAAATCATGTTTAGCTTTCCAAGTGAAATCTGAAACTTCTCCTTTCTAGAATACATAAGCCTTAACTTCTCCTTTCTTGTATGAAATAGAAATGAAATTCCATTCTCCATCAATAATCTTCCATGGGATGTGTTAAACTTATTCTCCAACACCTTTTGGTGAATGAGAGAAGTAATAAGAATTAGTGAATAACCATGCTGCCAATAATCTATCTCCTGGTTGTGTTAAATCTCCATGATTTCTTCTACTTGTCAATCTAGCAATGTTATGCCAAACAATTCTCCATGGCATTGATTTAGGTCCAGTTCTAGACCATCTTAACCAAGTTGACCATCCATATTCTTATAATCCTCTAGTGGGTACATCTTTAGAATCTTCGATCTTCAAAAGAACATTTGGTTCAGCCTTATCAAAGATACATTCCAATAATTTATCCTTTTCAGTATTGAATTCCTTTAATGGGAATTTAGGAGTATAAATATCTCTTCCTTTATTGAAATTAAATGCATCAGGTTTGTCTTCTCCTTCTTTGTTTAAGAATGGTTTAGTTGTATAAGCTCCATTACCATAATTGATGTTAACAAGATTACCAATACCAGTAACTCCTCTATGACTTGCATAGAACTTCTTGAAATCTTTACCAAATGAGAAATAGTGCTTATTGACAACAAGATGGGTTTGCTTTTCAAATAATTTGTCAGCCTCTGCTTCTAAGAATGATAAATAATGATAGACTTATCTCTTATCTCTTGAGTAACCAGTATAGAAGAAATGCCATTATGTATGTTAATCTTCATGTGGGAAATCGAATCCATAAATCCATGGTAATCCTGGTGCATAATTATAGGTTTAGAAATGATAATAAGTGGCATGTTTGAATAAGGATAAATCTCTATCACCAAATCTACCTTCAGCATTTGCATCTGGAGAGTATAAACTCAATCTGAATACATTGAACCAAGGTACTCCAATAGGTGGTTGATCCCATCTCAACCATCCTGAAACTGAATATTCAGTTGCAAATTTAGCTAAATCACCTGAAACTTCAACAACAAGTTCTTCTTAACTATCTCCTTTATAAGTTTTTTCTTCTTCTAAATGTTTCAATGTCTTCAAAGCCTTATCTTCCAATGCTGGATGTGGTATTCTGTTGTCTAAATATTTCTTTAAGGCATCATAATTTCTAACAAATCCAGTTTTACCAAATTTGATAGCATAATTAGCAATTTGACCATTAAATCTTGGATAGAAATGTGGAGGTGCAGATCCCAAAGTGAATTTCAAATAACTTATTTTACCATGATTACATTTCATTGATGTATGGAATACTTCATCAATTCCATCAAACTTCAATATACCAACGGCTAATTAATCTTCCAATGAATAACTGAAGTATAAGAATGTCCAAACTCCTTCTCTTTCTGGAACTGCTATTCTAGACAATAAGTTTGGATTTCCTGGTAAATCATTTGTGACAAACAATATTGCTGCTTATTCTTACCAAACTGCTAATAATCTATCTCCCATTCTAATATCTCCTACATCCTTATTCCATGATAATCTTGACATCATGTACCATGGTGCTAATCTACCATCTCTCATTTAAACTGGATATTATTCTAAATGTCTGAAATAGAAACCATAACCATATTCTTAGACTCCTGCTAAATCATCATCCTTGAATTCTTTTTCAAGAACTGGTTTCTCTTAATTGAATGCTGAATCTAATATTTCTTATTCTCTCAATTCATCTACAGGTGCTTCTTTCTCTACAAATGCATCCTTTCCAATCTAATATCCAAAGATATCATCTTTAGCATCACCATAACCTGTAGGATTGAATGCACCTTCTCCTCCATTGACTCTTAAATGACCAATATTACCACTATAAACTGCATGCCATTTGTCTCTAGCAACATAAACTGACAATTTATTTGGTAAATAATGATTTGTATTCTTGAAAGATAATTCTGCAACTCTATTCTTGAATTCAACTTTAGCTTAAGCTAATTATTAAACTTTTGAATATCCAAAGTAGATGAAATGCCATTTAGTATGATCTGTTTCATAGTTCATATTTTACCATTAATTAACATTACCACCTCCATTAAGATTAACATATGTATATGCTGTGAAATGGAAATATCCTTATCCAACCCAAGCATTCAATGTTCTATCTCCTAAGAATTATATATTTTCTGAT
The DNA here is from genome assembly GCA_905182975.1 of Paramecium primaurelia. Taxonomy (NCBI): domain Eukaryota; phylum Ciliophora; class Oligohymenophorea; order Peniculida; family Parameciidae; genus Paramecium; species Paramecium primaurelia. The sequence goes on from CAJJDM010000010.1 coordinate 39,149, forward strand.
GCTTAATGAATTGAGAATCTAACCATCAAATGCCATGGTTATTATACTGTTGGAGTCCATTTGAACCATCCTGACCAAGAATATTCACCAACAAGTGCAAAGTCATCATATACAATTTCATCTGATGGAGTATCTTTATTGAATTCTTTTGGATCTTCAATTACTTTCTTTGTAACTAAATTAGTATTGAATTAGGCAGGTCTTTCAAATTTTTCTAACCAAGCATTGAAATCAGCTTCATCTTTTTTGAAAATTCCTTCTCCAGCAGAGAATACAACATTAGCAAATTGACCATTAAATGCTGGATAATTAAGTTATGATCCTGCTAAATAGAATTACAAGAATTATGGAACTGGAATTTATGATTAAATTACAATCTTTTACAATTTATCTCCAATCTTCAAGTATCCAACTGATTAATCAACATTATCACTATGTGCAAAGAACAAATATGTCCAAACACCTTCTACATCTTAACCAGTTTAAATATTTTGAACTGCATTTACATTTCCTGCATGATTTGTAGTATAATGATAATAATTAGCACTATTGAACCAATTAGCTAATAATCTATCTCCTAATCTGATATCTCCCAAATCTTGATTTCTAGTGACTCTTGCAATAAATGACCATGCTGGTTATAATCCTTATTTCAATGCAATTGGATATTATGTAAGGAATCTCAACCAGAAACCATAACCAAATTCAGTATTGTCTTCAAGTTCACTTCCTTATAATTTTCTAGTGATCAATGGATCCTTTCCATTTTATGGTGAATCCAACACACCCTTTTACAAATCTTTATCTAAATCTACTTTTGGTAATGCTTTGAAATACAATGCTCTTCCAGAATCATATCCATGAATATCATCTTTAGCCTTTTCATATTCAGCAGTTCTGAATACTCCTTCACCAACATTGAATCTCAAAGTTGAAATTGTACCACTATATGGAGCATGCCATTTATCTTTAGCAACATAGAATGAAAAAGCATTAGCAATAAAATGATTGTGATCTTTATATGGTCTTTCTTCTACTCTTCCTCTAAATTCAACTCTAGCATAAGCTTATCTTTAAATTCTAGAATATCCGAAATAAACAAAATGCCATCTTGCATGATCATCATCGTGTTTAACATTCTACCATGAATTAACATTACCACCTCCATAAATATTTGCATAGTTATAAGTAGTAAAGTGTAATATACCTCCTTCTGGTGTTCCTACCCACATACATAATGTTCTATCTCCCAAGAATGAAAGGTTTTCACTTGATTACAAGACACTCAAACGAACACCTAGATGCCATGCTTATTGATTTGGAATGAATGTCCATTTGAACCAACCACTCCAAGAGTATTCTGGAGCTAATGCTAAATCATCATAAACAATTTCTTTTTATTCTGTCTTATCATTAAATATTGCTTCCTTTTCTATAACTTATTTAGTCTTAACATCAAGAACATAGGTAGCTGGTTATTATACTTTTTCTAATAATGCTTTAATGTCATCAATATTCTCAACAAAGATACCTTTGTTAGCAGAAACTATCACATCTGAGAATTGACCATTGAATCCTTTATAAACTAAGTGTTGTCCTCCTAAATAGAATTTAAGTAATAAGGGTGGTAAGTGTTCTGCTGCAATAACATTCTTGATAATATCACCATCTCCATATTTAACAAATGAAATTGATTACTTTTTATCTAAATTGTGAGAGTAATAAATAAATGTCCAAATACCATCCAATTATTATGGGAAATTGACATTATTAACATTATTTGGATTTCCACCATTATAAGTAGTGAAATGATAGTATCCTCTTCCTTACCAAATAGCTAAAACTCTATCTCCCAAACCAATATCAGCCAATTTATCATTCTTACTTAATCTAGCTACAAATGTCCAATCTACTTAAACACCTCTATTCATTGGAACTGGATACATGTTCATGTGTCTTAACCAAAATCCATAACCATATTCACTTACATTGTCAACCTCATCTCCATCGAAATTCTTGGTGAATGTTGGATCCTTTTAATCAACACTGGATGTTAACACTTTAGCAACTCTACTATCTAAATTAAATTAAGCTGGTTATTTCTTTGTAAATGCTGCATTATATCCGAAAATATCTTCATCATGAGTGAAATCATCTCCTTTTCTGAATGATCCTTATCCTAAATTGAAGTTGATTGCTCCTAATTGACCATTCATACCTTAGAAATGCTTATCTCTTCCAACATATACAAAGAATTCTGGAGCCAAATAATGATTACATTTATCCCATGATTAAGAATCCTTATCACCATTTGACCATTAAGCCCATGCATATGCAGCTTAGTCTTTCTTTGAATATCCAAAGTATACAAAGAACCATTTGAAAATTCTGTTCTTATGTTCAATGTTCTTAAATATATTAACATTACCAGCACCATTCATGTTAGCATATGAGTATGTTGGTACATGTAAGTTACCAAATCCAATCCAACCTGACAATGTTCTATCTCCTAAGAATTAATCTGTTGATGGATCTTTGATTGTAACTCTGAATAAGTTATACCAAGCATTAAGATTAGGTCCATCAATCCATTTATACCATCCACTATATGAATATTCTAATGGGAACTTGTTATCGTCACCACCAAATCTTCTTTGTACTAAGTCATCTCCAAATTATCTTGAGACTGGATCCTTGATGATTTGATTTGATTATAATGGAACTAATGTTGATGGACTTGGGTTCTTTCTTACATAATCACTAATTGTATCCATCTTATCAACATAAGCACCAGATTGTGTTGAGAATGTCACCAATCTAAATTATCCATTAAATCCTGGATATCTCTTATTATCATTTCCTCCTAATATGAATTTCAAGAATTTAACAGCTGGATGTGTAGTCTTGTGAGTTATTGATTGAATATCTCCATCACCATATTTAATAAATGCAACAGCCTTATTTTCATCAGCACTATAAGAGTAATATACAAATGTCCATAAACCTTCAATGTCTTCTGGGAAATTGACATTTTGTATCAAATTGACATTAGCAGGTGCAATACTGCAAGTTGTGAAATGATAAAATCCTTATCCTTACCAAATGGCTAATGTTCTATCTCCCATAGCAATGTCTTAATATTTCTCATTGTATGTCAATCTTGACAAGAAGTACCAAGGAGCATTCTTACCACTAATTAATCTCTTTGGATAGGCAGTTAAAAATCTCATCCAGAATCCATATCCATATTCTTCAAATGGTAAGTCACCTGATTATTCATCTCTTTCAATTGTTGGTTTATCATTTTCAAAATGATTTTCCAAGACTTAGTCCTTTTACAATTCTTTTGGATTGAAATCACCTTTCTTTGAATCCAATAATTTGCTTTGTCCGATTTCAAAACCAAATACATCTTTAGGATGTTTGAAGTCATTCTCTCCTCTAAATGATCCTTCTCCAACATTAAAGTTAACATAGGCTAATTTACCACTAAATCCTGGGAAATGTTTGTCTCTTCCTACGAATACAAAGAATTAAGGTGCAAAGTAATGATTAATATTGTCATATTTCAAACTATCTTCTCCATCTGTCCATTTGACATAAGAGTAGGCTTTTTATTATAACTTTGTGTATCCGAAATATAAGAAGAACCACTTGGTATGTCTATCTTTGTGAGGGATATTCTTCCAAACATTAGTGTTTCCAGCTCCATTCATGTTAGCATAAGTATATGTTGGCAAATGCAAAATACCACCTTCTGGTGTACCAACCCAACAAGTTAAGGTTCTATCTCCTAAGAAAGCATCTGTTGAAGGTGATTTGAGGGTAACTCTGAATACGTTATGCCAAGCTTCTTGTGCAGTTGGTGTCCATTTAAACCATCCACTTATTGCATATTCGTGTGGGAATCTTGTGGTTTCACTACCAACTGTTTTTTCAATAGGATCTGTTCCTTTATCTCTAGCAATCAAAGAATCAACAAGAACTGAATTAGTCAATTCACTAACAACTGAATTTGGTGTTCCTATCTTTTCTAAATGTGGTTTTAATCTATCTGGAGAATCAATGAATGCTCCAGGTGAAGCACTGAATGTGACTTAAGTGAAAATACCATTGAATCCTGGATATCTTCCAGCATCATTACCACCTAAAATAAATTTGACTCGTTTTGTTCCAGGGTGGGTAACATCATGACGAATTGCTTTGATATCATCATTTCCATATTTAATAAGTCCTACTGCTCTAGCTTTGTCATCACTATATGAATAATAGATATATGTCCATAATCCTTCAATATCAGCAGGGTAGTCAACGTTTTGGATAACATTTGGATTATTATTTACTGAATTGCATGTAGTGAAATGATAGAATCCTTATCCTTACCAAATAGCTAATGTTCTATCTCCCATTCTAATATTATCATATTATTAATGTTGTGTCAATCTTGAAACAAAGTACCATGGTTGATTTTTACCTGATATTAATCTAGCAGGATATGCAGTTAAGAATCTCATCCAGAAACCATAACCATATTCTTCTAAATCTTGATCTGCATTCAAATCTTTCTCAATAACTGGTTTCTTGTCTTCAAATCCATTTGGTAATTATTCAGTAACTGGAACTCCTGGTTTTAATTCAGCATCTTTTTAAGTTAATAATTTATCAGATCCAATTGAGAATCCAAAGATATCTTTAGGATGATCAAATTTATTTCCAGTTACAAATGCACCTTCTCCTGCATTGAAATTGAAGTATCCAATCTTACCACTATGTCCTGGGAAATGCTTATCTCTTCCTACATATACATACAAGTTTTAAGCAAGATAATGGTTTACATCATCAAAAGTCAAAGAGTCTTCTCCATCAGTCCATTTAACAAAGGCATAAGCCTTTCTTGAAATCTTTGAATATCCATAGTAAATATAGAACCATTCTGTGATTCTTCCTTTATGTTAAATGTTCTTCCAGAAATTTGTGTTTCCACCTCCATTCATATTTGTATATGAATATGTTGGCATATGTAAGATACCTCCTTCAGCTGTACCAACCCAACAAGTTAAAGTTCTGTCTCCTAAGAATGCATCTGTTGATGGAGTCTTCAAAGTAACTCTGAATAAGTTGTGCCATGGTGCTTAAGCTGTTGGTTTCCATTTCATCCAACCACTAACTGCATATTCTAATGGTAGCCCAACTTCGAGAGTCTTATCAATAGGTTCTGCATTTGAATCCCTTGAAATTGCATCCTCTACTAATTTATATGTTTATAGGGCAACAACAACTGATGGTGCTTTATTGTTATTAATATAAGCATTAATCTTGGCAGTGTCATCAACAAAGGCTCCATCTGTTGAAAAAGTGACTGAAGTGAATTGTCCATTGAATCCAGGATATCTATTAGCATCGTTACCTCCCAAAATGAATCTCAAGTATTTAACTGCTTCATGAGTTGTCTTATGAGTAATTGATTTAATTTCCTAATCTCCATATTTTATGAATGCAACTGCTTTATTGCTATCAGCGCTGTATGAATAATAAATATATGTCCATAAACCTTCAATATCAGCAGGGTAATCAATGTTTTAGATTAAGTTTGGATTTTATGGTGCAATGTTGCAAGTTGTGAAATGGTAATATCCTTATCCTTACCAAATTGCAAGTGTTCTGTCTCCCAATCTAATATTATCATATTTCTCAAATTATGTCAATCTAGAAACAAAGTACCATGGTTAGTTCTTACCATTCATTAATCTTTCAGGATGAGCTGTCAAAAATCTTAACCAAAATCCATATCCATATTATTCAAATGGAGCATCTGATTTAGCTTCTTAGTCAACAACTGGCTTAACTTAGCTAGCAGCATTAGTTAAAACTGTATTATCAGCATCTTTTGGCTTAAATTCAGCTGGTGCTTTAATAAGCTCCTTTCCTTTACCAAATCCAAAGACATCATTTGGATGATTGAAATCTGATCCAGTTCTAAAAGCATCTTTACCAAGATTGAATTAAACATGAGCTAAAACACCACTGTGTCCTGGGAAGTGTTTATCTCTTCCAGCATAAATGTGGAATTCTGGTGCAAAGTAATGATTAGCTTTATCATAAGTTAATGAATCTTCAGAATCAGTCCATTTAACATAAGCATATGCTTAAGCCTTTGGTTTTGAATATCCAAAGTACATCCAGAACCATTTAGTGTGTCTATCTTTATGTTGAATATTCTTCCAATAATTAGTATTACCAGCTCCATTCATATTTGTGTATGAATATGTTGGCAAATGTAAAATACCTCCTTCAGCTGTACCAACCCAACAAGTCAAAGTTCTATCTCCTAAGAATGCATCTGTTGATGGAGTCTTGATTTGAACTCTGAAAAGGTTATGCCATGGTTATTAGGCAGTTGGTTACCATTTGAACCATCCACTAATTGCATATTCATGAGGGAATCTTTCATTATCTTTTCCAACAACTTTATATACTGGCTCATCATTAGCTGCTCTACTTTAAATGGAATCGACAATCTTGTAGTTGAACAAATCAGGTAATTCAGAAGATGGTGTTCCAACTTTAGCCAAATAATTATTCATTTAATCAACACTATCAATAAAAGTACCTCTTGTTGTACCAAATGTGACAGATCTAAATATACCATTAAATCCTGGATATCTACCTTCATCATTACCTCCTAAAATGAATCTTACATATTTTGTAGTTGCATGAGTTGTATCATGTTTGATTGATTAGAAGTCTTAGTTTCCATATTTAATAAATCCTACTGCTCTATTTTTGTCATCGCTGTATGAATAGTAAACATAAGTCCAAAGTCCTTCAATATCTTCTGGGTAGTTATTATTTTAAATGTAATTTGGATTATTGTCTACTGAGTTGCATGTAGTGAAATGATAGAATCCTTATCCTTACCAAATAGCCAAAGCTCTATCTCCCATTCTTATATTATCATATTCCTTATTCCATGTCAATCTTGAAACAAAGTACCATGGTTAGTTCTTACCATTTGGTAATCTCTAAGGATAGGAAGTTAAGAATCTCATCCAGAATCCATAACCATATTCTTCTAAAGCATTTTCTGATGGGCTTTCCTTATTAATAACTGGTTGTTTTTATTCGAAACCATTTTCAAATACATCATTTGTTGGTTCATCTGGTAAGAGTTTCTCTTCTTTTTTGAATAATCTATCTGTTCCATCTTTAAATGCAAATATATCTTATGGATGATCAAACTTATTATTATCAATATGAGCTCCATTACCCAAATTAAATCTTACAAAGGCAATTTTACCACTGTGTCCTGGGAAATGCTTGTCTCTTCCTAAAAATACAAATAATTAAGGAGCAAAGTAATGATTGGCTTTATCATATGTTAATGAATCCTCAGAATCACTCCATTTAACATAAACATTAGCTTGAGCTTTAGTCTTTGAATATCCAAAGTAAACAAAGAACCATTCTCTAATTCTATTCTTGTGTGCAATATTCTTCCAATAATTGTTATTTCCTCCTCCGACCATATTTTGATATGAATATGTTGGGAAATGTAAAATTCCTCCTTCTGGAGTACCAACCCATAAAGTCAATGTTCTGTCACCCAAGAAGTTATCAGTTGATGGTTATTTAAGAGTGACTCTAAAGAGGTTATGCCATGGTTATTATGCTATTGGTTTCCATTAGAACCATCCACTAATAGCATACTCTGATGGGAATTATTCTTTACCACCTCCAACAGTGACTTCTTTAGATATATCGTCAGTTGGTGTTCTGGTGATGACTTCACTTAATTTGTAGGTTGATAAATCTCTAACTCCTTAAGAGGGCATTGGTATTGTAGCAATTAATTTCTTGAATTCATCCACTGTTCCTACATAAGCATTTTAAGTTTGGAATGAAACAGCAGCAAATAGACCATTGAAAGCAGGGTATCTATTTTCATCAGTACCACCCAATAAAAATCTGACATATTTAGTAGCAGCATGTGATGTTTTGTGAACAATTTATTTAGGTTCAGAATCACCATATTAAACAAAACCAACAGCTTAGTTTTCATCAACACTGAATGAATAATAGAAATATGTCCATAATCCTTCAATATCAGCTGGATAATCAACATTAAGAATTTAGTTCACATTACCAGTCTTAGAATTGCAAGCAGTGAAATGATAGAATCCTTATCCTTACCAAATAGCCAAAGCTCTATCTCCCATTCTAATATTATCATATTCCTTATTCCATGTCAATCTTGAAACGAAGTACCATGGTTAGTTCTTACCATTTATTTATCTAAATGGATGGACAGTTAAATATCTTAACCAAAATCCATATCCATAAGTTTCTAAATTCTTATCAGAATTAGCATCTTTATCAAAAACAGGTGGTTTTGAGTTTTCAGCACTTTCTAATACTTTGTCATCTGATTTGACTGAAGGTGCATCTGGTTTCTTTGAGTATTTATCCAAACCAGTACTGAAACCAAAAGCATCTTTTGGATGAGTGAAATCGTTTCCAGTTCTGAATGATCCATCACCAATATTAAATGTGACTTAATTTAATTTTCCATTAAATCCTGGGAAATGAGGATCTTTACCAACAAAGATGTAATAAATTGGTGAATAATAGTGATTAGCTTTATCATAAGTTAATGAATCTTCAGAATCAGTCCATTTAACATAAGCATATGCTTAAGCCTTTGGTTTTGAATATCCAAAGTACATCCAGAACCATTTAGTGTGTCTATCTTTATGTTAAATGTTCTTCCAATAATTAGTATTACCAGCTCCATTCATATTTGTATATGAATATGTTGGCATATGTAAAATACCTCCTTCAGCTGTACCAAGCCAACAAGTCAAAGTTCTATCTCCTAAGAATGCATCTGTTGATGGAGTCTTGATTTGAACTCTGAAAATGTTATGCCATGGTTATTAAGCTACTTCACTCCATTTGAACCAACCTGAAATTCCATATTCATCTGCTAATCTTTATTCTTCAACAGTTGCTTCTGTTGGTTTATCTGTAACTTATCTTTCAATTTCATCAGACACAATTGGTTTACTAGTTAAATCAGTGACTCTAATTCTTGGAATTGGTGAGAGATCATTAACAAACTTTTTAGCTGCATCTACACTACCAATATAAGCACCAACTCTAGTGTTGAAATAGACTTAGGTGAATAAACCATTGAAAGCTGGGTATCTCTTTTCATCAGTACCTCCCAAAATGAATCTAACAACTTAAGTTGGTTAATGAGTGACTTGATGATCAACTTCTTAGAAATCACTTTCTCCATATTTAATAAAAGCTTTAGCTCTGTTTTCATTCTTACTGTATGAATAGTAAACAAAAGTCCAAAGACCTTCGATATCATCTGGATAATCTACATTCTTAATAACATTGACATTGTTGTTTTAGATATTACATGTAGTGAAATGATAGAATCCTTATCCTTACCAAATAGCCAAAGTTCTATCTCCCATTCTAATATTATCATATTCCTTATTCCATGTCAATCTTGAAACAAAGTACCATGGTTAGTTCTTACCATTAACTTATCTTTCTGGATAAGTTGTTAAATATCTCAACCAAAATCCGTATCCATATTCTTGTAAATTATCTGTACCCTAAGGACTGACTTTATCAACTTTTGGAGCATCTTCTGATGTCTTGCTTGCATGAACTGCTTTTTCAACTTCTGGAAGAGGTTCTTATTTAGCAGGTTAGAATAATTTATCTTTACCAGTAGTAAATCCGAAGAAATCATCATCATGAGTGAAATCGTTACCTTTTCTGAAACTTCCTTTTCCAAGATTGAAATTAACATGTGCAATAAATCCATTAAATCCTGGGAAGAATTTATCTTTTCCAACTGTGATATAGAATTTTGGTGCAAAGTAATGATTGATATTTGCATAATTTAATGAATCTTCACTATCTGTCCATTTTACATAAGCATATGCATTTCTATCAACCTTTGAATATCCATAGTAGACAAAGAACCAATTGGTGTGTCTATCTTTATGTTGAATATTTTAAACAACATTAGGGTTTCCTGCACCATTCATATTATTATAAGTATAAGTTGGGAAATGCAAGATGCCACCTTATAGATTACCTAACCATAAAGAGAGTGTTCTATCTCCCAAAAATCTATCACTAGCTGGATTGTTGATATACACTCTGAAAATGTTATGCCAAACTTATTATTAGGTAGGTGTCCATTTGAACCATCCACTTATGCCATATTCTGATGGTAATTTTGGTAATTCTTCATCTTTACCAACAGTAGTTTCAGTTGGAGCTACTTGAACTGATCTCTCAATTGGGTTTTCAACAATCTTTGTATTGCTTAATGCAACTGGAACTAATGGAACTACACCTGCTTATAATTTGTCTACTGAATCAACAAAAACTCCAATTTGATGTGAATAAGTAACTTTAGTGAAAACACCATTAAAGGCTGGGTATCTCTTTTCATCCATACCTCCCAAAATAAATCTAACACTCTATGTAACTGGATGAACAACTTAATGAGTGATTGATTTAAAGTCTTCTTATCCATATTTGATAAATGCAACAGCCTTCTTCTTTTCAGCACTGTAAGAATAGTAAATGTATGTCCAAACACCTTCAATATCATCAGGGTAATTGATATTTTGGATCACATTAACTGCACCATTTTATTTATTGCATGTAGTGAAATGATAATATCCTTATCCTTACCAAATAGCCAAAGCTCTGTCTCCCATTCTAACATTATCATATTCTTCGTTAGTAGTCAATCTAGAAACGAAGTACCATGGTTAATTCTTTCCATGGATCAATCTAACTGGATATGCTGTTAAAAATCTAGCCCAAAATCCATAACCATATTCAACTAAATTATCATTTGATCTCAAGACTTCATCAACTCTTGGAGAATTGTTATCAACCTTATTTACATGAACAGTATTCTCATCAACTTTTGGTTTTGATGGATCTACTTTTGGAATCAATTAGCCAGCTTTATCAAATCTGAATGCATCATCAGGATGACTGAAATCATTTCCTCTTCTTGAGGCACCTTCTCCTACATTGAATGAAACATAGGCAACTTTTCCATTAAATCCTGGGAACTAAGCATCTCTACCAGTGAAAACATAATATCTATTAGCAAAGTAATGATTAATATCTTTGAAATCTAAGTTATCATCAGAGTCTTTCCATTTAATGTAAGCATATCCTTATTTTTCATTTCTGTTATATCCAAAGTAAACAAAGAACCAATCAAAATGTCTATTCTTGTGTGGAATATTTTATGGCAAATTATTTGGTCCAGCTCCATTCATATTTCTGTAAGAATAAGTTGTCAAATGGATTATACCTCCATTTCCTACCCAACCAGCTAAAGTTCTATCTCCTAAATTTCTGTCTGTAGATGGAGTGACAATTTAGACTCTGAAAAGATTGTGCCAAGCTTATTATGGAGTAGGTTATGTCCATTTGAACCAACCAGAAAAGGCATATTCTTTAGGGAAGGCAGTTTCTACAGTTGTCTTGACTGGATCTGAGTTAACTTATCTATCAATTTAGGAATCAATTATTCTAGTAGTTGAAAGTGGAACTTTTCCTCCTTTGAGTGGGGAAGCTTTGTCAGCAAAGAATTTTTTGTGACTATCGACAGAATCAATAAAAGCTCCAACTGATGTTGAGTATACTACTTAGGTGAATTATCCATTGAAACCTGGATATCTATTTTAATCTTTTCCTCCTAAAATAAATTTAAGATATTTCAAATCAGGGTGTTTAACAGGGAATTCAGCTGATACTGGATCCAAATCACCAAATTTAACAATTGCAACAGCTTTTCCTGTATTGGAATATGAGAAATAGAAATGTGTCCAAAGACCTTCAATATCTGCAGGATAGTTAATATTTCTAATCACATTTGGATTAGCTGGTTGAACATTATTGGTAGTGAAGTGATAATATCCTTATCCTTACCAGATTGCTAAAATTCTATCTCCCATTCTAATATTATCATAATTTTCATGTTGTGTCAATCTTGCCATAAAGTACCAAGGAGCATTCTTACCATTAGCTAATTTGACAGGATAAGCAGTTAAGAATCTTGCCCAAAATCCATAGCCATATTCAGTAAATGAAACTTCAGATCTGAATTCTTTGGTCACTTTAGGAGCATTTTCATTGTGAGCATTTGGTAATTATTTCTCACCAGTTTCATCTGTAATAGGTTATGGTTTCTTTGAATCTGGTTTTCTGAGTAAGGCAGACTCTCCTTTATCGAATCCAAAAATATCTTTAGGATGTTTGAAATCTGGTGTTTTTCTGAAAGTGCCACTTCCCAAAACAAAGTTTACATATCCAATTTTACCATTGAATCCTGGGAATTATTTATCTTTACCAATGAATGTGTAGAAATAAGGAGTATAGTAATGATTGACATTATTGTATTCAATAGTTTCAATTCCTCCTGTGAATTTCACTCCTACGAATCCTTTTCTCTCATTTTTAGAGTATCCAAAGTAAACAAAGAACCATTCCAAATGTCTATTCTTGTGAACAATATTGCTAACCATATTTGGATTACCAGCTCCATTCATGTTTGTGTATGTGTAGGTTGGGAAATGGAAAATACCTCCTTAAGCTGTACCAATCCAGAATGAAAGAGTTCTATCACCTAAAAATCTATCAGTAGATGGTTTGTTAATTTGAACTCTGAATACATTATGCCAAACTTATTATTAAGTTTGTTCCCATTTGAACCAACCACTAATAGCATATTCATGAGGGAATTTTTAAGATCCACCACCTAATTCATCATAAATTGGGTTTTCATTGACTTTTCTTGAGATGGTATCTTCAACCAATTCATGCTTATATAATCTATCCAAATCATGAACTGGAATAATTGTTCTTGAAATGTGATCATTGAAATCATCTAAAGTATCTAGGAAAGCTCCTTCTTTAGCAGAGAAAACAATTTAACTGAATAAACCATTAAATCCTGGATATCTATTGCTGTCTTTTCCACCTAAGATGAATCTTACATATTTAGTTGTTGGGTGATTGACATTGTGAATGATTTATCTTGGTTCTAAGTCACCATATTTAATGAATGCAATAGCCTTATTTTCTTAAGCACTATAAGAATAATAAATGTATGTCCAAACACCTTCAATGTCATTGGGATAATTGATATTTTAAATAACATTTGGATTGTTTGATTTCTTATCACATGTTGTGAAATGATAATATCCTTGTCCTAACCAAACAGCTAAAGTTCTATCTCCCATAGCAATATTTCCATAGTTTTGATTGGATGTCAATCTAGAGACAAAGTACCATGGAGCATTCTTTCCATTAAGTAATCTAACTGGATAAGCAGTTAAGAATCTTGCCCAAAATCCATAACCATATTCTACTAAGTCTTCTTCAGATTCTTTGGTTTCATCAATTTTAGGCTTATTATCATCAGTAGAACTTGCTGTAGTAATACCATCATCATCATCTTCATCATCCTTTTCTTTAACTTTATCATCTGGTTATTTTCCTAACAATTGTTTTTATCCAATTACTACATTGAAACCATCGTTCTTAGCTTTGAAATCATTTCCTGGTCTAAATGCACCTTCTCCAATATTGAATGCAACTAAAGCAACATCTCCATTGAATCCTGGGAAATGTTTATCTTTTCCAACAAAGATGTAAAATTTAGGAACAGTGAAATGTCTAACCTTTTCATATTCTTAATGATCCTCTGAATCTGTCCATCTGATATAGGCTTTAGCTTTTTATTATGGTCTAGAGTATCCAAAATAAACAAAGAACCATTTATTGTGTCTATCCTTATGAGGAATGTTCTTGAAAAGATTTGCATTTCCATTACCTTCAAGGTCAGTTACAGTATAAGTAGGTAAATGAATAATGCCACCCTCGGATTTACCAACCCAAGCTGATAAGGTTCTATCTCCCAAGAATTTATCAGTTGATGGAGTTTATATCTAAACTCTGAAGATGTTGTGCCAATCTTATTGTTTATCAGTTGGTGTCCATTTGAACCATCCACTTATGGCATACTCATGAGGGAATTTTGGTTTAGAAGTAGTACCAATAATTTAGTGTATTTCTCTATCTTCTGGTTTTCTTGTGATAGGATTGGTTGTAACTTTATATGTTACAATGTCAGGAATAAAATCTTTTGGAATTCTTTTCATGGATTATAATTTGGCTTAAATGTCTTCATCATTATCAATAAAGACTCCTTTCTTAGCACTGAAATAAATTTCACTCAATAAACCATTGAATCCTGGGTATCTCTTCTCATCTGTGCCACCAACAGTGAATCTAACAAATTTTGTTGTTGGATGAGTAACTTCATGTTCAACTTTCTTAAAATCATTTTCACCAAATTTAATATAAGCAACTGCTTTTTTCTTTTCTGAACTATATGAATAGTAGATGTATGTCCAAACACCATCCAAATTTTCTGGATAGTCAACATTCTTAACAACATTGGGTTGATTTTATGGTTTATCACATGTTGTGAAATGATAGAATCCTTTACCTAACCAAATTGCTAATAGTCTATCTCCCATATTAATATTATCTGTATTTTTATTAGCAGACAATCTTGAAACAAAGTACCAAGGAGCATCTTTACCTTTAGGCATGAACTTTGGATAAGCCAACATAAATCTAGCCCAATAACCATATCCATATTCAACTAAATCTTCTGATCCTTCTTCATCACCATTATCAACTTCTTTAGTTCTAATAGGTTAATCATTTGTATAATCTGATGGTTATTTTTTATTTACAGTGTCCTCATCATCTTCAGAATCAGATGAACTAACTAATGCTGAGGCACTAACAGGTTCTTCTTCAGATACAGGTGAACTTCCTTATTCAGGTTTGATAATCACTTTTTATTCTTCATCTGTGTTTACTATGATTCCATCCTTAGAACATGATTCAACTCTTCTTTGTACATCATCAGATTTAGAATTGATGATATTAATTGTAATCTAGATATGTAATTTAAATAAAATACTGATGGTTTTTTGCATTGTTCTCTTATTTATTCTCTTTCACTCAAAAGTTTATTGATTAACTCTTCAATTTTATCGCAACATTAATCTGCATCTTCTTTTGATGAGGCAGCATCTAATAAATTCAATTAACCATCTAATATATTTTGACCATATTGTCTCCATTATTGTAATAAAGAATCTCTATCACTCTGCCTTAATTAAACAAATGCAAAAGAACCCTTTGTGCTGTGATATTGTAATAATGCTAAAATATTGTAATTATGTAATACTTGTCTTCTATCCTTCTGATTTTCTGTAATCAGACACAGCTACTTTAAGTTTTCGCAAATTATCAATATCATTATCTATCTAATCAGGGTTAGAAAGTATCTCTTGCCAAGCTTCCATAGACTTGCTCACTTATTCTAGGCCTGGAGAACAATCTAGACTATCTGTATCCAAATTATTCAATTCTTCAAGCGATTGTAATTTAATTCCGCTTTAAAGTTCAACAAACTGTTACGCTAAAATTCTATATTAACTACTTTTACCTTGTAGCGAACATATCAAAAACAATAGCAATATTAATGAAGATTTCTTCATAATAATGTAAAATAATAAATGAATTCTAAATGTGAACACAAAATATAAGAATAGGGATTTATTATCCGTTTTTTTATGAATCGAGTTCTGATTTTAATAATTAATATAAACTGACAGGTATTTATTACAACTCTGTCTACTCATTGTAATACGTAATTATGTCAAAGAAACTATAACTTAAATTAAAATAAAAAAAGACAAACATCACCATCAATTAAATTTACAAGTTTATGAAAGGATTTGTCAATTAATAAATAATTATCAATAATTAATCAATTTTTACTATATTAATATTATCTAATGAATTATATTGACAAATTTTATGATCAAAATTTACTCATCTACTCACTCAACCTAATTTGTGCCAAATTATTATAACCCAATCTTCTGAAATTATCAATTTATATAGTTAATTACTTCAGTTTATTAGATAAAAAGTAGTTTTTACAAATAAAAACCATGTATAAAAATATTATAAAATAATGATAACCTTCATCCTTTTATATTCTAATAATTAAATCAAATAGAAAATAATAACATCTTACAATTTAAGAGAAGAAGCCTCTTTCCTAAGGTTTATAAGGAAAGACTCAAAAGAAATAGTTAGATTGCTGCTCTCAAATTTAGTAGCAAATGATGAAAGTTAGAAAATGATTGAGAAAATTTAAGATAGGAAAATGAAATATTAAAAAGATTGAATACATGAAAATATCATATTATTATTAGAAACATTTGAAACTGCAAGAGAATTTTGTTTAGAAACAGATGGTAATCTTTTTTTAGAGAATATTATTAAGTTTGGATAGGTGTATTATTTGGCATTTTTGAAAATTATTGCAAAATATCAGAGAACTAATTTAGAATCATAGCTTAATAATTATTTAGAGTATTACATTATCTAAATTCCAATTAAATAATTTATGAGACATGAAACCATAAAATATATTAATTTCTGCAGATCTAATAATTAAATTAATTGATTTTGGGTTTGCTAGAGCTATGTCTTCAAAAAGTTAGTTATTCAATCAAAGGAATTTCTTTATATGTGCACCAGAATTAGTCTAAAAATAATCATAAATTTGATTTATGGTCTTTGGGAGTTATGCTTTATGAGCTATTTGTTGAATTACCTTCTTTTTGGGCTTTTCAATTCTACTCTCTAATCTAGATTATTATCATAGATCCTAGAAAATATCCAAAAAATATGAGTTAAGAATTTATAAATTTCTTAACAAGATTACTAAATCTGACACTATCATATAGGTTGGGTAGAATCCTATTAGATCACTTTTATTCTATAGAGAATTGGTTGAACATAATTTGGCTCATGAAATTAAAAAGCTTACCAAAAAAGTTGAATTATCCATAAATTAACTACTTAATTCAACCAATAAATGATGAAATATTCAATTTTCCATGGTAGTAAGGTGATTATTCAAAATAATTGCAAAATTTTAAGGAAGCCTTGCCTCTATTGGAATCTTTGCTAATTTTAATAAAGGAATTATATCTAAAATAATAAAAGTAAGTAAGATATAGAAGTTATTATTAAAAATCAAATATTATTATCTGATAATCATTATTTTATAAAGCAGGATAACTTATATTTTAAAGTTAATACTAGATAATCTTCCAAAGCAAATATGGCTAAATTCAATTTTATGCTCTTAATACTAAATGAATATTTTCAACACATTTTCAAATTGCAATTATTTAATATAGTATGATTAATTATTAAGAGTAATTTAAATTAATTTTCATTTTCTGTTTTGAAATTGAAAAGAATTATGAACAAATATACAAATAATTTATATATACTTTATTAATGATTTTAATATATATAAATTACATTCATAAAAAGAGTTTGAACTCATTTCTAAAGTGCTTGATAAGCTTCCCAAACTCCTTACATATTTTTAAAGACTTCTACTCTTTCCTCATTAGATATTTGAATCTAAGTTACATATTTATTCTAAATATTATTATATAACAATACTTTTAATTATTTTTGAGGCTTATTGACCTAAATCTTTATTCCAGATGGAACCATCTCTATATGAGTTATTTCTTTTGTCTCAAAAATCCATACCTAAAAAATAAATAGTAATATTTTTACTTTTTTCTTTGTCTTAAATGACATATAAATATAATGTTCAAATGTAATCACCAACATAAATTTATTTTCTGGTTCTTTAATATCAGGAACAATTAAATAAGATGCTATAAATCTATCATTTTGCAAGATTCCACCTTTCAAAAAATGTATCATTGTGAAACCTTCTGCATCAATAGTATTAAAATCAGCTATATAACCCTCTAAGCCATAAACAGGTCTAATATTTCTTGCTCTGTTATTATTAGGTTTATCATCAAAATATGAGACTGTATTTTGAATTCCAGCAGCTGCTTAAGACATTCCATCTAATACTCCTGTTATTGGTTTAATAATTAAACCAGCAAGTCCTTATGCAGTTCCAGTGAATACACCTTTAATACCTTATTCCTTTGCTCCTTTAATTGGTTTTAAGAATACTCCTGTAATTCCATCTGTAATACCAGTCATTATAGATTTAGCACCTTATCCTAAACCATCTCCTATATGTTTGGGTTTATGCATTTTTTATTTCTCTCTTTTCCTTAAATAATCTTCATCCATTGTTAAATTAGCAAGACCACTTCCAACACTACCTGTAATTTTATTTACTGAACTAAATGCTCCTGCAATAGTATGTGATACTAAGGATGTAGCTCCCTATGCTAATCCTAATCCAGCTTCTAAAGGTCCTTGAGTTAGACCGGCTGCTGGTTTATCAACTAGATCCTTGAATCCAGTAGAAATATTATTTAATAATCCAATAGGATTACCTATTATTGATAGACTTCCAATAACAGATCCAATTTATTTGATACCTTCTTATTTATAAAATTGAATCATTTTATTCATTATACCTGATCCAGTATCAAAACAATTTTCTATTTTCCATCCCTAAAAGAAGATTGGAGCTTCACTAATATCTGATAGAACAACTCCAACAGCTTAAGCAACTGAAGCAAAAATAGCAAGTTTACCCATATTTAAGTCTCCTTTACCAGACATTTAGACTGTTAAATTTAATTAGATTGGAGATATGATGATTTCACTGATATATGTAGGTAATTAAGCATCAGGTAATTTCTTTGTTCTCCACTCTTCATTAATTTATATGAAAGACTATAAATTATTTTAATTGTTGTAATCAATTTCTTTTTCTTCTTCTTATTTCAATACTTAAAATTGTTTCTCAACAATAAAACTTCCAGATTAATTTCTATCTAATTCATGAATTTAAGTTTAGAATGAAGTAATGGCTGAAACAAATTCTAAGAGATTAAGTATAAATAATTATTCTATTCTAATTTCAAAAGGATCTACTTCAAAGGTAATATTTTGGAATAGTTTAATATCAGAAACTCTATTGTCTTTAATAATCATGACATTAAAGAAATATTTATCACTCTATTATTATTATTATTGTTATTATTGTTATTATTATTATTATTATTTAGGTGCAACATGATATAATGCATATTTTTATGGAGTAATTACTACTGGATATTATACAAAGAATTCAGCATTGTGATCAAAATTTATATATTATACTCTTAATTATACTACCATATTTAAAACAGTTTAAATAGATACAAACTCTATATTTGTACAAGTGAAATGGAAAAATTCAGCTGCTCTTCTTTTGACATCTGAATTATGAACTATAGATAGAGAAAATGAATTTAATTTCAGATTAATTCTATTTTCAATCTTATCACTATTCTCAGATATTGATTATTTTGATTATAAGGATATTGATTGAGCTCTTGATTCATCTTCATCTTCATTTTCTAAACTATTTTATTATTTAATTTGTCTTAAAAAATCTTATTTAGGTTTTGATTTAGACATTTTTACTTATTCTTGAGTAGCTTTAGTAATTTAAATTTACTTCTAACATCCTTTAGGTAGAATTGATAATGCAACTGGTATTTATGGTGCTTTAGATCCTTTAGCAGGTTTAAAAGTATAAACTTAAAATAATCCTATATGATCTGGATATAATGTATATTTAAGAGGCTTGTAATCTCCATTAGGATCATCTCTAATTCTTAACTCAACATTTAATGCTTTTTATAATCTTTGGGGATCATCCCATGCAAAATAAGTAACATTATTGTCTTCATTCATAATTACATCTAATTCTTTAATTTCCAATTCTAAATTTTCAACTAACATTTCTATTTTATATGGTGCTTAATCTTTTGGTAATTAATTAAATATAATATAAAGACTACATCCTTCCTAACGAGTATCACAACTAAAATATAATCTTTCTTTTGGATTATCTCTATTTCTAAGTTAATAATATACAATGCCAACAGCACTAATATTTAATCTACTACTTAATGAATAATCATTGTTAGCTAAATTCATATTAATAAATTAACAAGGATCTCTAATTTTATTTTTTGAATTATAAAGAGATTAAAATATTATTCTTTAATTAGATGGAACAGATTAAGAATAAGAATCATCATTTGTAGTTATGAGAATATCTTAATTACAATTATTGACAATAATGAATCTGGGTTCAAGTGTAATTATCTTATTGAATAATGTATACTTTTTGTTACATCTTCCTAAATCTAACTTAGCACCTAAAAAGGTTTATAATAATTAATTTGTATCTTCTTCATTAGTAATTATAACATCTATTTCAGGTTCACCAATTGTTGAAATCTATATAGGAAATTATGATATTTTTTAATTGGTTGAAATATGACTCAATGATAATATATTACCAGATTCTGTTCCCAATAATGTTATTGATCTTTCTATAGGATCTCCAGTATTTATAGAATCTATACCTCCTAATGGAGTTAAATCATTTTTATTATTACTAGTATAATATTTCAAAGGTATTCCTGATTTATTGATAATATAACCAGAACAATGAATTACATATTCTCTTGTTAATTTAGATTAATCTTATTATCTTTAAGATTCAAAAATTAATAATGTAGTTGTATTATTATTAGAATCATTTAAAGTTAATTTTGAAATACCATCATCATTTTTTTATTATAATTCTTCTGGAGCTTACAATTTAAATTCATCAGACCAATAATATCCTTCTACATATACTCTAAGATAACTGCATTTATAATGACCATGTTAATAATCTTCTATTGTTTACTCTTTACAAATCTTTTTTGTGAAAGTTGTTTCTTTATTATGATTCATCATTTGGATAAAAATATCTAAAGGCAATGAATTAGTAATTCTGAATGGTGTTTATAATTCTATCTCAATCTTTCCTTAATGATCATTGTCTCCATTCACCTTTACCAAAATAAATTACCCATCTCTTGTCTCTATTTCAATATTCTTTTCTTATTATCTTATCAAATTTTCCACAAGTATATCTTCAGTATAATCTTAACATTCACTAAACCTTATTGCTATTTTAGGATTCACAAATCCTAAAGGAATAGGTGCTATATGATTCAATTCCTAATCAATTTTTAATTAACTTAACTTCATTGTTTGTTAATGTTTGTCATCACTAATTGATATAACTATTAATTTGCTAGTCTTATTTACAATTACTACAGGAGCAAATAAACTCAAAATCTTTTAGTTTGTTACTTAATCTAATTTGACACTTGCAAAGGCTTGAAGTTAATCTTATTAATATAATCTAGATGTTATTTTATCCAAATCAATTAGTTTAATTGGAAAAGGTACTTTATCTGCTTTTATTGTTACATTAACCCTTCTTTATCCAGTACTAGCCCTCTCTACTTCATCATCAAAAATTAAATTCTATTGTTAATTTATATGTATATTTAAAGAAGGTAATCTTTGATTATCAATAAATTCAACAATTATAGGATAACCTGTTAAATTCTTAACAGAATAAGGTGATACTTAAATAATATTATCCTCTGAATGATTTGAATCATCATCTGTTCCACCAAATGATTTTAAAACACTCTAATGTATTTCCTATTATTATTTATTAAATATTTTTTCCATTATTTTTAAAGCTCTTAAAACTGTTTAAATACATACTGTAGATAGAGTTAAATTAAATTTATCAAATTCTTTCATTTATTCAATAGTTATTAAATTGCTTATATCTCCACCTAAACCTGCTAAATAACTTTAAAATATATCAATTTAAAATCCAGTTTTCTCTATTATAGGTTCCCATTTAGAGCATAATGGATTGAAATTACTTAATTTAAATGGTAAAGTAATTTAAATTTTTAGAAATAGATTATTTTTATCAAATGTTACTTTAATTGCATCCATCTCATAATCAAATAATGGTGAATAACAATTACCCATGTCATTTAAAACTATAACTTTTACTTAATCTACTTCTAAGTCTATTTTGACAGCACTCAATTACATATTATTTAAATGAGAAGCATCTAATTATGAAATTTCATTATTTTTTTTTTCTTGATTAATTTCTTATTATTATTATTATTCAGGTTATTTAGGCATTTGACTTAATTAATAATTTAATCCTTCCTTAATAGTATATAGATCCTAAAAAGAAACCTTTAAATTTATTGGACTTATTTTTCCAATTAAATTAGTTAAATCAGCAAATCCTTAAAAGTTTTATAATATTACTGATGATTTTGATAATTCAACTTCTAAATCTATTGGATTTAAGATTTCTCTCTTTTTAACTTATTTAAAATCATCCTTTTTACTCAAATCATAACTCTTACATAAAAATATTTCTAATTTTTATAATTTAGCTTCAATTCTCATTGTTTCATTTAATTTATGCCAATCAGATTCAGCAATATTATTTTGTTTAATTTCCTTCTCTATTTCTTTAAGTGATCTTTGAGGAGCCATCTTCATCTCTATCTTAAATATTCCCCTTACTGTTAATACATTTTATTCTATTTAAGTGGGTATACAAGTTATTACATTTCTTAAATTTACATTAATCATTAAACTACCTTATTAAGGATTTTAAGGTACTTAAATTTAATCTTATTATTATTATTATTATTATTATTATTATTATTATTATTATTATTATTAGATACTCTATTGTAATTATTATTATACAATTACATATTTACCAGGACTTGGTGTTAATTCAGGATCATCCATTGCAATTAATGCCAAAACTTCAAATAGAGGACCAGCATGTAATTATAATTTAAAATCTGATAATTCAATATTAATAACTTTATCACCTGTTATTTTCATTTATAAATTAAAAATTAATTTATATTAAGGATTTTCTTCAATTTATTAATAAGCATCCTCAAATTTAAATATCAATTATCTTTATTATCCTTAACTTAACAATCCACGAGAAGCCATATTTAAAATTTAATTAGCATTACTTAAAGTTCCTTATCTACCTCTTACCAATCCATTTAAATTAGTAACTTATTCATAAGAATATGTTTATTGAATATTCATACTTCCAATAAAAGGTAATTCATTAAATAAACCTGCTTTTTCTAAAACAAAATTAGAACCTTCTAAATCTCTTATCAATAAACCTACTTTGGCAGATCCATTATTACATTTCTAAAATGAAACTCTCATCATTATTAGCATCATTCTTAGAAAGGGAGTAGGTTTAGGTTGGATATCTTTTAATAAAAATATACTAAAATTCTCTAAATCTAATTAAAATGATAATTATGGTGATTCATTTTAAGTTAGAAGCATTTCTTTTAATTTAATTTCTTATTACTTTTATTATTCAAAGAAAGCTTCAAAATATTATGGATGATTATTTCTAATCATATTATCAAATCCATCATCATAAGCTATATTATGAAATAGACATTTCATTAAAAACATATAATCTGAATGTGTCATTTATAATATCATTGGGGCAATAAAACAATTGATCTTTAATTATTCATCAAATTTAATTTTTGGATAAAATAATTAATATTGTTAAAACATTCCAAAAATCTCAACACTAATATTGAAATCAAATGGTAAACTAAATTCTCTTTTATTTTATCCATTCTATTGATATAATTAAATATCTTTCATATTCAATATAAACACATCTACCCATACAGAATCTAATTGTTGTTCTTATCTTATAATTCTGTTTGTTACCTTTGTTCTTTAATTAGATACAATTATTGTTCCAAGATCAATTACCATAGCACAATTGCTATCTTAATTAGGTTTTAAAATAACTTAAGGATTATTAATTACAACATTTAATTACATAGCAGGTGGATTTTATAATTATTTATTTAAATAAGCAGTTTCATCTTCTGACAATAAAATTGTTTATATTTTTTTAGTTTCAGCTCTTTTTAAATGATATTAATCAATTTCTTATTCAATATCTATTTCTTTCTATTTAACAATAGGATTAATAGTTTATTTTGGATTTGATAAGGCAAATAATAATTATTATAAAGTATAATCAAGTAATCTCAATACTGGTTGCATCATTACATGAATAATTAATTAACTCATATCAACATTAATTATTATATTAACATTATTAATAATCTTTTTAGATCCTTCACTAAATAAATTTAATTTAACTTTTAATAATGATTATTATTGATGTTTAACTCCAATCATTTATTTAGGATTAATTAAAGTATATTCAGATTCTTTACTTAAAGTATTTGGATAATTAGTTAAATCAAATAATTATAGATTACCAAGAGATCCATTTAATTACATTTCATCTACATATTTAATTAATCCAATTTCAGTATTTTCTATTTTCATTTCTGCTAAAGGTAATGTTGTAAATCTATGAACTAAAATAGCATTAATACTCCTAATTTTAACATTTACATCCATTAAAATAATATCTTGCATGTTATCAAATTTAACATTTTATTATTGAGCATTATTTTCCAATTCTTTCTTTGCTTAATCCTATTACTATTTTTCAATATCTTTTCCTTAAAAAGTCTACATATCCTCTGCTTAATTATCATTAGGTGTTATAAAAACTAATAATTTAGCCACAACTAAAGGTTTTGCAATAACTGATAATGAACCAAATGTTACACCTATAATTAAATTTTTCTTATTATATCTTTTATCTTTATTACTTATTTGTTAAACATTAATATTAATTAATTCATTTGATTCTGGATCTGGATCAGATTTTACTATATACTTAAGTAATGGATTCATATATTTTTAAACACTATCAGTTACATATAAATCTCTTAATTTCAAATCTAAATTTATAGATCCATCAAATAAATGTGCACCAGCATTTAAACCACTAATTACAACATTAAACCAATCTTATTATTTTTCATCTTATAAATGTGCTCCAAAACCTTTTAATACAAATTTAAAATTCATTGGTCTACTTTCTTTATTTTTCTCAGTTTAAACTTTTTCTATTTCATCATTTTCTTTTTCTTTTTCAACTCTTGGCATTGTTCTTAATAATTCAATTGCCTCTTTCCAATCATTTGCCATCTTTGGTTTATCAAATGCAACAAGTGTATCACCATATTTATTTTTAATATAAAATGCATTATTCATTCCTGCTTCTTATTCATTAACATCAATAAAATCACTATTTCTTATCCAAAAATGAGATTCAGGTTATTAATCTTTAGGTTTTGCAAATAAATAAATATAACCACCACTTAATACTCCTGTATATTAACTCCATGTTAATAATTATCCTCTTTTCCATATTTTTCCTACTTTTGTTGCTGATTCCATTAATGCTGTTCTTTCTGTCTAAACATTTTCTATTGATAATTTAGTTAATTTTCTTAAAACTTCTTCTTATTCTCTTATTGGTTCATTAAAACATTCTCCAATTTTTAAAATTCTTGAATAAATACTTGGATTTATAAAAACATCTAATTAAGGTAATTCTCCATCAATTATAATTTATGGTAATTCTTTTGGAGGTTTAGAACTACCTCTCAAAATTTAAGCTCTAATTATTACTCTTATATTTTAAATAATACTATATGAACCATCTACATTCTCTAAATATATTCCTTATTATATAGATTTATGACATTAATCAATCTAATTATAATGTTTGAATGTAAAATCTTGTAATGAAATTTCAAAATTATCATAATGTAATTCATCTATTTTTGGTGTAATAATTGAAACATCACCAATATTTAATAACCAATTTTCTTAAGTATTTGGAAGTGGAATTAAAACAATTGTTGATTTAATTTTCATATCAATAAATAAAATAGATGGAGATAATTATGATTATGCCATTTATTAAGTAGCCAAATCTTATGCTATTTCCATTTAATCCCAAGCTGCATTCTTTAAAGTTTCATCTTTTACTTAAAAATCTGTAAATTATTGTATTCTAACCATAATAATTGGATTGAATATTAATTTTAATGCTCCTGTTTCTAATTTAATATATTTATCAACTCCTTTATGATGAGATGGATTTGTCTCAAATACAAAATCTATAAATTTCTAACTATTTATTTATTCTAAAAATGCTATTCTCTTTTATTCACTATATAATACAATCCCATTCTAAATTGGTTCTGTTATAATATCAATTCCAATAAATTATAAACCCATCTTCATAAGCATACCACTATCTTTCATTTCAAAAATTCCATCAAATCCACTATATGTTAATTAAATACCTTCTCTTTTTGTATCAAATTATTTTAATATATGTACTGATCCTGTTTTTAATGAAAATACAACTGATACCCAAACATAATCAGGTGGTCTTTTAATATCTTTAATATCCTGAAAGTCAGCTAATTAATCTATAAAAGAAGTTAATTCATCTTTCTCCTTTTAATCAAGTAAATCTGATTCCTTTTTCTTACCCCAACTAAACCATCCTCCTGATTTCTTTTTCTTCTCTTCTGCTTCTTTAATAGCTAATTCTTTTTATACTACTTTTATCATCTCTTTTGCTGTCTCACATAATACTTCAATACTTAAATTACTAACTGTTTATTCAAATAATTCATTTTCATCTTTTGTAAGTGCCTTAATACTTTAATCAGGACTTCTAAGTATTTTTTCATATAAACCTATAAATAATAATTTTTAATCTTCTATTTATTAATTTGATAGTTAGAGTCTTTGCTTCTTCTATTTATTTAATCTATTCTGATACAATGAAAATAGTTCTGCCATTCTAATTATTTATTGAAGTTATAAATTTTCTAAAGCAATATCAATTCCACTTAATTCTATTGATAAAGATAATTCTGGAGAATCAAACTTACCAGAAGTATTTTAAAATAATCTTCCTTAGGCATTTAATAAAAATACAAATTAACCATATTTAGGATGAGATTTAGGATCTTGAGTAGATATAATCATCTCCTCCATTTCTTTAAGAATAACCTCTTTTTCTTATTAATTCAAAAATCTTCTCTCTTATTAATTCCAATAGGCTCCAATATTAACCAATGTTAAGAGTTTTTATAAAGGTACTTTTTTCTAATAAATTAATAATACTATAATATACGTTTTCTTCTTTATTTCGATCAAAATATTATTTTTTCCATTCAGAATTACAAGTGAATGTTTCAATAGTTTTAATTGAAAATCCCCATGCAAACTCATTTTTTATTGTATCCTCAAATCTTATATGAATATTTGATATGCTCAGTTATAAATTATCAATTATTTTCAAGGCAAGTTTTTTAACATATCCAACTTCTTTTTCATCTTTTTACTTAGATTTGTCATTAATATTTTAGATGATTGATTCTTTAAATTTCTCAAGAATCTCCATCTTCTTTTTAAAACCAGCATAATTCACATACTACCACAAATCAGGATGATCTGCTGATATTATGAGATACAAATCTGATAACATTACCTCAACAGGTGAACTGGTTAACGACTTCCATGGGACCTATATATTACTTTAATAAATATGTACATTTAGTTTCAATTTTCCAATATGGCTAAAACAAAGTCTAATTGGCAATTCCAACATTTTGATGATGTCAGCTTTTAATGAAACATTGGATATGATTACTTCTCCACTCCAAATACCTATATGAAGATTTTAAGCATCAAATCCTTCAATAAATTAACCCAATACAGAATTCAATACTTTTTCAAGTAATGATTCAAACATTATATTAATATTTATTTTTATTTGCAAAAATCTTCATTTTTTTTATTACTATTGTAAATTATAGAATGCTTTAACTTTTTATAAAAAGTAATACTAAATAATTAATATTTAATATATAAGTATGAGATAGACAGAAGTTGAATAGGTCAAGAAATTTTAATTTTTTAATTAAGAAAACATTCAAGATCAAAGAGCAAAGTATTCAAAAATATATTAATTTTAGTGGTGACCCAACAGCACCAACCTTAAATGATATTGGAATATCTGATGGATGTGGAATTGGAACTAAATTATTCCTATCATCTTAATCCAAGAATCTAATTTATGTCTATGAAGCCAATTCCATTCAAGGATTCTTTTAACCTCATAATGATTCATTCAGAGTTATGAAATGTACTAAAGAAAGTAGAGATGTAAATTATTTATAAATTCATTTTATATAGGGAAAACTAGTTACATTTGGTATTGATAGTGAAAACAATTAAAAGAGTAGCTTTGTGAAATTTTGGGATCCCAATACAACTGATTATCAAAATATTAGTAAATTAATTTCAATAAAATCATATAGAACCTATAAAAGTTATCTTGGTAAATAAAGTTGGTTAACCCTTATAAAATTTTAATTGTTTTTGTATAGCTAAAGACTTAAGTGCTATGGCATTTGGTTTGTAAGATGGTTAAATATTGATATTTAAAGCAAAATCTTAAAATCTAATGACAATGGATTTCAAAGATTAAGTTATTCAAACAGATTAAGAACCAATTAAATCTGTACATTTAAGTAGACAGGATTAAAATTTGAATTTATTTTGTACTACTGACTCTAACATCATTTGTTTTTAGAATATGTAAAATAGAAAGAAATTTTCAATTCCAGCAGGAGCTCTATTTGATTTGACAGCCAAAGGAACTTTAATAGGATGTCCAAAAGATGACACTTCTACTATAGTTGAATATAGTGATAGTAAGAAGGAAGCTACTTGGAATGTAGATGGTGATAAAATAGAAATTAGATTTTTCAAATAAAATTACTTAATTATGTTGATTTCACCAAGATAAGATAAAGAATAAGTAGATTAATCTGTTTAATTAACTATTTTTGATCTTTTAAACAATTATATTGCATATTATAAGAAATTTGAAAAGATTTAAAGATTTATTCCAGTTGGTGATTATCTCTATGTTATTACTCAAAATAATAGAGGTGAGAAAAACTTAATTAGATTAACAGAAAAAGAAAATACTCATAAAATTGAGATCTTTTTTAAAAATAATTATTTTGATGTTATGTATAGATTTGCTAGTAATTAATCATCTGATAAAACTCTATTAGCTGAAATAAGTAGATTACATGGTGATCATTTATATGATTAACATGATTTTTAAGGTGCAATTAAATAATATATCAATACAGCAGGTATTTTAGAACCTTCATATGTAATTGGAAAGTTTTTAGATGTTTCACATGTTGACTTTTTAATTTAATATTTAGCAGCATTACATCATGAAAAATAAGCAGACAAAAATCATACAGCTTTATTATTGAATTGTTATGTAAAATAGAAATAGATTACTAAACTTGAAGAATTTCTTAAAGAATCTAGTTTTGATTCAGATTTATTTGATATTGATACAGCTATTAAAGAATGCAGATAATTAGGTCATATAGATTTGGCTCTTAGATTAGCAAAATCTAGATAAAAAAATGAAGCTTATCTCAGTATACTCATTGAAACAAATAAAGATTAAAATAATAAGGAATAGAATAGATAAGATTGTAAGAGTGCTTTGATGTATATAAAAGATGAAATTTAATTAGATGAAAAAGTATATATTATTACAAATAAATTAGGCTTAATATTTGAAAGAGTTTGGACAATAATTAATGAAGGCTGAGCCAGAATTATGTCTTGAAATAATTCAAAATTTAGTTTTGCTTATTAGTATGGTTTAAAATTTGAAGAAAAGAGTAGACACTTAAAAAGGAATTGAATCAATTAGTATTTTGACTCCTGAAGAATTGAAAGTTTGGAGATATTTTAATTTATAAGATGAGGAGATTAAAAAAGTATTTTCTATAACATTTGGTAAACCAGATGAATTTTTACATTTATTTGTTGTTAATGATGAATATTTAGAAAGTTATTTGAAATTTTTAATTGAAAATTGTAAAACATTACCAAATGAAAAAGCAATATTCCATAGATACTTTGAATATCATTTAGAAAAATATTAATTATATTATAAAGATGAAAGTAAAATTGGAATAAGAGATACATAATTATAAAGCAAAGAATAAGGTATTATGAAATTATTAGAAAACTAAGAAAATGAAAAGAAATATGATAAGAATCATTTATTAGTATTATTCAAAATGTATAATTTTGTTCCAGGTATTATTTTCTTATTAAAAAAATTACAAATGAGAGAGGAATTATTGAATTTCTATATTAGTTTGAAAGAAAATGATTAAATTATTAATTTATGTAGTGAATATGGTAGAGAAGAAACAAATCTTTGGATATAAGCATTGAAATATTTTGCTAAACCAGAAAATAGTGCAGAAAATTACATTGAAAAAGTTTTAGTTTTAGTAAGTAGTTTAGAAAATCTTTCACCTTTACTGATTTTAAATATCTTGTCCAAAAATAGAAATGTTAATTTCAAATTAGTCAAGAATTATTTTACTAATAAAATATCAAAAGATAAAAAATAAATTGATGATTGTCAAAAAGTTGTTAAAGAAAAAATGAAAAAAGCAGCAGAATTGAGAGCAGAATACAAAAAATTAAAAACATAAGCTAAAGTATTCTAATCAACTAAATGTAATTGTTGTGATGCCATTTTGAGTTTACCTTCTTATCATTTCCTTTGTGGTCATTCTTATCATGAACATTGCATTCATACGTATAATAATATTTATAAAATATTAATAGTGAAAGAGCTTGTCTTCTATGTCCTTAAGACTCATAGATGTTTTTCAAAAGAAAATAAGAATTTATAGAAGCATCAAAGGAAACTAAACCATTCAAAGAAAAACTATATGCAGCTGCTGATAAATTTGATGTTATATGTGAGTATTTAGGATAAGGCATAATTTCAAATTAGAAAGCTGATTGAATCAAATAATATTGTATATCAAAATATATTATATATGGAAAATATAAATAAAGTGAAAATCATATTAATATATTATATGAAAATTTTGACTAAATTTTAAACAAATTATGAAGAGACAATTTACAATTTAATATAGATTTAAAGAAGGTTATTTTATTTAATTTTATTCATCAACTCAAATTTACCCTATTGCACATATTCTTTAAAACTAATAACTTTGTTTAAACAATCACAATATTAAATGTTTAGAAGTAACTTTTATAGGTACTAAAAAGGTTATGGAAATTTTGTAATAACAAATGGATATAGAATGATTTTCATATCTATTCAAATATTCTGCGTTGTACACTTACTTATAATATTTATATATATATATTAATAATGCTTAATGATTCAACTGATATTTAGACGTAATCAAAAGACTAACAAAACTAATAACCCTAATATCCTTATTTTGTGTATAACTTTCCACCTACTTCCATGATGGATTATAATAACTCTCAAATTCCATAATTATAAATTAGAAACTCAAGTATAATGTGATTTTCTATAAAGATGACTCAATTTTTAAAGATAATTTACAAATCCCAGGATTCCTTTAAGGCCTCTCTGTACCGAGCTTTTAATTCAATAATTCCAATTAATTTTATTTGAATGAATAGAAATCTCCATATGTCCCTTCTATGGCAAGTGCATTAGCATCTGTTTTTAATGAACAACAAATATCAAGTTTGTAAAATGAGAATAAAAGAAATCGAATAATAATAGGTACTTAAACACTTTGCGATATAGAGATGATATTTGTATAAAGGTATTTCGATATTAAATCCCAAGTAAATTGATGTAATATTTTAGTTATTTTGTCCTCCAAATATTAAATACACCTTAAATGAAGAGAGATCCATTTCGAATTCAGCTTGGATGAAGGATCGAATAAAAAATAGATATAAAAAACCAGTAATATATTTTTTAGAGTATGTAGATCAAGGAATCTATGTTTGATTTAATTAATGTGTTGTCTACAGATGAAGAATAGAGCAATAGATAATTTTATGGATATCATTAGTTTTAGTCTTATGGATTTGATAATTTAGAGAAGTAAGTGGCTAAATCAGTAAAATAAGAGAAACCTTTTACTGAAATGATGGTAGAAATACAATTTTTAATGAAATAATTTTTAGTGACAAAATTTTGAATTAGAAATATTTCATATAATCATTTAAACTATTTATTCAAATTAAATCTATTAATCTAATGAAAATTGTTGAGCCCATTAACACATTTTATTAATTAATTACATTTTAATTGATCTAGTATTTATTTATTTTTTATTATCTCTTTAAGCCATTTTTTTCATTTCATTTTATTACTCATTGATAAATCTAAGTAATCTTTCAATTTCACTTTTTTGCATTTAATTTTATAGATTAAGAGTTTAATTATTAGCTGCCATTAATTTAACTTAATAAGTTAAATCCTCTATTTGCTTTTATTTCTCTTTCAATTCGAAAAAATAGTCTTCCTAACCTTATTTTCTCACAGATGTAGTAAGAGATCTTGGAAATTTTAAATCATAAAAACTACTATCCTCACTAAGTTCACTAGTCATAGGAAAAACAGTTTAACGATAAAAATTAAATATATAAATAATATTTCATTATCACTTTATAACAATATATATAAAATGTTATATAATTACAATTAGTATCATAAATTTAAATTAGAGTTTTATTGATACTTTTTAATAAATTAAAAGTGTTACATAATGTAATTGTTGTTGGGGAATATCAAAATGAAAATATTTTATGATTTTGATATTATTTATATTATAAAAAAAGAGGAATATCAGAAAATATTAATTATTAATATGTTAGTTTTTATTATTCTTATTTTTTAAATATCTGGAAGAAACTTGTAAGGAAGAGGTGCACCTCCTAAAAAAGGTGAGAGATGGGATCAATCTAATTAAGCACTTGATTAAATTTTTGATCATATATCAGGCAATTTAACTTAATAACAAGAATAGGAATTAGAATTAATTTAAGGTTATATATTAAACGAAGGACTATAATATTATAGTTAGGCTAATTAAGAAGAAAAATAAAAGATATTTCTTGCTCTTATATAAATGGTTGCTGAACTTGAGACTGAAAATGAATAAGAAAATATAAGACTTGAAAAAGATATTGAATATTTTAGTTAACTTAATATTACAGATAAAAATATTGTAATGACAAAGATTTCACAAAAATTAGATAAAACTCTTAAAGATCCATCTAAAGAATTCGATAGTAAAGTGGTTTTGTTGATAATTAAAAAAGAAATTGAAAGTTTTAAAAATAAACCTGATAGGAGTTCAAAAGCAACATGGAATATAGAAGAATATAAAATGATATAGGAGAAGAATGAATAGGAAATGAAGGAAATAGAGTATTAAATATAGGAATTTTTAGATTAGGGTTTGTCAGAAGATAAAATAAAAGAAAAAATAACAGATTTTATTCAATTTTATTTTGGTAATTCAACATCAATAGACTAAAATAACAATAGTATAGAGGAAATTATTCAAGATGTGAAGAAATAAGAAGAATAAAATACTCAAAGATAGGAAGTGAAATAATATAGATAAAAGGTAAGAGAATTGATAAGGGAATTATTGGAGTAAGGTAAAACTGAAGAGGAAATATAGAAGGAAGTCAATGATTATTTAATTAAGAATGGTGTTAATGATTTGAGTGATGATGAAAAGAATTTAATAAATTTACTTATTTAAAAAGAAATGATACGAAATAAAAGATAGTAAGATTATTTAAATGATAATTAATCTAAAGCCTAACTTAATAATAATCTTAATTATATTTACATTGGAATATTTACTAGTATTTTATTGATGACCTTAGTAGTGTTTCTGATTAGAAGATATAAAATGAAATAAAATTTAAAAAAATAGATTGGATTCAGAATATAAGATAATACATAAGATGTTGAACAAATGGAATGAAATTATATATGAAATTTAATTAATTTATTTTTTATAATGAAATATTTATTTATTTATGCCACGTTTTTGGTAAGTGTATATTGTTTTTATGATTTTATTCCTGATGATATTATAACATTCACATTAACTGCAAATTAAGAGGATGTATTATTAGAGAATATAACTGAACCAACTTTAATAAAAGGAGCATATTAAGTTAATCATCATAAAGATGTGATTGATTTCTCAGTTAAAACTCCAACTGGAAGAACCATTTATTCTAAAATGGCAACAAATAAAGGAAATTTCACTGTTTAAGCTAATGAAATTGGTTTGTATTAAATAATATTTAACAATAAAAAAAAGGCTAATTAATTACTTACTTATGCAGTGGATGTTGTTAAAGAAAAAGAGGACAAAATCAAATCTACAGATATTGACCCATTAGAATTAGATATAGATTATATACATATAGGACTTTAAGAATTATATTATGATCATAAATTTTAATAAATCAGATATGAATCATCAACATAATAAGTTAAAGAAGCCAATAAAAAAATATATGCTTTTACAGTTATTGAAACTATATTCATTGTTTTAGTTACAATTTGGCAGATTTGGTATATTAAGAGATTATATAACAAAAGATCACCATTACTCTTATGATATGATAAAATTATTATTTTCATATATAAATGATCATCTAAATTATCAATCCAAATATTAAAATCTTACTAAAGACATAAAGATCACATTATCTATCTAATTCATTTGCATTGGCAATTGATTTACATTAATCCATAGGATTATACCAAACACAAGTCAAACCATCAAAAGCCTATTAACAAGTGATTGTATCTTCAAAGTCTTCACATCTATTTTATATTATTTTAATTACTTTTAACGATAACAACTACCTGTTTAGGTTTACCATTTACAACCATATAAACCATATTATTCACAATCACATTAGTTTGTCAAAGAAAAACAACTCATACACTTAACACTACTATTATCAGTTGCCCCATTAAAACATGAATCAGTACTTGAAAATGCAGAAAAGCATTCATTAGAATTTGTATAACTTTTACAATCAAAAATATCACATTTATTATTTATCCATGCACATTAATCATCTAAATCAATTTTCTTACATAATTCTTCAGTAATTATATCAGAACATAATAATAACTTTTAACATATTCCATCTTTGAAAATACAATTATCTCCATTAGATTCTTTACAAGTTGCTTGATCATAATCAGAACATTATTTTATTCTGCAATTAGTATCCCAAATGCAATCCATACCACCTGCTTTAACCACTCCACAAGAGGTCTAATTATCTATCTCTGAGCATTCTGAAACAGAAACACAATTTGCTCCACTTGTTGAACAAGCTTTATTTTCATAAATCAATTAATCACATGGAGGTGTAGCCAATTCACATTTCATATTAACACAACCATTTGTAGTCCATTTGCATTGATATCTAATTAATTATTTGTATATAATACATTCCATTTATAATATCTAAACAATCCTTTTCTTATGTAACATCCCCACAAACTAAAGGAGACAGTCCCATTGTTAAAGATAAACAATAAAAAATTAAGATCAACATCAGGTAATTATTTATTTAAAGTATTTAAACTAATAATAGATAAAAATATTATTAGATCAACTTAAAGATAAAGATATTTATGTATCTTATTTATTTGTGTAATTCATTAGGTATTGTGTAAGATTTATAAATATATTTAATTAAATGAGATTTTTACAAATATTTTAAGAAATAAAGAGAAGAATAAATGATTACAAAATTTTATTTATTTTGCCAGCATAATTTCTTTTGTAATTGCATTAATTATAATATTCAATTGCAAAAAAATCGTTAAAATTCAAATGTTGATAAAATGGTTATTAATCTGTAATGTTATGAATAATTCAAATAATCATCTGAGGGCACCTGACATCCGATTCTTAGTTAACCTACGAATATTGTGTTCTTCTTTTACATTGAGGGCTTCTAAATCGTCATCATTATTTGATAATGACATGCTTAGAAAGAATTAATTCAAATTGTAAATATTCAAATAATTATTTGTTGCTATTATTGGAGTACACATTCTAATTGGCCTTATGATTTGTTTCATCATTTTCATTGTTCTGAAAATTTAATACATAAGCTATTATTATGTAATTAATTCTGGTAATATATTTATTATTTATTAAAAAAATTATCTGAAGACATAATAAAATTCACACTACAAGTAAACAAGAGAATTTTACTATAAATATGTGAATAAAAGATAATATTATATTTATTTTTAAATAGAAATATGATTCATTTCATATATTCTAAAATTCTTTTTTATTATTAAATTTAAGAATTACCTATTGGATTTACAAACATAAAAATCAAATTTTAATTGTTTCTTGAAATGATAACAAATCGAATTATCATTTCATATCAATAATGAATTGTAAATTTAATATGAATTTAAATGCAATTATTGATAAAACCTAATTGAATTATCTAAAATATTACTATATAAATTCTTTAATAACAACTTTACTTTCATAATTTTTTAATAACATACTAGCAATATGTAAAAAAAGAGTCCTTTAGTTAATTATCTATCCAATCGAAATATTAAATGCTATCTACATAACGAACCTGTAAGTTTTTTAGACCTTTCAAAAGTATGTTAAGATAGATCAAGATTAAAATGTGAGTATTGCAAATAAAATCAATACTGTGTTACAATTCAATAATTCAATAATCTTTGTGAACAATTCTCTAAGATTACTAAGAATGATAACGATTAGATTATGAAGGCTTATTAGGAAATATATTAAAGTATTTAAACAACAATTAATTAAATGAATGATTAAATTTAGAAGACAATATTTAAACCAAAATATGATAAAAATTTGATTAAGTACCTAGAATCATACATACAAATTATCTATTCATATAACTACAAAGTAAATATTTTTTCAAATATAGTATGCTGCGTATAATTCAATTAAAGATATTGGGCTTTAAGAATTTGAGTTTTTAACATAAGGTATTTCAGAAGAGGTTGATTTTCAAGGATTAGATAATTAAATAACTATGAAAATTTAAGCTATTGATGATTAGAAATAAGCTGAATCAAATTAATATTTAGATTTAGTAATGTAATTAAATTAAATGATAAGTAATTTTGTTGTTTAAAATAAATTGTCTAATTCTTAAATATAGAATAATATTTAAAAAATTGAAGAGATTGACCAGGCTAAACTGATTAAAAATAGTGATATCTAAATATTTAATTAAGAGGGACAAATATTAGGTTCCAGTTCCAAATTACCAATAGCTGATATTTAATTAAATTTTGATTAAACTATACTTGCTGCAAGATTATGTGAACCATGTAAAGAAATATTGTTTTGGAAAAAAGATAGTATTTAAAATACTTGGATTAAATATCAAATCTGTGAATGTTATACAAAATCTTTAGTTTATTTTACATTCAGTAAATTATAAAACATTCTATTAACAAGTGGATCAGATTAAAATAAANTAAATATGTGAATAAAAGATAATATTATATTTATTTTTAAATAGAAATATGATTCATTTCATATATTCTAAAATTCTTTTTTATTATTAAATTTAAGAATTACCTATTGGATTTACAAACATAAAAATCAAATTTTAATTGTTTCTTGAAATGATAACAAATCGAATTATCATTTCATATCAATAATGAATTGTAAATTTAATATGAATTTAAATGCAATTATTGATAAAACCTAATTGAATTATCTAAAATATTACTATATAAATTCTTTAATAACAACTTTACTTTCATAATTTTTTAATAACATACTAGCAATATGTAAAAAAAGAGTCCTTTAGTTAATTATCTATCCAATCGAAATATTAAATGCTATCTACATAACGAACCTGTAAGTTTTTTAGACCTTTCAAAAGTATGTTAAGATAGATCAAGATTAAAATGTGAGTATTGCAAATAAAATCAATACTGTGTTACAATTCAATAATTCAATAATCTTTGTGAACAATTCTCTAAGATTACTAAGAATGATAACGATTAGATTATGAAGGCTTATTAGGAAATATATTAAAGTATTTAAACAACAATTAATTAAATGAATGATTAAATTTAGAAGACAATATTTAAACCAAAATATGATAAAAATTTGATTAAGTACCTAGAATCATACATACAAATTATCTATTCATATAACTACAAAGTAAATATTTTTTCAAATATAGTATGCTGCGTATAATTCAATTAAAGATATTGGGCTTTAAGAATTTGAGTTTTTAACATAAGGTATTTCAGAAGAGGTTGATTTTCAAGGATTAGATAATTAAATAACTATGAAAATTTAAGCTATTGATGATTAGAAATAAGCTGAATCAAATTAATATTTAGATTTAGTAATGTAATTAAATTAAATGATAAGTAATTTTGTTGTTTAAAATAAATTGTCTAATTCTTAAATATAGAATAATATTTAAAAAATTGAAGAGATTGACCAGGCTAAACTGATTAAAAATAGTGATATCTAAATATTTAATTAAGAGGGACAAATATTAGGTTCCAGTTCCAAATTACCAATAGCTGATATTTAATTAAATTTTGATTAAACTATACTTGCTGCAAGATTATGTGAACCATGTAAAGAAATATTGTTTTGGAAAAAAGATAGTATTTAAAATACTTGGATTAAATATCAAATCTGTGAATGTTATACAAAATCTTTAGTTTATTTTACATTCAGTAAATTATAAAACATTCTATTAACAAGTGGATCAGATTAAAATAAAAGAAATATGGCTATATTAAAAATATGGGTTTTGAAAGAAGATTCTTGGATTATTAACTAAACATATGTAACATAAGTTCAGCCAGGACTTGGTTATTAAAGAATTTCATGTATTGTTATGAATCCAACTGAAAACCATATTTATTTGGCAGAGGGAACTCGAATTGTTGCATTATAATAACAAAATTTGAACTATGAATTAAAATACTGTATAGAGAAATCAAGTGAATTAATTACAACTTTAGGAATATCAAATGATGGAAAAATATTAGCTGTTGGAGGTTGTGATTAAAAAGTAACTTTATGGAAAATTGATGATGCAAAATTAGTTTTGTTTTAATAACTAAAATTGTATAATACTCCAAAAAGTATCATATTTGGTGCATACGATCAAGATTTAATTATTTGTACTAAAGATGGTTTAGTTCATTGTTTTAATAATTAATATTAAAAATAAAAAGAATATTATGAAATTCAAAAGATTTTTAATAATATTGCTAAAATTAGAACAATTAAATTTAATCATAAATTATCTATTTTAGCAATTGGAGGAGAAACTAATGTGCTTTAATTATGGAAAAAAGATTAATAAAATTAATGGAAATGCTTTAATGAATATAAATAAGATAAGTTTATAGAATCTATTTGTTTTGCAAAAGGTTAAGAATTTATATTTGCAACAAATAATTATGAAATATATCTACATTAATTATTTTGAAATTAGTATCTCATATATATTATAATAATTGAATTAAAATTGAAAAAAGAAAATAACATTTTTAATCTTGATTGTTATTATTATGATAAATCAAAATACTTCTTCTCTAATTTAGAGGAATTCTGAAGCTGCACTTAATTTTTAGGTTAAGACTTCTTATAATCTTTCAACAACTTCCAATTATTATTCTCTTTCGAAAGTTTAGGCTTCATATTAAGCTTCTTATTCAGCAGCCCATCTTTCTTGAATAGCCAATGAATCTTCAGCATCTTCAAGGAATAACTATGTTTAGTTTATGATAATACAGTTTAATCTTCTAAATCTTCAACAGCTTCTTAGATGGTGACTTTGAATTAGACAATTGAGTTTTCCAAGAAAGCCTTTCTTTCAACTAATCTCTTGTGTTCTTCTTATAAGTGACTACTTTAGACTTCCCAATTAGCAGCTTATCTTTCTTCAGTGGCAAGGAGTGAAGCTCTACTGGCAACTAATTATTATCTGATTTAAGCCAAGAGTTCTAAGATTTTGATGATACTCTTGTTGTCAACCTTGGAAGCTAATTAGGTCAAAGCATTGATGAGTGGCTGTAAAATAATAGCAAATGATAATATACTTTAAAGAGAGCATGTTTGCTTTCCATCAATTTAGCTTAGACTTTTTCAAATCTGCTCTTGAGTTAAGCAAAAGCAACACCAGCTTATAAATGTTGAACAATCTTTGAGGCTTCATCGATGGCATCCATTTAATCAACATGTTCTGCATCTTTTCTAACCCATGTTTCATGTTATGATTATCTAGTGGCTGATTCGTCAGCAAAGCTTTTTTCGTTATTGGCAATATCAGATGTGACAACTCTGACTTCAGCTTCAGCTTCACCTAAGGCCTCAGTTGTTGAATCTCTTAAGTTAGAGAGGGCAACAATTTAGGATTAATGATAAGCAATTTCTTATTCTAAGTCAGCAATGATCTTCTCAAATGCAACAGTGTCACTTTCATGAACTTTGTCAGCTTTCTTTTAATCTCCATTCAATTAAGAAGCAATGTTATTTAAGAGGATTTAGATCTCACCAACAGGTCCACCAGTAGCCAATTAGAGTTGGAGAACTGAAAGGATGGAATTACCAAATGAATCCTTGTTGACTTAAGCCAAAATTTCTTTTGGACTTTCAGTCTTTGTCAATCGTGCTGTAGCAACTGCAATAACAATAGCCAATATTGTTAATGATCTAGCCATTTTTTTAATTATTTATTATGCATCCAACCATGATCATGTGATTTACACTTATTACCCGTTTTTGATAGTAATATATATATAATACGTTTTTAATTTATGAGTTTCATTAACTTAGAATAACTTGATCAAGAAAACTCACTAATAGACTATCATAACACACTTAATGAAACACTTGATTCCCTAGCAAATACTATTCAAGACCTTCGAAATCCATAAATCTGTTTTGTAACTACATTATCTACATTAGGTTTCAGACACAAATATTGCATAGCTCTACTTGTAATAAATATGTGAAAAATTTCCATAAGCGATAACATTCATATTACCAGTAGGAGAAGGAGCTAAAAATTTACATTTTGCAAATGAAGTGGCAGAATACTTATTTAGCAAAAGATTTTGTAGATAAGATTTAGTGATCGCAGTCGGAGGAGGAGTTGTGACTGACTTGGTTGGATTCGTGTCCAGCATATATATGAGAGGGTTTGGTATATTTAACTATTCAACAGAATAAAATTCATTTTGATTCCCACATCGTTGTTGGGAATGGCAGATGCTAGTGTAGGAGGAAAGACAGGTATCAACAACATCTACGGTAAAAATCAACTAGGAGTAATAAATGATCCCTATAGAATCAAAGTGTGCAGTTAATTTTTGTAATCATTAGATAAAAGAAATTTTCTAAATGGTTTGGCAGAAATCATTAAAATAGCAGCTTGTTTTGATAGAAAATTATTTGAGAGATTAGAATGTTATGATTATAATTATTTAATGGATCCAAATAACTAAGCTAGTTTATTAGATATTATTAAATATGGAATTAATTTAAAGTTAAGTATTGTAACTGAAGACAAATATGAACAAAATATTCGAAAAATATTAAATTATGGTCACACAATAGGTCATGCAGTTGAATTTGCAAGTCAAGGTAAATTATTGCATGGAGAATGTGTATCTATTGGTATGGTTTTGGCAAATATATTGGCTAAAGAACATGGAATAGATACATCATCATATGAAAATAGAATTAGGAATGTACTTTTAAAATATGAATTACCTATTGAAATACCAGAATATGTAAATATATAAGATGTTTTAAAATATTTATAATTTGATAAAAAAGTAGTCAAACATGAAATCAACTTTGTATTTATTTAAGAAATTGGTAAACATAAATTTAACACTACTCCTATTAAAATGGATATTATTAAAAAAATACTTGTAAAATCTTGTGTAATAGTATGTTAAGACATAAGACCAAGCAAACCAATACATGGTTCTAAAAGTATTACTAATAGAGTCCTTTTATTAAGTTCCTTATCAGAAGGAATAAGTACATTAGGTAATTTTTATGATTCAGATGATACAAAAGCTATGTTAAATTCTTTATAAGATTTAAGATTATGTGAAATTTAAACACACTCTAAACATAATCTCATTCTAGAAGGATGTTAAGGTTAATTTTATAAAAAGGAATACACAATAAATGTCAAGGAAAGTGGAACTTGTGCCAGATTTCTACTCCCTATTGCTGCCTTAATTGGAAATGTTACTATCATTGGAGCATAAAGAATTTATGAAAGACCAATTTAAGAAATGGTAGAAGCACTTAATTTAAATGTTGTATATTTATAAAAGGAAGGATAATTACCTTTTAAAGTAATTGATGGTCAATTTGGTAAACATATTAAAATTAAATCTCAATTAAGTAGTCAATTTGTATCTGGAATTTTAATGTCTGCTCCTTATTTTCCAAACGATGAAACACTAATCGAAATTATAGATTGCAATGAAAATGAAACCATTGTTAGTGAATCCTATATTGAAATGACTATATAACTTATGAATATTTATGGAGTAAAGGTTGAAAGAATCTCTAAGACTAAATTTTTAGTAAGGAAAGGAGTTTATAAAGCATAAAATTATGATATTGAGCCAGATGCTACAGCATTGAGTTATGATTTATTACATATTGGATTAAATGGTGGATCGATTGAAACCAAAAAGATATCCAAATTATAGGGAGATGCATAATTTTTGGATGTCATAGAGTAGATGGGCATGTAAGTAGTGAGAGAATAAGGATTTTACAAAATAATCAAGAATTAAGACTTAAAACCTTAAGATGTGAATTGCATTAATTTTAGTGATACTTTTATTTCTTTAGCATTGTTGATGTCCTCTATTGAAGGTTAATGTATTATAAAAGGAATTGAAAATTAAAGAGTTAAAGAATGTGATAGAATTAAGGCTGTGACTGAAAATTTAATTAAGGTTGGAGTGGTTTGTTTATAATAAAATAATGAAATTTTAGTTAGAGGCAAAAAATATCAAAAATATAATGGTTATAGAAAAGATGTTATAATCAATACATATAATGATCATAGAATTGCAATGGCATTTAGTATTTTGGGAGGACATTTTGAGAAAGTGCAATATTAATATAGAATCATAATAGATAATAAAGATTGTGTAAGGAAGACATTTCCAGATTTTTATAATCATATACAAAGTTTAGGTTTATAATAATAAGCATTAACTTATAATTAAGAACAAGAATTCTTATACAATTATTAATATTATAAGGAACCCTTGTATATAATAGGTATGAGAGGAGCAGGTAAAAGTACTCTATCTTAATATATATGCAAGCAATTAGGTTTTGAATATATTAGCATTGATAATTTGATATCCAATAATATAAATGAATTTGTCACAAAGTATGGATGGGAATAATTTAGAAAATGTGAGAAGGAATAATTTATATAAATATTATTGAAATATTAGAAGAATGTAGTGGTTGATTGTGGAGGTGGAATTATAGAGGATGAATAAATATAGTAATTATTGATTGGTAAAAATGTAATATGGATTGAAAAGGATATAAATGAATTGATTGAAGATTTATAATCATAAAATAGACCATAAATTGGAAATGTTATGGAGATTTATAATAGAAGAAAATCAATATATTAGAGAGTCAGTAAATATATTTTTACATTGCCA
This sequence comes from Paramecium primaurelia, assembly GCA_905182975.1. Lineage (NCBI taxonomy): Eukaryota > Ciliophora > Oligohymenophorea > Peniculida > Parameciidae > Paramecium > Paramecium primaurelia. Next base: position 82,836 of record CAJJDM010000010.1, read on the forward strand.
AGCAGAAAATATATTTAAAAAATTACATCTAATTATGATATTACAAGATATTATTAAAGAATAAATGAACTTTATTTACATTTTATAAAGTGCATTTAACATTTGAATTTTCCAAGAAACAAAATATATGTTTCTGATACTAATTTTGCATGCATATTTTATGAGGAATTAACAATTTTAGATCATTAAAAAATACATTTCATTAATAGAAATCATAATTTATTAGAAGTAAGAATGGACAAGATTGAAAACATCTAAGAATAATTTGATTAAATCAGACAATAAATTTACAACATCAAATTTTATCTTGATATTCCAATAATATTTACTTTGAGAACTAAATCATAAGGAGGATTTTATAATGGAACATAATATATTAAGATAATCGAATAATGGCAAAATAGTTTTATCGGAGATTATTTTGATATTGAAATGGATTAATTTAATAATGTAATGATTTCACAAAATTATAATAATTCTATCATTTTGTCTTAACATTTATTTGAAAAAACAGAAAAATTGTAGATTATTGAATTCATAGATAGAATGAAATACATTTCAGAACACAATCCTAATATAATATGTTTGTTGAAATTGGCAATTCATTAAGATGCTTATCCATCAGAATTAACATATTAGGAAATTTCTAAATTATTCATGGGAATGAAATTTGTTATACCATATTTAGTTGTTTCTATGGGACCAAATTCATAATTATACAGAACTTTAAATAAATTTATGGTTCCTTTATCTTGTTTAACACCTACAGCAGTTGGTTAATGTACTATACAGTAATTGAGATCAATTAGAAGTTTAGCAAATTTTGAGATTACTTAAAATTATCATATATTTGGTGATGATTTATCATTATCAAGGAGCGATTTACTTCATTAAAAATATTTTGATTAGCTTAATTAATAACATAATAAATTTTATACTAAAGTCTCAATTAAAAAAATTGAATAAGCAAAACCATATATTAATAATATAAATTTTCAGGGTGCTTCAATTACAATGCCATTTAAGGAGGAAGTAAGATTAATTTTTATTTTTAGGTATAATAATATTTGACAGAATAATCAATAGAGGCTTAAATAATTGGAGCTGTAAATTGTATCATTAAATATGAGAATTAATTAATTGGATTTAATACAGATTGGTGGGGGATGTTTTGGCCTATATTTACTAGATTTCCTAAGAATATGTAAAAATGTTTAATTTTGGGAAATGGAGGTACAGCAAAGACTGCTATTTTTGTGGCTTCAAAATTATTTTTATTATAAGTCTATTTATATGGAAGAAATCCTTAAAAAGTTGAAGCTTTGGCAAAATAATATAAGGTGGATTTCATGAGACAGTCTGAGAAGACTCATAAATTTGATTTGATTATTTCAACTATACCTCCAGGGGCCGAGTTGCCTTTGTGTGAGGAATGGTTTGATGAAAAAACAATTGTATTTGTGGCTAATTAAGGTGATGATCCTTTATTGAAGAAGCAAAATTCAATAAGCGGTAGGGAAATGTTTGAAGCATAAGCAATTGGGCAAGTACATCTGTTCAATGGGAAGTGAATATATATATACATTTTTAAAAATAAAAATTAATGAACAAATGCTTTAACCCTTAAATAAACAAAAATCTTTATTTAATTTTTATATGAGTTCAGGTGAAGAGGAGGATAAACAATATGAAATCGATTAGCTCCTTTAAAAAATAACGGAGGTATAATTTATTTTATACTTAAGATTGAGAACACTCGATAAGTGAATAGGCATTAAAGGAAGGTTGAAGAACCCCAATTTAATTTGGTTTGCTTCCTTAAGCGTCCACCAGTTGAAGACCTATCATAAGAAGAAGCACGTTTGTGTTACTTAGAAAATAAGAGGTAGATGGGTAAGTTTGTGTCATGATATTAATCAAGTTTTCTCAAAAAAACACATAGAGGAAAAATAAATGAAACACTTCTACTCTTCGAATAACTCAAGTAAAATATAAAGCAAATTGTTAACATTCTTTTCCAAAGTTTTGAGAGATCAACCCAACATGGTGGAAAAGTTTTTGCATGAGAAATATAATCACAAATTAGAAACAGTATTTGAATAGAAAGTTCATATTGGGATAGTAATATTTATATCTATTATAATAAGACATCTTAATAATTTGAACCCTCATTTTAACCTACTAAATTACCCCTTCTTGGTTACAATTTTGAAGATGCTTTTAAAATTTAGTATGCTGATAATAGAATTGGGCGGGTTAATAAATAAAAGCAAAGAAAAGTATTGTTTATATTTAATTCTTTATTTTAGACAAAGAATGAATATCAATCTACAACCTAAAATGAATACTTTAATACAATCATTTAATAAGAATTATATGAAGATCCAATAGAAGTTGGAGATTAAAAGAAAAGTTGGGCAATTGTAGTTAGAAATGCAGTTAAAATTGCAAGATTCAAAGCAAAATTTAGATAAGATTTTAGGGAATTCTTTAAACGTATAGCATATTTTGCAGCCAAAGAAGCTAGAAGAAGAAATCAAAAATGTCAAAAATATTAAAAGGATTTTATGATGAGAGCAAAGAAATTATCAAAGGAAGCTTAAGCATTTTGGAGAAAGAGAGATAAAGAATTGATTGAAATAAAGAAAAGAAAAGAGAAATTAGAATAGGAAAGAAAAAAGAAAGAAGAAGAAGAAAGAGAATAATTATTATAATAAAAAAGATTAGAATTTTTAATGAAATAATCTGATATATATGCTCATTTTATGGCTAAGAAATTAGGAATAACTTTGGATAATAAAATCTAATAAACAAATGGTAATATAGAAATAGATGAAGCTAAAGCATTTGAAACTGTTTAAAAAGTAATAAATGACAATAGAAAACAATTACAATAATTTGATGGAAAAGAATAAGAGAATGTATAAATATAAGAATTGAAATTGGATCATAATGATTAAGATAGAGATTTTTCACTTATTGCCCCTCCATCAATTTTTCATGGAGATTTAAAAGAATATTAATTAAAAGGATTAAGATGGTTAGACAATCTATATGATTAAGGTATTAATGGTATATTAGCAGATGAAATGGGATTAGGTAAAACAATCTAAGCAATAGCATTATTATCACATATTAGTTCTTTTAAATAAGTTTGGGGACCATTTTTAGTAATTGCTCCATCATCAACTTTACATAATTGGTAATAAGAAATTAAAAAATTTTGTCCTTCACTTAAAGTACTACCATATTGGGGATAAGCATAATAAAGGAAAACTATTAGAAAATATTTTCAATAAAAGAATTTTGGTTAAAAATAGTCATTATTTCATGTAGTAGTTACTTCTTATAACTTGGTTGTTTCAGATAATAAAATATTCAATAGAGTGAGATGGCAATATATGATATTGGATGAAGCTTAAGCTATAAAAAATATTAATTCATAAAGATGGCAGATTTTATTATCTTTTAATGCTAGAAATAGATTATTGTTAACAGGAACACCTATATAGAATACAATGGGAGAATTATGGGCTTTGTTGCATTTCATTATGCCTAAATTTTTTGATAGCTTTGATTAATTTTAAGAATGGTTTTCAAAAGATATAGAGGCACACTCTTAGGATTAGAAAACTTTAAATTAACATTAATTATAAAGATTACATGCTATATTAAAACCTTTTATGTTAAGACGTTTGAAGAAGGATGTAGAGAATGAAATAGGTTAGAAGAAAGAAATTTAAATAGTTTGTGAAATGACTAGTAGATAGGCAGTACTTTATAAGAATGTTAAATCAAAATTATCAATTAAAGAGTTTTTTAGAATGTTGGATTCAAAGTAAAAAGTAGATAATCTTATGAATTTGGTTATGTAATTCAGAAAGATTTGTAATCATCCTGAATTATTTGAAAGAAAACCTTATAAAACACCTTATATATTTTAGGATAAACAAAATGTGGAAGTTTATTAATAAAATCCAATAGTTTAAGTAACAAAGCGAAATCCTATAAAATTTATAATACCAAAATTAGTTTATGATAATTTAATTGAAGATATGCCTTGTATTTTTACTGCTCATTATATCTATACTTCTCTAAAAAATGGAGATTCCACTTTTGCATTTTTTGTTTTAAAACATTTACCATTAGGATTATTTTAAAAAAATATATTTGATTTGATTCTTTTACTATGTAATTTTAATGAACCAAAGAATTTAATTAATTATTAATTTTCTAAGTAATTATAATTTTACATTTCGATTGCGTAAAGTTAAATTATAACATTTGAATGTAGATCAAGTTCATTCTATTAAAAACTCAATTAAAGTTTATATAATAGATAAGCATTATCATTTATAAAAGAATCTTAAGCTTGTTTTATTTTACCAAATAATCCAGATTCATTAATTGCTTCATCATCTAAATTATTATAATTGGATAAATTACTAAAAGAACTAAAATAAAAATAATGGAGAGTATTGATATTTTGTTAGATGACAAGAATGTTAGATATTTTGGAGGAATATATGTTACATAAAGGATATACTTATTTTAGAATGGATGGTTAATGCTAAATCAATGATAGAAGAGATATGGTCAATGAATTTTAATAAAATGATAAGATTTTTGCATTTTTATTATCTACTAGAGCAGGTGGTTTGGGCATAACTTTAACATAAGCTGATGCAGTTATTTTTTATGATAATGATTGGAATCCAACTATGGATGCTTAAGCAACAGATAGAGCTCATAGAATTGGAAGAACAAAGGATGTGTATGTTTACAGATTAATTACAAAAGGTACTATTGAAGAGAGAATAGTTAAAAGAGCATAACAAAAATAAAATGTTTAATCAACTGTTTATTCTGGTGGATTCTAAGGTGATAAATTTAAACCTTAAGAAGTATTATTATTAATAATTAAAATATAGGTTTTTGAATTGTTATTTGATGAATAAGATATGGATGAGACTGTAGCTAATAAATTTATGGCTAAAGGATAAAAGAAGAAAAAGAAACCTGTGAAATAGGATCAAAAGGATATAAAAGATTAATAAAAGGATTAATAAAAAGATTAAAAGGAATAATAGGAAGAAGAAGAATTTATTCAAGTTGATTTAAGAGAATTAGAAATGAATGAAAAAGATTGTGAGGATGCTGATTGATTATTGTTATAATATAATAAAAATCATATAAAATTATTTGTAAATTAATGTTTTTTCTTATATTAAAGATCATCATTATTATAACATTTTACATTTTAATAAATTTAACTTATGTCTTAATATATAGATCTATTATTATAATTAAAATAGTATAATATAAAAAAAATAAAAATATTTTAATTTTTCCTGTTTATGATTAGAGTTTATAATAGTTTAATTAAAAATTTAGTTTAAAAATAAAATAAACTAAAAAATGTCCAGAAGGTTTAATTAGATACAGAATAAATAAATTGATTGGTCAAATGAATAACAAAGAAAAAAGAGACTTATTCTTGATAGTCCAGATACTAAAGAGACTGTAACTATATTACCAAAATAAGTAAGATATTGATCTTAATAAAATAATAGAAAATACCAAACTCAAACACATTACCTAAACATTTTATTTCTGGATAAAAGAAGAAAGCAAGATTAAAATAATAAACTTAAGAAGAATGTCCTATTTGTTTAATGAATTTAGATGATGTATAAAAAGTTTGTGAAATTGATGTATGCAATCATTAGATATGTTCAACTTGTATAAAAGAATGGGCAGAAAAATATAAAACATAATGTCCATGTTGTAGAGCAAAATTCAAATTTATTTATCCAATAAAAGATGGAAAAAGAGAAAACAATCCAATAAAATTAAATTTAAATTTACCAAAATGGAATTAAGAAGAAGATGAATTTTATGAAGATGATTATGATGATGATTATGATGATGAAGAGAGATGTTAAGTTTGTTAATTTTCCCATACTCCATATTTAATGTTAATTTGTGATAAATGTAATGATGCATTTTGTCATACTTTTTGTGATCCAGCCTAATTAGAATTAAAAGTTCCAAGTAGTAAATGGTATTGTTTGGATTGTAGAAAGTCAAAATTTATTTACTACAAACATAGATGATATAAATGATTTCATAAAATTTAATATTTTTTCAGTTACTCTATCTTTATTTATGGATATTTATTTAAATTCAATTCTTTCTTTATAGAACTCATTCTCTTTGGTTGAGTATTTCTTTGGGGGAAATAATTTATGATATTAAAATTTTTTTAAAATGAATCTTATTTGACTTTCATCTAATTTTCGAACTCCATTTTAGTTGAAGATTTATGTTCTGATTTAGTCATCGATTTAATTGTCTTTATTTATGGCAATAATAATTATTTTAATTATTAATCTTACTGAATAGATGAAGTCTCGGCCTATATGGTCTTCTATTTGAATAAAAATTTCTTGGTTTCTTAGTAAGTGTCTTTCTTTTTAACAATATCATGAACAAAATCCTATTCACATTCACTATCAGATTCATTCTATTCATCACTTAAACTCTTAATCATTGGTAATGCAGCTTAATCCCCTATAGGTTCATTACATTTTTCAATAGAATTATATATTTAATAAGCAATCTCTTTATAATCTGAATTACTAAATCTACCATTTTATGAACCAAACAAACTTATTTCAATAGTGATTGAAAATTAAACCTTGTATTGATACCAGAATGTCTATCTAGCAGTACTCTTTCTATTTGCTTATGTTTCTAAAGAACAATAATTCAAATGAAACAATGAATGATTCTAAAATTTAGCAATCAAATTCTTAATTTCATTATTATTATTTTAATTATTAGCACATCCATATATAAAATAATGTTGCTTAGTTGAATGACCATGTAAATCGACCATCATTATAATCTTCTATTTATATTTCTCTAAAGACTATTTAATATAGTAAACCTCTGGTTCTGATGACAATTGAGGATTAATCCATTTTCTATTTAAATCAACGCCATGTAAATTACATCTACTATTACCTAAAAATACTCCATCTGGATTTACCATTGGGTATATTATATATCTATATTTAGTAGAATTGATTATATTAATTAATTGTTCAACTACAAAAGATCCACTAGTTTCACTAGGATGCTATCTAGCCAAGATTACAACATATTATTTTGCTTTACCTCTTTTAATTTATATGATGGGGTTATTTAATTATGTGTATCCAATAGTCTTATAATGAGTTAAGGTAAGTGCTCTAGAGAGTGGATAGGGTTGAGCATATGCAAAAGTAATTATTTCATCATCTTGAAAAGTGAATTTAAACTCTAGAGTATAAAAGGGCATTAATTATTAATATTTTGCTATATATGAGTCATCATTTGCATAGTAGGGATGATGTATATTGGTTTTATAGTAGTGTAAATCAAAGCAAGCTGATTTAGATGTGTATGGTTTAAAGTTAGTTAGTAACTATTGGCTTCTTCGATTATTTAATATTTTAAATTTTATTGTTACTGTAGGTTTTAATGCTTAAACCTAAAAATGAAACCATTATGTGCATCCATTTGTATTTGAATCACTATTTAATAATATATTAATTGTGTCTTTGTCTTCTGTAAGATAAAACAAGTTAGAGGAATCATATAAGGAGTATATCTAAATTTAAGTTGTAATAAAAGTGAGTTATCCATTTGGTTAATTAGATTGAGGTTGAATGGTTGTATCAAGGAGTTGTAATTTCTTTTGGAATACTTTAAGATAATTTATTAAGGAATAGTTATGAGTAGTGATTAATTGCAATTTTTTATTCATGCATTATTAATACGTATATTTGAGTATATTAAATAAACAAAGTTTATTTTTATTTTTAATGATATCTGGAATATAGAAGATTAGATTCAGGAAAGAAGAGTAAGAGAAGATGGAAGATTAAGAGATTGAATTGGAAGCACTTAATAAAGTTGATAAAGAATTGGAAATGCTAGAGAACAGTTCGTAATATTAGATTGAGTATATTTATAGAGTATGGAAATCAAAACCATTAAGAATTATATAGAAAATAACAATTTTTATTACTAGACTTAAACATAGTTCAACTACATATAGATTTAAATTGTTAAAGAAAAGCATTTTTCTATTAATTAGAGATAAGGCTTCTTCATTTCAATATTATCTATATAATTATATGTTATTTCAAAAACCTACAAGAGTAATATAATTAAAATTAATTTAGTGGATATAAATTAAATATGATGCTCATGCTAACAATCCATTATGGTGGCGTTTTTGGTGTTTTATTAAAAGTGATGAAACAGTTCTATTACCAGCAGATAAATTTCTATTTATATGGGATTTATTGATGATGTTAGTAACAATTGCTAACATATTTTATGTACCTTTGTAATTGTCATTTAATTTAAATGAAGATGATTTGGGTAGCATCTTTACTCTTTTTAGTACAATACCAAGTTGTATATTTTTAATTGATTTAATCTTAACATTTTTTAAAGGATATTATGATAGAGGAATATTATAAAGAAATAAAGGAAAGATCTTTTGGCATTATATTAAGGGTGATTTTTTATTAGATTTGGCAATAGTATTACCTTTTATTTTATCATGGATGGGATATTCAGCTGCAAATTATTTGATGTTGATTAGAATGACAAGAGTCAGAAGAACAATGATAGTTATTGAAGAGATATCAAATTTTAAAGAAAAGAGTGCTATAATTTATTAATTATTTTGTCTAATCTATTCTCTATTATTAATTTCTCATTTTTGTGCTTGTCTATTCCATTACTTTGCCCTTTATGAAGTAGAATAAGGTTACACTCACACTTGGTTACATCAATAGAATATATTTGATGAGGATTTGTACACTAAATATTTCAATTCACTCTATTGGATTACTATTACATCAATGACAGTTGGATATGGCGATATTGTTCCAGTTACAACCCCTGAGAAAATATTAGTCACTATCATTACTTTCTTAGTCACTGGAGTTTTTGGGTACGCATTAGGAATGATATAAAGTATTTTCTATAAAATGGCAGAGCAAACTAACATAAACAATTCCAGATTGAGATTAGTTAGTAATCATATCAAGTAGAGAGGATTGAATACTTAATTACAATTTAGAGTTCGCAAATATATAGAATATTATTTGTAATTTAAGTAAGATGAAGAATTAGATTTGGATGAACTTATGGGATAACTCAATCCTAAACTAAAATAAGAAGTTTAAATAGCTATGTATTATCGTTATTTAAAACATTCTAAATTGTTTGGAACAAATTTTTCTGATGATCTAATTAAAAAACTATGTTTCTGTATTCATGAAAGAACATTTGCACCTGAAGATATTATTATTAGGTAATAATTATAATAATTCATTTAGAAAAGATGAATTACCAAATTAATTATATATTGTTTTAGCAGGATAAGTTAAATCTCTTATATTAGAAAAATCAATTAAAAGATATTAATAAGGAAATTTACTTTGTGAAAGAGAATTTTTTTATTAAGATTTTATGCAATATAATATTGTTGCATCTTCTTTTGTTCAAGTAGCCTACTTGAATCTCTCTGAATTTTAATCTATTATATAAAATCATAGATCTAGTTTTGAACAATACAGATATGCAATAGACAATACTGTATTTGGTCAAAATACTAATTTGATTATTTGTGAGGCTTGTTAGTCTCATCATTAATTCAAAAATTGTCCTCTTGTTTTCTTTAAAAAAAATAATGGCAAAGTGTTAGCTGCTTATCATAGTAATCATGTATAAAACAGACAAACATTTGCTAGAAAAAAATCTAAATACAAATAATAAAAAAATATTATTCTCAATGGAGCTTATGATCATATAATTAAGATGAGAACATAATTAGGAGTATAAGTTGATTAAGCATTTTTAAATAAAATAGGATATCCAGGTTATGAATAATAAGAAGAAAGTAATGATGAAGAAGAAGATAAATATTAATCTCCTTAAGCAAGAAGATAGAGTTTTTCTTAATTTAATGATCATTAACATTCACTCTCTTAAAAAACTCTTCATTAAGATGAAAATTATAAGGATTTTGATATTGATAAAGTTTAAGAATATGAATTCTATTATCCGCATGATAATATAAGTAAAATAAGTAAAATTGTAAACAAATAACAATTATTACGGAGATTGTTAGATAAAGTATCAAATAAAAAGAATTTATTTGCTGGTCTTGTATTTAGATAAGTAGTTTAGAAAATTATATGAAAAAGAATTAAAATATTAAAAAAATTTACATTTTTCCTTTTAAATATATTATTCTATTTTATAATAATAATCATAATCCTCCATCTGTTGTTATATTTTAACAGTCCAATACTTTTTTATTATATATTTAAATCCCATATAAGTTATAAATCATAATTTCAGCAATCTTCTAAATCATCTATTAATTTACTATAAATTGTGATCTTTTCTTAGGTATTATTGAATTTAATTTTTATAACCCAAATTTTTCATTATAAAATAAATCATAAACAGAATGTAATGATATAGGATATTATATTAATGTAATCTATCCTGTGATTAAACTAACATAAAACAATCCTCCTGAATGTTCTTAAAGTGCATGTTCATTTAAATTTCCAAATTTAGATTTTGTACATTATCTGATACAAAATACTTTTTCACAAATTAAACACACAAGAATATCTTTGTTATTTTCAAATTATGTATTGTAATTTTTACATATATCACAACCTTTAACAAAATACTTTTTATGGAATTCAGCAAGGTTTTAACCCAAATTAGAATTTAGCTTTTTACTATATATATCAAAGATTTATTAATTATATTCTATATAAGGATCTGATTCCTAAATCTATATATAACTTTAATTATTAAATTCTTAAACTTCTTAAGTAGAAATATTAAATATATCCAACAAAATTTATTTGTATTAATCTTACTTTAAATTTAATACAATTATTATTATTTCATTCTTTAATTGTTATTTATTTTAATTTATTATGATATTATTATATATTGAATAAATGATATTGAAGAATATTGATATATCTATATCAAATTTATATTCTTTTGGTTATATTTTTAAAGGTGAAGACAAATTTATAATTGTTGTTTACTCTAACAAATTAATAATTTAATTTAATACAATTATTCTATTTAGATCTCTGAATCTTTTAATATCAATAAATAGTTATTGTAACAAATCAATTATAATTTAAAGATATATTTCAATAATAATATTTTGATATTGATTCTAATTTGATTTTACTAAATAATCCCATAATTCATTTTCATTAACACAATCTATGAGATTCTTATTAAATAATTGAACATCTAATTAAGTAATTGATTTATTCAATGGTATTTCTATATTGTATGAATGATTACATACTCTGCATGCCTATTTATACCATCTAGGAAGTTGGTTGAATAATGATTATTATGTATTTAAGAGAACACAATTTTTATGATATATGTGTGAACATCCATTAACACTCAATTAAAGTAGATTATGATTCTAATTAATCAATTAAGATAACAATATTTCAGGCATAGGAAAATGTTTATAATTATTTCTCTTAGATAAGAGAATTGAAATACAATACTTATCTTGTATTTAGAGTTTACAATAATCACATTATTGATAATCATTATTTTAGAGAGACTTATTATTAATAAGGTCATTTTATTAAATTAAACATTATTCTTCTTTATTTTAGATTTTTATTGATTATTGATCATCCTGTAAAAATGAGAACGTTTAAAATTATTCTATTAAAGTAACATAATATTATTATAAGGGTTCATATTAAGATTCTTATTATATTTTTTTTAAAAGCTAAAGAATAAGAATGAAATTGCTTTTTAATTCTTCAAGTCTAAAATAGGATGCTGCTAAAAATAAATTTTATATAAAAATGAAAGTTTCTTCTTCCTCATTTTTGTATTTGGATAAAAATTATAGATTATCTATAAGATTCTATTTGGAAGACAAATGATTGAGTATGTTCTTTTAAATTAAATATTAATTTTCTTAATGATATTATTTTATGTTCCATAATATTCCATTTCCAAAAAGTATATCCTTTGTTTGGATGCCTCTTTCATTTAATTTTTGATTAAATAATTTTCTAAAATTTGGTTTTGCAGCAAAAAGAATAGGATCAAAGAGAGGGGGATATTGTGACTTTAATTTAAGTAATTTTGTAGTTTCATCTATTTCTAAGAAATTAAGAACTAGAGTATTTAGACTTGGAAATATGATTCCGAAATCTTCAAATCTGAGTTAGATAGTTTCGAGTGTTGCCTATATTTCAATATTCATTATATTTTGAATTATTTTTTAAAGTGCTTGTTGAAGAACTATTGGTAAAATTTCTTATTCTCTAAAATAATATATGGATGAATTATATATATCAATATCAGATGTCATTAATCTCAATAGATATAAACTAAAATTAAATAATATATATACTAAGTGACTGTACATTAAAATGTTATATTTGGAATAAGCATATTATTTATTGCTCTATAAACATCAAGCAGGCCTGTTTCACCAAACAAATAAATATATAATTTTCCAAAGGCTGTGTCTATTGATTCTAATTTTGATCTCTAATTATTTTCCCCATAACCATAATAGAGTTAATCAATTTTATCATCAGCCATCATCCAAATAGTAACATATTTCTAGATACATCTTTATAATATTTATTAAAAATTCTCTTTAATAACTTCAATTGAATCATCAAAAATATATTACAAAAATTATAGAAATTGTTAAGGTTCTTTATATTCTTTAATTGATAGATATAAACATAGTGTTGTAATAAACAGTTTATCTAAAATTGAAGCATTCTTAATTAAATAACAATATATTTTTCTTGCCTTAACAAGTTTGATATTAGAATTATCTTTTTAATATACATATTGATTAAATATTTAAGCTAATTAAGTTTCAAATTTGACTCCAATATTTCTATTGTTTTTAATTAAATTATAGGTTTAAACAAGAATTACTTAAATTAAATTATTTTATAATTATTCAGTACTTTCGGAATCACTAAATAAACTAATAATTCCAGTTTATATTTCTTTAATTAATTCTCCTTCAAAATGTAAGTAATATTTTAATTCAACTTCTTCATCTATAGATTATTTATAATCAAATTTTTTATTTGGTATAACAGAAGGTGTAGCTTTGCCAAAACAATTTATAAGTTTTGTTAATAAGTATTATTAATGATTAAAATTTTTGATAAGATTCAAATCAGCATTTTAATTTTTAAATTTATCATAATCAACACCTAACGTATTTTTTAATGAAATCATATTAAATTTATCAAAATTCTCACTTCTAAATTTAGATCCTAAGAATTTAATTCCATACCAAGGATAACATAACATTTCACCTAATGGAACATGAATTAAACAGTAAGCATTTTCTAAAAAACTAAATAATTGAATTTAATCAAGTTATTCTACTATAGTCTTCATTATTATTTCATTAATTGTTTCCTTAAATTATTTAACATATTCACATTAAATGTAGCTATAAGATGTAAAATTAGTTTATTTTAATTCTTATAAATAATTTTCAACGATATAATTAAACTCATCTATTTATTTTTTATTATTCTTTTCATACTAAGGATCAATATCTTATTACTATAAAGTCAATAAATCAATATAATCATAAACTGAATAAATAGATTTTGTTTTTGTATTTTTAGCAAGTAAAAAAAAGCTTGAAAATATTCTTAAATTTACTTTGCATATAAATTCATTAAATTCTTAATTTGAAGTTAATCTTTATATTAAATTAAAAATAAATATTGGTAACTCAGGTGAAGATGCTTCATATAATGTTTAATATCTAATTAGACCTTCATATAAAGAATGTTCATAATTTGGTAATTATTTTTGGAATATATTTGCAATCAAATTTTGAAACTATTCTCTATCTTAAGTTAACCAATCAATTAAATTAAATATCATTTAATGAAAGAACTAACTTTTCACTAATAAATTGTAATATTCTTTATAATTAATCTTTTTGTCTATAGTTTATTTAATTTATTCAATATTAAATTTTTCACACAAATGATACAATTACATTATTGGCAATCTAAAATTGCTCCATTAAGCTTCAATTTATTTCATTATTTCATAATAAACTGAACTAGCAGCCATAATAAATTACTCTATCTTTATTGCTAAATCTTCAGGTATAATATCAATTTAGTTTAATTTCTATTCTTCTAATATTTTATGAGTTTCACAATTCTAAATTAGAGTCAATCTTCCACAACTACAATTACCTACATCTGCAATATATTCAAAATTATGATCTTGGATATATTTATATTTATATACTTTAATGTTCTTATATATTAAAACATTAAGAACATATTAAATGAGAGATATCATCAGAGCATGTAATACATCTGAATGCCAATTATTATTCAGTAATTTCTTTATTACAAACATTCTTTTTAATTTTTTGGCTCATTTTCCATAAATTCAGATGATCAGGCCTATCAGATATATATTATATAAAAATTTAATCTGATTCGATTGGTTGAGGAGGATTTGTAAAAATTTACTCTATTTATTGGACAAATATCATTATTTTTGTCGAAATTTATTTATTTTGAATTTCTCATTTCTTTGATACCTTATCAAATGGCTCAATAGAATTAAATCAGAAATTATAATAAATTTTATTTTTTTTAATACTATTTATTATTATATTTTATTGAGCTTAAAAATTGAAATTAGATATATTATTATTAAATAATATAGATATATTTGATAAGTAAATATAATACATATGTTAATTATGATTATGTATATGTGATTAAGATTGATATTTAATAATGATTTTAAATACATTTGAATACAATTTATTAACATAATACTATAAAAGAATGTTTATAATGAGAAACATGTTTATTCTAATTTTTATTGGATATGTTTAAAGTGTAGACATTTGTGTTTAATAAACTACTTATGAATAGTGTATTAACTTGAAAGGAGAATAATGTAAATGGAATGGTTAATATTGCAGATGGTCAAATAATTATTTATTTGGATGCGATCCAACTTTGAATGAAAAACTATGCACCAAATAAATTGGGAAATTAGATGGTACAATAGCAATGTGTATATTTGATAAGACTTGTCACATTATTTATGAATAATATTTTCTAAAATGTTCAGATAAATTATCAAAGTCTGCATGTCTATCTATAACAAATCCAGATTAATTATGTAAATGGGAAGATGATTAATGCATGAATTTAAATTAAACAGAATTTAACAATATTAATGCTATATTTTAAAATTTAGAATTGAGTGCATCAGTTTGTAGTAGAATAACAGGATTTTTGATTATTCATCATTCAATATTATGGAAACTTTTAGAATATTCTCCAGATATTTTAAGAGAAGCATAAAGAAAAGTTGAAATAGAAGCAGGAGTTGAATTCTAGGAATCTAAAACTTATTAGGATTCAAATTTGAAAGATAATTTTATTGATTCTAATGGAATGTTCATATGGTATACATTATCAACAAAGTAATCTATATCTGACAGTAAAATTTAATTATTAACTTAGCAAAACTTAATGATTTTCAAAGATATGGTTGCATTGCTTAAGAAATCTTAATTGAAAATAGATTTATAAAGTTATTTAGTTTAAGTGGAACAATAAGAGGAGTAAATCATGTTTATTGCAAATATTTGAATGTCCATCCTACAAATGCCATCTTTACTGTTTTTACTAAATTTGAATGTTTACCAACAACAGAAGATTAATTATAGGATGAATCCTATATCAATAAAAATTAATTATAATGTTAAGATATGAGTGGTATAGTATGTTAAAGATTCAAGAGTTCTGAGATTAAATGTGTAATTGATTATACTTAGGAATTCTAATGCAGAAATACTAATATTATTGTAGAGATTGATGAATGTAAAACATTAAGTGGTACTGCTACTCATTATAATTGTGCATTTGTGATACAATAATATTGTTATTTAGATATTTCTACTTCAAAAGGGTAATGTTCATAATAATGTTCAGATTTGACATCTAAATCTTAATGTGAAAACAATTAATAATGTAAATGGTTAGGATATAATTTAGGAAATATAAATGATTCAAATTTATCAATATTTCGTGTTTGTGTACCATTAAAAGGATGTAATTAAATAGGAATGAATAAAAAATTTTGTTAAGAAATGAGTATGAATTGTTATTGGAATAATATAATTTAGAAATGTTAAGAAATTAAATTTATAGAATAATTAAGATGTGAAGATTGTAATTCAATATTTTGTTGTTCATCTATTACTATTTATGATTAATTTTGTATTTGGAATGTAGATAAATGTATAAATGTTAAAGATTAAAACTTATTTTCTCATTATTAATCATTTTCTTCATCAATAGTAATGAATTAGAATTTATGTTTATCTCAAAAAGGACAATACAATTATTATGATATAATTACAAGAACTTGTAAAACTTAAAATATTAATTTATATCTACCTTGTGTTGATTTTCTAGATAAAGATTATGATCTTGATAATAAACCATGTGATAATGGAATAAATGGGAGAATAAATTAAGAATTATGTTTAGATCTTATTAATTCTAATACAAAATGGGATGCTTCTTTATAGAGATGTATTCATGTAACTAATAAATCTATATCTTGTGATAATATGTAATTTGTTAATCCAAATTTATGTAAATATGGTATTGTCTAAGAATCATACTTATGTCTCTATAATTTAGATACATCAAGTTGTTATTCATCATAATTGATTGATCTTCATTGTGATACTCCAGGAATTAATTATGAATAATGTATATCTAATCAAAAAGAAAATTGTTAATGGAAGGAAAATAAATGTATTTCTTTAACAGTTAATCTAATTGTATAATATTATTGTTTTGAATTCTAAAATGTAAGTCCAAATGTTTGTAGATTTACAAGTAGAAATTTTAGTTGTGAATATGATCATAAAACATTTGGTTGTAAAATTATAACCAATTAAATAATAAATTCTTATAATTATGTTAATAATTAAGGTTGTTTAACATCAACTGATTAATATTATTTTGATAATGTATAACATTAATGTTTAAATGCAACTGACTATTTAAATATTTTGAATTGTGATACTGAATTTATTCCAATTTAAACTTGTCTTGCAATTACAACTTAAAATTAGAATTGTTTTTGGGGTTCTATTCCTAGTGACCCACAAATTAAATGCAGATAATATAAATAATAATTCTAAACTACTTGTAATTCTTATTAATAATCAGCCAATCTAAATACTTGTACCTAAATGGCATCAAACTTATCACTCATTCTTACAGATGATTAATTTTGTGAAGTCATAGATTCAAAATGTGTCTCATCTATATCCAAAATTGAAGATATTGATTGTGGATACAATAGAATGATCAATATTCATAGATGTGTAGCATTCACAACATAAAATTGTTATTTTTTAAATAATAAATGTAATTTGTTAATTGGAGCTTAAGAATATTAATAAAAATTATTAGGAATCCTAGAATGTCAATAAAGTAATCTTTAAATTTGTAATTAAATTTTGACATCCGGTTAAACATNTAATTTTGTATTTGGAATGTAGATAAATGTATAAATGTTAAAGATTAAAACTTATTTTCTCATTATTAATCATTTTCTTCATCAATAGTAATGAATTAGAATTTATGTTTATCTCAAAAAGGACAATACAATTATTATGATATAATTACAAGAACTTGTAAAACTTAAAATATTAATTTATATCTACCTTGTGTTGATTTTCTAGATAAAGATTATGATCTTGATAATAAACCATGTGATAATGGAATAAATGGGAGAATAAATTAAGAATTATGTTTAGATCTTATTAATTCTAATACAAAATGGGATGCTTCTTTATAGAGATGTATTCATGTAACTAATAAATCTATATCTTGTGATAATATGTAATTTGTTAATCCAAATTTATGTAAATATGGTATTGTCTAAGAATCATACTTATGTCTCTATAATTTAGATACATCAAGTTGTTATTCATCATAATTGATTGATCTTCATTGTGATACTCCAGGAATTAATTATGAATAATGTATATCTAATCAAAAAGAAAATTGTTAATGGAAGGAAAATAAATGTATTTCTTTAACAGTTAATCTAATTGTATAATATTATTGTTTTGAATTCTAAAATGTAAGTCCAAATGTTTGTAGATTTACAAGTAGAAATTTTAGTTGTGAATATGATCATAAAACATTTGGTTGTAAAATTATAACCAATTAAATAATAAATTCTTATAATTATGTTAATAATTAAGGTTGTTTAACATCAACTGATTAATATTATTTTGATAATGTATAACATTAATGTTTAAATGCAACTGACTATTTAAATATTTTGAATTGTGATACTGAATTTATTCCAATTTAAACTTGTCTTGCAATTACAACTTAAAATTAGAATTGTTTTTGGGGTTCTATTCCTAGTGACCCACAAATTAAATGCAGATAATATAAATAATAATTCTAAACTACTTGTAATTCTTATTAATAATCAGCCAATCTAAATACTTGTACCTAAATGGCATCAAACTTATCACTCATTCTTACAGATGATTAATTTTGTGAAGTCATAGATTCAAAATGTGTCTCATCTATATCCAAAATTGAAGATATTGATTGTGGATACAATAGAATGATCAATATTCATAGATGTGTAGCATTCACAACATAAAATTGTTATTTTTTAAATAATAAATGTAATTTGTTAATTGGAGCTTAAGAATATTAATAAAAATTATTAGGAATCCTAGAATGTCAATAAAGTAATCTTTAAATTTGTAATTAAATTTTGACATCCGGTTAAACATGCCATATAACTTAAGATAAAAAGTGTGTATAATTGTATTTCTCCTTTTCTGATACATGCTAAAATATATCCCATTATGATATGAATAATTATAATCCATAAATTTGTAGTAGAGCCTTTAATGCTTGTTATTATGATATTTAGAGTAAAACATGTTAAGAACCTCTTACTCTTAAATAATTCAAGTGTAATTAAATTGGTGCATCTAAAAAACTATGCTTACTCTATACATATGAAAATTGTGTATTTTATAATGAAATTTGTTAAACTCTTGTAGATTTAAGTATAGATTGTAAATTTAGAAATAGGAATGCTTGTTTTTAAGGTATAATTGCTTGTTTTTGGAATGAAATTAATTAAGTATGTTAACAATAAATAATTGATTGTCCATTTTATTATGAAAAATCTTTC
This sequence comes from Paramecium primaurelia, assembly GCA_905182975.1. Taxonomy (NCBI): domain Eukaryota; phylum Ciliophora; class Oligohymenophorea; order Peniculida; family Parameciidae; genus Paramecium; species Paramecium primaurelia. Next base: position 102,219 of record CAJJDM010000010.1, read on the forward strand.
AGTTGGCAAATTTGTTAATCAAGCAATTAATTTTGTTTTGCTGGTTAGAATGGATGTATAAATTATTTCAATGAAGTGCCTTGTTGGTTATCTCTTAGTTAATTGTTATGTAATTTTCAATGGAAATATTGTTAATGGTTGGATAATTAATGTGTTAATGACAATTATGATTGTGAATCAGCTTAAACACAATAATAATGTTTGTTACATAGATCCAATTTTTGTGTATTCCATAATAATAAATGTTTCACAATTCTCAACATTGAACTCTATGATTGTGATTTATTTGATTAAGTATCTGAAAATTTTTGTAGACAATATCAACCTATTTGTACATATTCTTTAACAGACTTTAAATGTATTAAAATGAATTTCTTAACAAATAGTCAAATGATTGATGAATAATTTAAATAAAATACTTGTAGTTCATTATAACAGAATATTTATAGTTGCATATTATAAAGATCTCTTAAATGTTCATACTTCAATTATAGTTGGTATTAGTTTTGTGGAAATTCAGAAGTATTACAAACATGCAATTATTATAATGAAATAGTATATCCATCTATTCTAACATGTGAATCTATTTCTAATTGCAAATTTGGAATGACAACTAAAGGAGAACCATTTTGTTCTTCTTCACCTCTAATATGTGAAAATTTATAATCTTTTTGTTTGAAAGACATTTCAGGATTGCATTGTTACAATGAATTCGATTCAAATGAATGTTTAACTTATACTGGTGAACTGTTTTGTGAGAATGTTTAATCTTTTAGAGTCAATAAGTAATTATGTTTATCAATTATGTAAAATCCCAATAATGATTCTGAATGTTATTACTAAGAGGAAACATAAACATGCAAATTAAAGAATCCTCTCTTAATGATTATAAGTACTGAAGAAATAATCTATGATTATTACTATTGCCTTTTTCAAGATATAGAGTTAATGATATATTACGATGATAGTTAAACATTTTAATATTGTACTTCTTATTCAGAAGGTGAACGAGAAAATTTGAATCTTTATGGATGCACTCAACTCTAAGATTTTACTTATTATTTTGATTTAGAAAAATTTAAATGTTACAAAGATATAACACAACCTTATATTTAGATATCTTTATGTCATTAGATGAATCAATTGTCATGTTTATAAATATAAAATAATTTATCTTGTGTATGGTTAAATAAGAAATGTCATAAGTATAAGAATGAATTTATAAAAATACCTTGTTAAAATAGAAATTATAATTCATGTCTAAAATCATAGACTTAAAAATGTATATGGAATTAAGATACTCTTCAATGTACAGATTGTGAATGTTAAAATAATTAATGTGAATATAGTGAATACTATTGTCAATCTATTAATAAATTATGGAATGGTAATAATTGTTATGAATATAATAAAGATTTACCAATTTCATTTTTCAGATGTGATTAATTAGGCTTAAACAAAGATTTATGTTTAAATTATACTTAAAGTTTAACTTGTTATTGGAATGGATACTACTGTTAAGAAGCAAATCTTTATTTACTTAATTGCTAGGATGAAGTATCATAATAAACTTGTAATTAAATTAAAACACCAAAATAAATTTGTAGATGGATTGACCAAAAATGTCAAAATTAATATTAATCAAATTAATGCAATGATTTCTCTACTCTACAATATTGTAGATAAGCACTTATTAGTTGTTAATTCAATTTATCGTTACACAAATGTGAATAAAAATTAGATAACTCTTATATATGTTCTAACACATTAAGTTATAAAGCTTGTTAAAATGTTCAATATGAATATTGTCAATTTGATGGCTATTGTAATATATGGTATAGGACCAGATATTCATGTGAAAACATAGTAAACTATTGGGGTTGTATGAATACATCAATGTATTGTAAATGGACAGGTTAGTGTGTAAATATAGATGACACCTTTGAACCAGTAGCATGCAATAAAATACCTATAGAAGTAATTTATTAAGATCTAATATTAGTTTAATAAAGTATCATGTAAAAAATACTCCATCGAACCATGTTTATATGATGAAATAAATAAGAAATGTGATATGAAATTGACTAGTTCATTTGAAGGTTCTACCAATATAGATTAGACCAATTATACACAAATTAGATTGATATATGAATGCACTTAATTTATTGATAAAGAAGATTGTGTTGGTAGTAGAATTGGGTATTGTGAATGGTAAGACAATAGATGTTTAAATTGTGAATATAATTAAGGTTGTAAAATTGATAGTTGTGAAAACAAAAGTATTAAATAATGTATGATAATGCATTAATTATTATGTGCATGGAGGAATGATAAATGTATAGATTGGATATTTGATTAATAGAGTTTTACTCACTCTTTAGTAACCTAGAAATGTTGTAAATCAATGAATTCAACAGTAAAATATGTAGAATCTATTCAATCATGTATATAAATTGATATATTAACAGATGAATGTAATACTTTTGGATTATCAAAAATAGTATATATAATATAAATTATTATAGGCATGTTTGTCATTAGTCAATAAATAATGTACTTATAAAGATGATAAATGTATTGATTATATTTTTTAATATAAATCAAAATGCCATGAATATTATGATGTGAACTAATAAGTTTGTTAGTAATTACCTCATTTAAGTTGTAAATATGATGAATTACATAATAAATGCATAGATGTTGATTATTCTAATGACTAATGCATTACTTTAGGGTTATCAAAGATGGGATGCTCTAATATAATTTAAATGCCTTGTTATTGGAATATTCAAAATTAATAGTGCTCCAATTTTTAATTGTAAATGCATATTAATCAATGTGATAATTAAACTGTTACAAATAGTTATACTTGTCGATTATTGAATTATCATTAAGATGTCTGTTCATATAATTTAAATAATAGAACATGCTAATAATAATTCAATCAATTAGCAAAGTGTTCTCAACCAGGATTGAACAGATTGGCATGTTTAAGGTTAATTAATTAACCTTGTTAATATTTGAACAATTAATGTTAAAAGATTAAATCCTTAAATAGTAATTGCAATGAACTAAGAGATGTAAATGAATTAACATGTAAAATGAACACTAATGATCATTGTATTTATGATCCAGTTGTTGGAAATTGTCAACATTCTTTATAATAATTACCATGTAATTACAAAGGTTTAAATATCAATAATTGTAATAGATAGAAAGGATGTAAATGGATACATGATATTTAGTAATGTGTTTGTAAAAGTTAATAAATAAATTCATATTGTGATATGAATGAAAGTGAATGTAAAAATAATTGCATTTATGAACAAGAACTTTAAATTTGTAGACCAAAAAGATGTTTTGATTTAATTAATTGTTAAGGAGTTATGAATGATGAATAGTGTTATTAAGATTAAACTTAAAAATGTTAAGGAGCTAAAAAGTGTGAAGATATTGTTAATTTAAATGATAGTAAAAATTGCTCAGATTTTATGTTTGATAAATCAAATTGCATTTAAATTTAAAATTATTGTGTAAGTGCAAATAATCTTTAATAGATCTGTATTAATAGTGATTGTTCAAATACATCTTGTAAATATGATAATTTTACTTGTCGTCCTTTAATATGTTCAGATTATTAAGAAGAAGAATAATGTTAATAAATATCTAATTGTGTTTATATAAATGGAATATGTAAGTATATATAAACATGTTCAGAAATTGATGATTAATCTATTTGTATAAAAACAAAAGTAAATGAAAAATAATGTTCTTGGGAAATTTATGAAATATATTAAATTGCATATCATTGTACCAATAATTAATGTAATCTGTATAGTAATTCACCTATTTTGTGTAATGGTAATGAGATTAATTAATATTCTTGTTATATGAATGAATTTTAGATATGTTAAAATTGTGAAGATATTATAGATCCATGTTTATGTTCAGCTGGTTGTATTTATTCAAATGGAAAATGTAAATCAAAATTATGCTAAAATTTTATTTAAGAGAAGGATTGTTAAAACACTAAGAATTGTTATTGGAGTACTCAAGATAAATTATGTAGAAAATTTTGCAGGTTTTTAATTTTATAAGAAGATTGTTTAATGTTAGATTATGAATGTCATTGGAATCCTTATTAATATAAATGTGAAGATGGAATTTAAATAGAAATCAATTTAAGTGTTACACTTAATTAGTTTGACAAGTACAGTCAACCTATATTCTAATTCATTCTAATTTTAGTATTTTTTTAATGATATATAATATTACTAATATTATATAAATCATTTTTTTTTGTTCTTAGTCAAATATTCAACAGCTTTCTTAACTCCTTCAGCTTAGAATTTAGCACCTTAATTAATTATGGCTTTAGGAATATCACCTTTTGGATTCATATTACCAATTATTATTATATTTGTTTATCCATTTGGTTATTTTTTTACAATCCATGCTGAAAATACAATCTCTCCTCTTTGAACTCCTTTTACTGCTGGTACTTAAGGATGTTCAATTGATTTTGCTAATTTATTAGATTTAATTTTATACTAATTGTCATAAAATGATCATCACCTAATTTGTATACTCTACTTAATAAACAGAAATCTCTAGCATCAATAAAAAAAGTTGGAGGTTTTCCTCTTGCATAAAATATAAATGTATTTTAATCTAATTTTTCAATCAATCTTCCCTATTAAACATTATTATTTATAATTACTTCTAAAAAATTAGAATCATACTCTTTCTTTCTAGTCATATCAATTACTAAATTAATAAACTCTTCTGGATCTACTGCAGCATTTGTTTCTGTCCTATTTATCTTTAGACCATTTTCAGGATTATTTCTTGTATAAATAATATATCCATCTTTATTAGTATCTAAAGTCCATTGATTTTCTGGTTTGAGTTCGACAATAGATAGAATTTTTGTTTTGGTTTCTTCTAAAAGTTGATCGTAATTGTTTTACATTTTAATTAATTTTAATTTAAAAAGAATTCTGTAGTTCTTAATGAATTTATGTAATAATTATTATATATTGATGAAATTAATTATCTAAATTTAAAATTATGATTAATCATATTCACTTTCATTTCATTATAATGATAAATTTTGAATAACAGCTAACATTAAATCAGTTTATTATTATGTAAATTGATTTCCTAATTATTATGGCATTTATCCTTTCATATCAAAGCATTAAATCAAAACAACTTTTGTGGATCCATTCTATTAAGGAGTAAGAATCCATCCAAATAAATACATTTCTGCCCTTTCTACATTATGAATAGGAGGTTATTTCTAGTGAATAATAGATCTTTCTAAATGTAATTAATATGGAATTATTACAGCATACTAATATCATTCCATTTTCCAATCTATATATCTTTTAATATAACACCAAATCTCTACTGCTCATGAAAGGAATAGGTGGTTTCAATCTGATATATAATAACTTAGAATCCTTATCTATATCTTCAAGCACACTTGCCTAACTAAAATAAATTTATATACATATTCTATTCTTGAATCAGTTTATTTTCTTTTTTCTAAATCAGCAACATATTAAGCTATAAATTCTGGTTGTTTATTAATGAAAGCCTATGTTCTATTAATTTTGGCTCCATTTTCTGGATTTTTCATAACATGTACAGTGTAACCATTCTTATTGACTAATAATTCCCATAAATTCTTTTCATTTATGTCCATAATTTAAATCAATTTATCTTTACACACTAGAATGTATGTCAAAATTACTTTCAATTAAACTCTCTGGATTTATAACAATCATAAGATGAAATTAAATAAATTAATATTAGTAATAATAATATTTTAAAACTATGAAATAGTGCTAGCACTATTAAATAATTATTCACTTGGATATGTAAGGTAATCTTTGTTTGTTATTTTTTATTTATTATTATTAATATAAAGTATTTAGAACAATCTGATTATCTTTATCAAATAATAATCTACAATTTTTAATTGGCTATTCAGCATCAACTTAAGTTTAACCAGAACAATTATTAGGTAAGTTTTATTTAATAATAATTTCTTCATCTTCCTTTATCTCAATTTATTACATTTATAGAATTTAATTCTTTATTTGATAAAAGTCCCTATTCTATTGGCCATTAATTATCTTGGTTTCTTTGTCAATGTTCCATCTTCAAATAAAGATTTGAATCATATAAGCATCCATCTAATATTGGATAATCAAAATGTTGAAATTGTTAATTGAGCACTATCCTAATTATTTAAGAAAAGGATATATGCAAAGGCTTAATTTAGATTTGAATTAATATCCAAAGTACACAATCAAATTTGATTAATAATTCGATTAAATTCATCTCCTTATGTACCAGAATTTATCTATATTGAATTCATTGCTTAAAATAAAGACTATTGTCTTTCAATATTATTCTTACTGATTCATATAATTCTATGTAATTGAAATTATGAGCTGAACTTTAATTGGAATGTAAAATCCTTAATATTATTTGAAGAATTTCAAATGATTAAACTGATTTATATAAGAGTAGTCATTTCTAAAACATCTATGGTAAAATTTAAACTTTGTTAATCCAATCACTTGAACATCAATTATTATTTTAATAACTATTATTTATATAAATATAGATATATATTCATTGCTCCAATAAAGTTTATTATTTCTTTTTTGGTTTTGTAATTGAATCTATAATCTTAACTTGTAGAGTTCCAAATGGCATTTCAACTAGCAATGTTAGAAATATTCCTGCAATCATTGTTATAACTATACAACCAACAAATAATTAAATAACATCTAATGTAAGGTAAGTAGGAGTGATATAAAATGTGTAATTCAATATTAATAATACCATATAATGAATTAAATAACAAGCAAATGATATTTTTGCAGCAAACTTAAAAAAAGAATTATTCATAGCTTTTCTGTTGAATCTAAAGATATAAATTAATAATTACATATCATAAATTCCTATCATATTGGGTAAACATAAACATGCAACTCCAAAAACAAAAGTTAATCTACAAAGTGCACAATATAGATGTTGAAACCAGTATGGCCAATAAGTAGGATCTGATGCTATATAGGCTTACTTCCATCCAAAAACTAACCAAGAAATTATTCCAAATCCTAATAGATAACATATAATTTAAAATAGCAATTTAAACTTTGGATCTTTTGCTTTTTCATGCAATAATCCCAAAAAACTGTTTTACTCTTTTTATTTAAATTCTCTATAAAGCATACCCATAAATAATCCAAAAAAATAAGGAGGAGATCTAGCTAAACTATTTACATAATATGTATAATAGAAATCTTTATTTCCTGTTACTTTTGCAGGGATTAAAAAATCATAAATGAAGCATAAAACTATTCCATAAATTACAGAAGAGATTATCATACCAATAATCAAATATTTTGTTACTCTTTTATAACCGAGAGCATAAAGAGTCATTGGTATTAAACAAATAATAAATAATTAAATATCTGAAGTTAGATACCAACCCCACCCAAAACAAATTTACCAATCATGAAAAAAATTATCAATAAAGAGAAGATTTCTCCAAGCTCCTTCACTACAAGTTGTATAATTCATTGCTGACCACCATCTTGGTCCTTCTCCTAAGTAAGGTAATAAGTATGAATTAAACATAATACATAAGATATAGCAAGGCCATATTCTTAATAATCTATGCAATATAACTAAGAATATTGATATTGGATTCTTTGCCAATGCCTTAGCTCTTTTTGTTTCGCACATAACAAATGCCATAAAAAATCCACCAAGCCAAAAAAATACATCTACTGAATATAACATATCTACTGTAATTATGGCTCTTTAAGATTATAAAGCTTATAATAATTCCATTTGATATGTAGATTAAATTATTAATAATGCTGAATGTCCATAAACAACCATCATAAATGCAATAGATCTAACTCCATTAAAAATAGCCAAATTTGGATCTATTGTTTTAAGATCAATCAATTTATTATAATTTTCAATTAAAGAAAAATCAGCAATAATTCCTTTTGGTTTTTTTGTTTAAGAATTAGTTAATAAATCTAGTAATCTTTTATAAGGATCCATGAATCCTAAACAAAAAAGAATAAAAATGATAATAATAGTTGAATAAGCACCAATTCTAAAATCTGGATAATGTGTTACTGGATCAACAAAGATATAACTAGCAGAACCAAAATTAATCTAGATAATAAATTTCAATTGATTACAGGTAATATTTTTGAGATTATACTGTTTCCTAATTTATCCTTTATAATTTCTTATGCATCAGGTTAATTAAAATCATTTGCCTCACAGATATTTGTATGACAAAACCCATAAAAGAATGTCATAGGATCTGATTTAATCATAACTGATGAATAATGATACTCTTCTCTCAAACACATTTCATAATATCCAAATTTATTTGCCCAATCTCCTGACATTTATATTTACCTATTTGCCACTATGAATTATAAAGGCATAGGTAAACTAAGATATTCATTCAATTATTAGACACATAATTCATGATTACTTAATCCTAAATGGAATATAGAAGCAAATATTATTAATAACATTGTTATTATTCTTGAGATTGCATTTTCTTTTATTTTATGATTTTGTACAAATTCTATGTTGTGGAACTTATTATTTAATAATTTTCAATTCATATTCTGTATATAATTATTTATATTTATCAACTCAATTTAATTGATCTAACTTCTTCTATTCCATATCTAGTTCTACAAACAGGACAAACTCTATTAAAATTTCTTTAATTATCTTCTTCTATACAAGGTTTACAAAACATATGTAGACACTTCATTAAAATTTACTTATTTAACTCTCTTTTTACATTATTAACTATCAACTATCATTTACATTGATGACCACAAATCACTTTATGTATCCTTAGATTCTCTATAATTTATATAATATAATTACGATATTAATTACAATTTTAGTTATTTCAATTTACTTTTTGATTTCTCTGCTTTTTTCATAAATTTTACATTAATAGAATCACTAAATTTCTCCCTTTCTTAAATAATCTTACATTCTTCAATCATTTTATTTATATACCATTCTTTTTATAATAGTTTTTGTATATTATCAGTATCTTGCTTTTATAATAATCTTATTGTATCTTTGTTGCTCTATCTTTCATTCTCAAAACTAGTTATCAATTTTCTGTAAAATTCATTTTATTATTGTAATGATTTGATAGTTTCATCTGTCACCTAACATTTTTAATTATATTACCAGATAATTTAATATATTTACAGCTTTTTCAATTTCATATTTGATTCTTTCATCTGCATTTTCTTACATAGCTCTGCTTAAATTATTCTAAGTTTCATTTACTAATTTACTTAGATTCTTATTTTTATCTGTGAGACAATTAAAAGAATTCGTATTGTAATCTAATTCATCAATAAGCTATTAGATTTACTATGATGATCATCATTAGTACATTTTTGATATTATTTTAATCAATAATCTTGTTATCCAATAATTATTATAAACTTTTGACTTTCTTATTCTATTTAAAATAAAATTTATTTATGGTTTTCATATCTTAGAGTCACTTATTCAATCTTCTCTTCTGTTAACATTATTTTATAAACACTCAAAGTTTACTTCAATTCATTATTTTAACTTAATAAGGATTATTTTTAATTGATTGCATCTAATAAATTATTATTAATATCTATATTTCTATCTCTACATTATTGTAATTCTATTTTCAATTCTTCTATAACTTTAGAAAAGTTTTCCATTTATGATTATAATTGTTCTACTTATTTATTTTGTATTTAATCATCCGTTTATTTGATTTCAATTTTGATAATCTCTTATTATATCATGAGATCTTTAACTTTCTATTCACATTCTGATTATAACTGCTATATTTATATTTAAAACTTTTCTTATTATTCATTATTCATTAATTAACCCTTTTTAAATTAATACTACTATGTACTTATACAAGTTAATCTTCAACATTAAATAATGTAAAAGTTAGATAATTATTTTATTGGACCAAATCAACAAATAGAGTTGTTTAAAAAAATGATTCTTATACTAATTTTTATTGTAATTTTAACTCTTCTATTTAATTTAGTAATTGAGATTTCTCTTCTGAATGCTAATCAATCAATTATTTAATATAATCACTAAAATTGATATTAGTTTATCTACTGTTATTATATCTTATTAAATTTTGTATATTCTTCTTATACTTCCTAAACCTATTCTTATAATTAATGTATCTATAATGATTATTTCTAGTTTTCATTAATTGATTGTGTCAATTTAATTATTACCACATAAGCATTCAAAGGTTTCTTCTTGTAAATCATTTTAGATAATCTTTTTTTCAATTGCTTTTTCATTATAAGCCATAATGATTCGAATTCTTCGAGAAAGCTAATTACATAATTTTCTATAGTGTATTAACTCTTCTTATTTAATTTACTCATTGTCTTTTTATTTTGTAAGCTATCAACTAGATATTTTGGATTGTTGATATCGATTTCATTTCTTAAATATGTTTGTTTTAATTAATCAATTTTTGAGCTTTTAAGATGTTTTCACCTAATTCTGTTACTCTCTATAAATCAAAGGTTTTTTTTGGTTTCATATTTAAATATTTAATAAATTTTTATATCGAAGTGATTTCATTCATTTTTGTTATATAAGTAATTAAAAATAGTGTAATATTGATAATTAAGTATTAGAGACTAATATATATNTTAGTACATTTTTGATATTATTTTAATCAATAATCTTGTTATCCAATAATTATTATAAACTTTTGACTTTCTTATTCTATTTAAAATAAAATTTATTTATGGTTTTCATATCTTAGAGTCACTTATTCAATCTTCTCTTCTGTTAACATTATTTTATAAACACTCAAAGTTTACTTCAATTCATTATTTTAACTTAATAAGGATTATTTTTAATTGATTGCATCTAATAAATTATTATTAATATCTATATTTCTATCTCTACATTATTGTAATTCTATTTTCAATTCTTCTATAACTTTAGAAAAGTTTTCCATTTATGATTATAATTGTTCTACTTATTTATTTTGTATTTAATCATCCGTTTATTTGATTTCAATTTTGATAATCTCTTATTATATCATGAGATCTTTAACTTTCTATTCACATTCTGATTATAACTGCTATATTTATATTTAAAACTTTTCTTATTATTCATTATTCATTAATTAACCCTTTTTAAATTAATACTACTATGTACTTATACAAGTTAATCTTCAACATTAAATAATGTAAAAGTTAGATAATTATTTTATTGGACCAAATCAACAAATAGAGTTGTTTAAAAAAATGATTCTTATACTAATTTTTATTGTAATTTTAACTCTTCTATTTAATTTAGTAATTGAGATTTCTCTTCTGAATGCTAATCAATCAATTATTTAATATAATCACTAAAATTGATATTAGTTTATCTACTGTTATTATATCTTATTAAATTTTGTATATTCTTCTTATACTTCCTAAACCTATTCTTATAATTAATGTATCTATAATGATTATTTCTAGTTTTCATTAATTGATTGTGTCAATTTAATTATTACCACATAAGCATTCAAAGGTTTCTTCTTGTAAATCATTTTAGATAATCTTTTTTTCAATTGCTTTTTCATTATAAGCCATAATGATTCGAATTCTTCGAGAAAGCTAATTACATAATTTTCTATAGTGTATTAACTCTTCTTATTTAATTTACTCATTGTCTTTTTATTTTGTAAGCTATCAACTAGATATTTTGGATTGTTGATATCGATTTCATTTCTTAAATATGTTTGTTTTAATTAATCAATTTTTGAGCTTTTAAGATGTTTTCACCTAATTCTGTTACTCTCTATAAATCAAAGGTTTTTTTTGGTTTCATATTTAAATATTTAATAAATTTTTATATCGAAGTGATTTCATTCATTTTTGTTATATAAGTAATTAAAAATAGTGTAATATTGATAATTAAGTATTAGAGACTAATATATATCTATAATATTGTGGATTACTAAGTTATGATTTGAATAATATTAAAAGTTTAATCAATTAATATAGATGATCTTCCTATTAAGATAATAGAGGAATATAATATACAAATTATGTAAAATATTGATAAAATGATAAATCCTTAAATTTTATTAATTTGAAAACATTTATACCACAAGAATATTTATTTTATTCTTAGAAGGGGGTCCATAGATGTTCTGAGGAAATTAGTCCATTCCAAAATCTCTCTATCTATTCATATTTATTAAATAAACATAATGGAATAGGATCTAAAAGGAGCTGCCATCTAATCTCTATAGACAACTGATGATACTGCTAGGACTAAGCGACCATATAATAAAATTTCTTAAGAATTACGTGCATAAATTTTACATGCTTTAACTGTTGAGAAAATCCCTCTTTCTGAAGTAGCAATTTGAATGAGACTTAGGTGGCATAAAAATATCAAACTAAACCTTGCACATGCAAAGCCATTTTGCTTACTTATGAATTGGAGGGGAGAAGTGAAAAGAAAACTTCTAGAAGAGAAAGAGTTGAAATAGAATCGAAAATTAGAATAGTTATATTGGATCCTTTTGGTAATAAGCATTCAAATTATGAAAATTCTGTATTTTCAAAAGTATGTACTTTAGATTTCATATATAAAAATAGCTATATACAGAAGACAAAGAACTAAGTACAAACGAAGAATTTAATATTTAGAAAAAGGTTATACAAGAAGTGAGTTAGCAATTAGGTGAATTATAGACGAGTTGTTATCATTTACAATCTCAATAGAGTTAAACTCAAAATGATGAACATGCTCCTGATAATATTTTAAGAGGACTAAATATGGGTTTGCATTTGGTTACATCCAAACTTAGAGAAAGTTAAATTACATTTAACAAGAAAACAAATAAAGAAGTAAAGGAGACTAATAAATAATCTAATAAAGTGAATAATTATATTAATAAGAATGAAATACCATTTTAAACAAATTACACCTAAATTTAGTAATTTTTGAAGAATGTTGAAATCAAATCAGAAAGTAATCCTTACATTTTAGATCAATTGAACCAATTGACTAATCAAACTATATTATAAATGAAATTAATCTAAAAAATTTAGTAAAGAGACTAATAAATAAGATAATTTCAATAATAAGTGGGTATAATCATTAGAAAATGTTTCGAATGCCAATCTTGATTATATTTATGAATTATTTCTATTATTCATATTCATAATTTAAATAATAATATTATTGCTGTTCAATTTCAATCCATTATTTCTAAAAGAATTACAAAATTATTCTATTTTCAAGGTTTAATATATATATAATTATTTCGAATTAGAGTATTATAGCAATCTCTTACTATTATTATATAAATAACTCCATCAACTCATTTAACATTTGATATTTTTCTAAAATTTTATTATATTTAATAAACCTAAATGAAAAAGTTTAATTTCTTAAAATACTAGTTCAGCACCTTATTCGAATATCAAAATCTAAGTTAAAGAAATAAATTAAATGAGTATAAATAAGGATTTCTGATAAGTAAAGACTTTGAGTCTTACTACAATTATATTAAAGTAACAAAACAAAATATATGATTAAGATTCTTAGTAGATTAAAGATGTACGATGAAATATTATAAGCCAAAAGTAGTGTACCTATATTTAAACAAATCTAATTTTGGAGAGAACCAAAAAACAAAGTAATTAAAGATTGGATTCGATAAGCATAAGATGAATATTATAACTAAAATCCATAAGACTTACCATTACCTTGGTTTGTAAAATATCCAATCATTTTTTTCATTTCTTATGAAGTATTCTCTACAATATTTGATGTTGACATAGAAATTAGTTTGAATATTATTCCAGAAGAGAAGGAAGTAAAAAAAACAACAGGATTTAAGGATGTAATAGGAATAGATGATTATAAAGAGGAATTGTAGGAAGTAGTTGATTTTCTAAGAAACCCTAGTAAATATCATGAATCAGGAGCAAAATTGCCAAAAGGTATATTACTAGTAGGTAGACCAGGAACAGGAAAAACTTTGTTAGCAAGAGCTTTGGCAGAGGAAGCAGGTTGTACATTTTTGTACAAATCAGGAGCTGAATTTGATGAAATGTTTGTAGGAGTAGGTTCATCTAGAGTGCGTTAATTATTTTAAGAAGCACGATAAAAATAACCATGTATAATTTTTATTGATGAAATTGATTCTATCGGTGGATCAAGAGGAGGTGATGATCCAAAGAGATATGGAACTATTAATCAAATTTTAACTGAGATGGATGGATTTAGATAAAATGAGGCAATTATTGTTATTGGAGCTACAAATATGGAATAATCATTAGATGCTGCACTTACAAGAGCAGGAAGATTTGATAAGACTATTCATATAATGTTACCTGATATTAAGGGTAGGAAACAACTGTTTGAATATTATTTAAAGTAAATAAAACATGCTGATATTGATACTCAATTACTTGCTAGATAGACTACAGGATTGACTGGAGCAGATATTGAAAATATTGTAAATATAGCCATTATGAATGCAGTAAAAGAGAAACGATAAAAAGCATTAGCAAATGACTTTTAACATGCTATTGATAGAACTAGGATGGGAATAAGATATAAATTGACAGATTAAGATAAGATTTTAACAGCATATCATGAAAGTGGACATGCATTAATTAATCTCTTAACAGAAAACACAGTACCATTGGATAAAGTAACCATTTTACCTAGAGGAAGTGCTTTAGGTTATACTTCAATGGTTCCAAAAGAGGATACTTTATCATAAACAAGAGGTAATATTCTAGCTGCTATTGATGTTTGTATGGGTGGTAGAGCAGCAGAAGATATTAAATTTGGTAAAGATAACATTTCATCTGGTTGTGGTTCAGATTTGGCTAATGCTACAGCCATGGCATATGCTTATGTAAAAGATTTAGGAATGGGGGATACATTGATTTCAGATGCATAAACAAGCAAAAAGTTTAGTTATCTTGTAGACTTGCAAGTGAAATAATTATTAGAAGTAATATATATAAATATAAATATTTATAGGAATCTTATAATAGAGTCAGAAATAAATTAGAGTAAAATTAATAGGTGCTGTCAAGATTTGCTGAAGAATTATTGAAACATGAAACAATGACGGCTGATTAATTGAAACGTTTATTATGATTATTATTTATTAATACCATATTAATTTAGAGAGAAATATAATCAATTTTGTTGAAACTATCAACTGATGTATTATCCTAATATTCGGTCTAACTAATTTTATAAATTATCTTAGTTCTCCTTATTATTAAATGGTTTTATGTAGGTTTCTTTGAGGTTGACTTCATTATACTCTGAAAATTGAAATTTATTTCGATTCTCAGCTATATTTGTTTCTTATCCTGTTAAAATATAATCATTTTATTCTGGTTCTATTACCAATTAATATTATGGTTTTTCTTTCTTCTTCTTAACTGTAATTAAATTAGTTTCTGTTGAACTCTATCCTTGTTATCCTTAAAATTATGGTGAAACTGGTTAAATCTCTTACTCTTAATTTTCAGCATCTAACAAAAAAGAATTTTTGTTTTGATAATGATATTTCTAGACCTACCTTTAATTAAATTTATAGGATGTAGTCTTTTTTAGTAAAGAATTTGTTTTAGGTTCTTCTAAAAAGGAATGTTTCAATAGTTCATCTGCTGTAGCTCTTTATTTAGGGTCAATCTACAAACATTTAGAAAGAAAATCTTTAGCTTCAGGAGATGATAATTATGATGGTATTGGAGGTGGTTATGTAGATTTACCTATCTTCACCATAACAGCAATAGCATCTTTATATTCAGAATATGGAGGTTATCCAGTAGCCATTTCTATTATTGTACAACCAAGACTCCAAATATCTGCCTTTTTTCCATATTATTCTTGATTAATTACTTCTGGAGCCATAAAATTTGGAGTTCCACATATAGATCCTACAGTATCATGAGTTATATCACTCAATTACTTACTGCTGCCAAAATCTACAATTAAGATTTAAATTACCTGCTAGTTTACACCTACCAGAATTGTCAATTAAAATATTTCCTCCTTTTATATCTCTATGAATAACATTCTTTGCATGTAAATAACTTAATCCTAACAGTATTTATTTCAAATATGTTTTTATAAGTCTCTCTCTAAAACATCCAAATCTTTCTAACAATGTTTATACTGAACCTCCACTTACATATTCTAGAAATATATTTATGAATTAGTTTTTTTATTCACATCCTATATAACGCACTATATTTGGATGTTATAATCTACTTAACATTTCAATTTCTTTTTATAATTGTTTCACTTTCTATAATATTAACATCTAATACATCATCATTTTGATTCTAAATAAAAACTTATTTCACAGCCATTATTTGTCCGTTCTTCTAGAGTCCCATTACAACTTTCCCAAAAGCACCTTATCCAATTACTTCCCCTTATTCCCATTGATGAATACTTTATATAATATTTAATAAATAATACTCTTAATCTGATTTAAGTGAGTGTCTCTCTAGCTCTTCTTCTTTGTTATCAATTATTATAACTTCCACATCTTAAATAAATGATTATTCAAGTTCCTATTATTTGATATTTTGATTATTGGTATTCATGTATTCATAAGCTTTTGTAGGTTTGAGTTGGTTCTTTTTTTTTGTAAAGCAGCAACCCATATTTTATATATTTTTAATTTTATGTTAAATTACATATATAAATATTTGAAGGTTGAAATACATTAATTAAAGAATTGAATAATTTTAGACATAAGATAATTTATATATAAATTAAGAATGATATAATCTAGTAAAAGTGAAGTCATTAATTTAATAAATGAAGTCATTAAGAAATACCATTTAAATCTTAATTAATTATAATATCATATTAATTATAATGTAATACAGTATATTAATAGTATTTATGTCCTTTGTTCCAAGTTTCAATTATTTAACAGAAGTTGAAATAGACTTGAGTATTGAACCAAAATAACGATGGAAATAAGCAATTCGTATCATAATTGAATAATATGGATATGAAAATTCTTTTGGTTAAGTTTTTGAATTTCATAATAAAAATACATTCTATATACTTGATCCATAAGACTATAGTACAATAGCTAAAACAATAAGAATAAATTACCCAGAATATTCATAAGAATTAGATGGAATTGTAGAAGAATTAAATAGAAGTGAAATAACCTTTGAATATTTATCTGCTTGGGCATATTTCTATGAAATTGCCCATATATCAACTGACATCACTGAATCTACTGGACTTCTTTTATAAGTTGGTGATTAAATTATACATGGAAGAAATATGGATTAAGCCCCAATTTAAGCTAGAAATATTATTTTACATTTGATCATTAAGAAAGATGGATAATATTTAGGTGAATCAGTCGAATGGAATTGGTTTAACGTAGGATTCATTACTTTATTAAAATACAATGTTGCATCACTTGAATAAAATTGGAGATTTTGTAATCCTTTAACCAAAAACCAGTTAATGATCTTTATTGAATAAGGAGTATCTTCATTAGCATGGACTTATAGATAAATTTTATTAGATGAAAATATGAACACTTTCGATAAAGTTGTCTCATTTCTTGAACAAAATTAAGTAGCTAGTTCTTTTTATAATGTAATTGGTGGAAAAGAGAAAAATTAGGGAGTGATCATCTCAAGAGATCCATTCATTATGTATCCAACCATTAGTTTGAATACTTCAATACTAAATTAAATCAATTATTAATATTTGGTTTAAACAAATTATGATCATTGGTTACCTGACCCTTAGAATGATCAAAGAAGAACAATAGTTGAGAACTTATTAGCTTAATTGTAAATAAATCAATGGAATGAGTTTGGAGTGTTTGCTGTAATGGAAACTTATCCAATTCATAATGAAGGAACTTTCTATACTATTATAATGAATGCTAAATATAATAGATTGATAGCATTTGGATAACCCAATATGACATAAACTGAAAATTGATATTTAAATAATATTAGTATATAATTATCAAAAAGGTTATTCAAAAACATTCTGAGATGGTAATATTATTATCAAAAACTATTTTATTGTTAAAGAAAATTATTGAGAAAATTTATAATCTCAAATTATATTATAATAATATTAAACTCTTATGACTGATATTCAATAAACAACTGAAATAAGATTTACAACCTAATCTCCAAATAGAAGTTACAATCCTATGAATACATCAATTTAATTCATTCCAGATCTAACCCAAGAAAATCTGACAGAATAAGTTCTTTATTCTTAAAAAGAAACCATAAAAAAGGGCATTCTTAAAACATTTTACTATGAGGTACACAATGCTTTAACTAATTTAGGATTTAAAAAGGAAAAAGATTATTGGATGTAATATTTACGTGAATAAAATGAATGAATAATAATTGTAATTATCTAAACGAGGAAGTATTGAAAATCAAATTTTAGTAGGATAATGCAGAATTTGTATGGCTGAAGAAGAAACTTCTAGATTCATTTCTCCTTGTACTTGCAAAGGAACTTTAATGTTTGTGCATGAAGAATGTCTAAAATTATGAATTTTATAAAAAAATTGTATTGAAGAAGTATTCAAAGAAAAGGTAATTTATTTAGTTAAACTTCAATAGGTTAAATGCGAATTGTGTTCTTATAGATTTAGAATGAGAATGTAAATTGTTAATAGAATAGATTTAAAAAGATTCTCTTAAGTACCATCTCCTTAAAAGATATGCTGGTTAATATATTTACTTTTAATTATTTCCCTAATAAGTGGATTTGTTGGTACATAACTATTTAATATAGCTTTATATATGGAATACTAATTATCTAATATTGGAGTGGATGCAGCGAAGACCCTTATGATAATTTTGTCCTTGATTTTATTTGTCTATTTTTTGGCTAGCATTTTAACTTCTCTTTAATTGGAAATGATTGAAAATTGGACACTATGTTCATATAAACCTAGAAGAGACACTAAATAAGGTAGCATTTTTTAGTTATAATCTAATATGGGAAATAGTGTTTCTGGAAGTAATTCAGCTGAAAGGAGGAGAATTAATCAATTATACCTGTCCACCTCAAATCGCAAATTTCTAAGTTATTTAAATCAACCCATTAATGTCAAGTGTTAATCTTACAGATCAATGAACAATTTTCAAATTATTTACTTTTTTTTATTATAATTTTTCTCCATATGGCAAATAATGAGAGTAATGATACATCAACATAAAACAGTAAATTTGGTCATTTGAATTCCTCCGTACAAATCCTAAATGAAAGTATAAGTATACAAATGCCATAATTCAGACAAAAAGTGCTTAAAACTGTACATTCAAAAGTAAAATTTTCATTAATAAAGGATGTTGCGAGAAGGAAATAAATTGCTTGCCATATTTATATTAATGATCTAGATTCTGTTCCTGGATATAAAGCATTAAAAAGTATATTTTAATCTTTAAACAGAACAAATATGTAGAATATGTATTTGTGAAGAAGAATCCTCTAAATTTATTACTCCATGTAAATGCAAAGGAACCTCAGAGTTTGTTCATTAAGAATGTCTAAAAATGTGGATTCTAGAGTAATATGGAGTTAATAAAATCTATAATGATGAGGTAATTGATTACCATCTAATCTTGTTAAGTTATATTGCGAAGTTTGCTAACATAAATTTGAATTTGATGTAGATTTTAATGACAGGTTCGATATTACATAATTTTAAAGAATAAAAAAGAAAACAAAACTTTGTTGGCTTATTCAAATATTTTTCATCATTCTATTTATTTTTGGATCTATTGAAATTGCTTTGTAATTTGGTATAAACTCTTTGGCAACAGTTGCGATTATTGTTGTATTTGGTCTCATAACAATATCATTAATTATTTACTTGATTTTCAATTTTAGTACTGCTCATACTATTTAAATGATTGAAAATTGGAATTTCCAGAATTATAAACCAAAACCTTCTCCATCAATGCCCAAAAAGAACACCAAGAAGATAACCAATCATTTCATTCGAGTCAATTAAATATATTTTACTTGAATAATATAATTTATAAAAATTTAATTCAGAATCATTCAAATGTTAGGATTACCTCAAAAAAAGTGCCAACTATTGTTTAAAGAGTAGATACCTGTTAAAAAAAAGAGTTCATAACATGTAAAATTGAAGACTTTAACTTTGAGTAATTGGAAATCAAAAGAATTGACATCACAATTATTAAGTCCAATAAAATATTAACCACCTCCAATTATGGAACCTAGAAGTTAATCAAGAGCTAATTTCTTTTAATCTTAACATATAATCATAAAAATATTAGATGGAAAATCAAACATTATAAAAAAGCAATATTTCAATTTTTGATAATATCTGTCAATGAATATTTTTTTGTTAAATTTGAATTATATCTATTAGAAATAAGATATATAAATCATTTTGAGATTTCATAATCATTTTTTTGAAAGTGTAAAATATAATTGGTTGAAAAATTAAATAATATGAATTTTACTTATCCAAATACTATTGATATTCTTAATTCTCTATAAACAAGCTTTTAATTTTAATGATAAAATTCTAATACTTAATTTAATTGCTTAGTTTTTTTAGAATAAATACTGTTTTGGTAATATATAGTATATTTTAAAAAATTCTTTTGTAATCTTTAAAAGTTGATCATTTAGGGTAAATTTTGAAAAAAAATAATAACATATCAAAAATGAGTGTTAATTATATAAATTATGTTAAAAAAATTCTATATTCTGCATCTTATCTGTATTTGCAGGACATGTTAGAAAAACTCATAAACAATTACACAATAAAAACACCAGAAAGTTTAATAGTGCCTTTTTTGAATTTGAAAATTTAGGTTAAAAGGATTATCATCTAAGTAATAAAGAAGCTTGTAAATTATTGAAATATTATTAGAACATTGGGCTCAAATTACTGCTGATTTGAATAGTAACACTAAAAAACACTAATCCTTAATAGAAGCTTATTCTGAATATATTCCAAGAGTTGTTTGGAATGTAGCTGATCTTTCTAAGAATGTAGGTGTATATTCCTACACAGTTACAGATATTAACGGAAATATTTTTGAAACAGAAAAAGGAGATCATTTAGCTCAACAATTAAATACTGCTTATCTTGAAATGACTTCAAAAATTTAAGATTCCTCATCTTTATAAGTAAAAGATAACAACCAAATATGAGATTTTAATAGATGTAATATTAAATTAAATATTCCTATTATCTTTAATTTATTTTTGTATTAATTTTATTTCTTTCTATTCCATTTTGTTTGGATCCTAAATTATTATACTAGAATTTATAATATTTCAAATAGTTTCTATTTATAAATAATAACATATTATTTTGAATATCTAAGTGAAAGTATTTATTATTACTCACTTATATATAAATAAGTTATCATTGATATAATACAGAAAATGATGCTAATTATTATTTAATAAATAATCATAATATAATTTATAATTATTGTATTGAATGATAATTCTTCAATGTTTCTTTTTTCTCCATGAATTCACCTTGTCTGTGAGCCAATCTTAAGTTAAAAGAGTAATCATAGTGTGAGGTGCAATTCTGAAATAAAATGTTGGAAATCCTACCCAAAGTCCGACAATGCCTTCTCTTTTAGCTGTCTATGAATATTCATTTTTCTTACTTTTCCCATAGCATCAAAAATTGAAGAATATGGATATACACCTGCTGCATCCTTTTTCATTTTCTACATTTTTGTTTTTGCATTATCAAAAGGTAATGCACAAAATGAACTTAAAAAGCCAGCTGCTGCAGATGCTCTATTATAAATATAATTTAACAAATTACAATAATCGAGTTTATTGAGTATCTTTGGTTCCAAAATAGTGATTTAATCGTTCCTTTATCTCATCATATGGTCCCAACATTGCTACATTAATAACAACTGCTCTAATAACTGTTGGGGTGGATCCTCTCCATAATGCTACTATCCCTTCATCTTTCACAATTTTATAAAATGCATCAAAAACATTTTTATATCCTCTTCTTTCTTCAACAGGTAATGTGCTATCTGCCTAAATTCTGACCAAAGCTAAATCAGCTGGATTACCTGCCAATGATCCAATAAAACCTGCTACAATTGAACACCAAGATTTAGCTAAAAATGAAGGCTCTTTTCCATTATTTGCTTGTTTTGATCTTTAGTACATTGTCTTATAAATTCCCATACGAGTGGTAGTGTAAAATACTTATCTAGCTAATGCTGAATCAATTCCTTTCCAAAAACTCAACACACCTCCTTCTTTTAAGATTTCAGAGAAGACACGAAATGGACTGATCTCGCTTCCTGCATTAGGACCCAATTTTTCTGATTTGAGTTGGATTCTAACTTTTACTAAGTCGACTGGTTAAATAAAACACGTAGCCACACATCCAGATAAACCACCTATCCCAAATGGTTATAAAGTATCAGTAATTTTAGTCAGCCAATGCTTCTCAAGAACGTTTTCACCCATATTTGATGCGTATTATTGTATTTAATATGAAAATTAACAAATGATATATATTTTGTAATAAATCCAAATATTTATTATATAAATAATTCATTTTCCTAAACATTAGCTCCTTCTGTAATAAATTCTAGAGATTTATTTTTTTTAATTCATTAATCAATTTTAACAATCTTGAATCTATTTGAAATTTAGTTTAACAATTTTAATAAGAAATGCATCTAATTAAGTTAAATCAAATGAGTTTTTACCATCATCATAAACTATATATGAATTTCACTTGTATTTCTACATTTATTCAATTGGTTTAATTATCAAAAATCGCAATTTCCTTACAAATACTAGATATGAACTTTTGTTATGAATTGCCTACTATAATCAAATTCTTTAATTATTGAAATAAACTTAAAAAATTTATTAGTATGTTAAAATTTGAATGGATTTTTGGTGATATTGATAATTCAATATTTTTCTAAGTTATTTGAATTGATTTTATGTAATTCATATTTAAAGTTTAACATTTATAACATTAGTTCATTAATAAAGTATATGATATTGATGAAATCAGTATTTTTATTAGTGGATATGGTAATAAGCAAAACCTTAAAATAATTTTAAATTCTGCTGACTCTATGTAAAAGTACATTAAAGACGAAAAATACCTTCATCAATTTAAGACAAAAAGTAACACCTAATCAAGGACCAGTTTTCTTGAAGATTGTTAAAGAGAGAGAATTGCAATTTAATAATGATTTATGATGGAGTTGGCATAAAAGCTGGAATATTCCAAATATATCTGTAAAAATTATTTTGTAAAAGAAAATGCACATAATGGATCAATTTTTAGGTATCTTATCTAAGTCTAACCTTAGGTGTAATTAATGGTTGTAAAGGCATTGTAAAATGATCTTTCTGAAGAGATATGATTAGAATGAATTACTAAATACGATATTGTAAATGATAAAGCATTCATTTTGGTATTTTTCTATAAAAAAATTAAGGGATTTAAGCTTAATAGTACTCCTTATAATCACCAAAGGCCATAGATTGTAGTTATTGATATTACTAAAAGAAGAAGAGAACATAATTGTTGTGTTACAATCACCACCTGTTTTCATAGACAGTAGAAAAAGTACTCATGATGAACACAGAAAAATTTGATATATCTAATCTTTCTAACCTCTTTATTTAGAGCGTAATTTCTGTAAAAAGGAAAAAAATTTTAATAATGTTATTGATGCCTCTATAGAAAATAATGAAAATGGATTACATAATTATTTAACGGCTCCAAATATTAAAAATAAGGTATTAGTTCTTATATATAAAAGATAAAGCATCCCTTATTTATGGCACTTAAATTTTCTAGATAGTTTAAATATTTACTATTAAGATAATTTAGAAACTGATAATTATCTTATTGAATTGTTTTTTTAAATCGCTGGCAAAATGTAAATATGTTTTTTAGTCTAATAATAATAGAATTAAAAGGAAGGTAATTTTTACTATTCAATTTTAGATTGAGGAATCTATTACTTTACTAATTGTCTAAAGTAAGGTTTTAGTCCTTGAAAAAAAATCTCTTGATGAATCTAAGTTTAAGAAGCTCGAATTTTCATGAGATGATTATAAATAAATTTATCCTTAATTATAAAAATTTATGAATTCAACTTCACATTATTAAGACTTTGCATATGTGAATTTGTTATAATAGTAAAAATAATAAACATTATTATCAATTAGCTAGAATAATAATAATAAAATTAATAATAATAATAATATATTGAAAAAACTTATTATCAATAAGAACCATCTAAAATTTTAACTCATTCAGAAACAAAATCTGCTTTTACTACAAAGTATCTTGATAAATTACCTAATAAAACTTCGAAGAAGAGAAATTAGAATAACAAAAAAAAAGGAAAAGTTTAATAATAATAGAAATATGGAAAATCATGATCAAGTTTAAAAATTGGTTAAAATTGAGCATAATCTTAACTAAAATAGAATAATTCAACAATAAATAAAGTTAAATTAAATAAATTTGATTACTCATTAGTTTTCAATCATGTTACAATAATTAATACTAGAATAAATTCTATAATATTATTTAATCTTCAGTAGCTAATGCTGCTCCAAAACTCTCCTTCTGTATGATATATTTCAATTTCAATCTATATTACGAATCAACCTAAGAAATGAAAGCTTATTCGATCGATTTCTATCATTAGATTTCTTAATTGTGTTCTGAAATAAGAAATATAATTTATTAATAATTTCATGAATTTCAATCTTTATTAGGCTCCAGAGATTTCACCAGTCTTCTCTATTCCAATAACTCTTATTGATGGCACCTCTTCTATGAATAGATAATATAAATATATCATTTAAGCCTATGAAGAAACATTTGGAGACTTGTTGGAAACTTAGAGAAAAGAATATTAATGGTCTATAAATTTGAAAAGCATCAAACCATATTTAGATGAAGAACGAGGAAATCTTACTATGGTCCTTACTTAATTGTTTCACTTTATGTTATCAAATTAATTTCCTACATAATATGTGACTATTACATTGGTGACAGATGGAAGAGAGCCATTTGATATTAATTCTATTATGGAATTATGTCAATAGATAAAATCTAAATATACTGTCTAAATTCTTTGTATAGCATTTGGCAAAAAATTTCCAATAACATTGATTAAGAGCTTAAAAGAATCTATCGAGAATTAGGATTTCAAAAACTAATCATTATTTTAAGTTATGTGTTCTGACTATCAATGTTATATTTAAATTTAGAAAGAATTAAAATATGCATTTTAATAAATCAGATAACAACTAAAAATGATCCCGTAAAATCACATCTTAAACTTTGAAGTGTTTACTTCAATTCCTTTTAGATAATCTTAAAAATATGTGGAATCAAAGGAGCTGTTTTTAGCATCTTCAAATCAAATAATGATAATAGAGGATCAATAATTGGTAAGCATCAATTCTCCAATTTGTATATTATAATTTTTAAGGAAATCAATATAAAATATTTATTGCCGTTCAGATTTACTTTAAAATGATTAGATTATTTAAGAGTTTTAGTAAACATTTCAATTCTTTAGCTCTTTAATTAAAAACGTAGAATCAAGAGAAGAATATGCATAATAACTAGAAATTATTGATTTAATTCTAAAAATTATTGAATAAATAGAATTTGCTTATAATAATGATAATAAAAAAATATCATTGTAGTAGATTGAAAAATTCAAGGATTTTATTTATTGTGATGATCCCAAAAATTTAAAAGAAATACTTGATATTTCAAAAATTACCAAATTTGAAGGTCTTTTCAAAGAAATTGTCTCATAAGTAACAACAGAATTTTAAATTTTATTAAACTTAGATACTTATAAAAATCAAAACTAAATAGATTTTTTGAAAAATTATAGAACAATTTTAACATCTAGTATCAAAAATATTGATTTAGTTTTTGAAACAATAGACCCTAAAAATTTAGAAAAAATATTTTTGGAATTTCAAAACTTAATTGGATTATTAATTTAACTTTCAAGAGAAGCTTTTTCTTCAATATATTTTGATATTTCTACAAATGAGCAATATTAATAATTAATTTATATTAATGAATTGTTAAAAAACCTATAATAATTAAAAACTTAAACTAACCTCATATAGATAAAAGTATTAATTAATTAAATTGCAAAATTGAATTTAGAGTAATAAAACCCAATTGATCCTTATTTTTAATTTAGTTACCTGCAAGAACTTTAAAAAAACAATTCTGAATCCATTTCTGAAAAATTTCTCATTTTTTTAATTGATAAAAATGAAGAATTAAAACCATATACAGATTCAATTCTTCAAAATTATACAGAGATATTTTCTAAGATCTCCCAAAAAAAGAGATTGGAAATAAATTGGTATAATATTCCAACAACAAAATTCAAAATAAAAAGCAATTAGGAATTTGAACAAATAGAATTTTAGTCTTTCAAATTATTATTAGATTCTTTAAAAGACAAATTATAATTAAAAAAAAAATAGATTCAATTATTAATTTTAACTGATAACGAACAATCGTATGAAAAACTGCACCTTTAAATTAGATTTGCATAATTGTCTCTTTACAATTTTAGAATTATTTATATTTCAATAGGAATGAAAATACTAGCCTATTTAGAATCTAAAATAAGTTCAAATATTAATCAGTAATCCTAAAATACCTAGCCATATTTAAAAAATATACCAAAATAGCTAATAAATAATTTTGCTAATTAAGAATAAATTTAATAGAAAAGAATAAATCACTAAAAGATTCTACAAGAAATTGCAAACTACATAGACATTTAGAATTTTTGAATAATTCATTTGGAAAATTATATTGATTATGATATTTGAAAAAATAAACAATGGTTATTATTATTTTAAAATCATATTATGACTGATTATTTTCTAAAACTTAAAAGGAGACAGGGAATTTCTAAATTAAATTGATTTTAGGTATTTTCTATATGGTGTAAATATTTTATTTATTAAACAATCTATAAGTTAATGTTTGTTTACTAAAAAAAATAAAAGTGTATTTATAATTTTTGTTTAAAATAAGTAGTGAATAATTTTTTTTAGAAATGTAATTAACAAGAAATAAATATATAATTCCAATAAATTTTATATATGTTGTTGTTGTAT